>CM057001.1:600000-1194432 GCA_029891345.1 Dryococelus australis
TAAATCAGGAAGTTGTTTAGTTGCAAAAAGAGGTAGACCAAAATTTGAATATATAACCGTTATCAAATTTTGATATTTAAAAAAAAACTGAATATACTAAATAGTAAGATTTTCGGAAATGTTTATATGATTGATGAATTACCAAAAAGTATGTACAAATATGAATGTTCTGTGTATAATTTCGATATTTCATCAAATTCTGGAACTCATTGGGTTTTTTATTAAAGAAAATAATGATGTTAACTATTATAATTCATTTGAAGGTCATATTCCTACCAATTTAAATAATTTCTGTAAAAAGATAAATGTTTATTATAATGATAATAGAATTCAAAATTTTAATTCAGGTATCTGTGGACATTTATGCTTAAATTTATTACACCTTTTTTTCGAGAGGTTTTAAGTTTCATGATATAATTTATTTGTTATTAAATGATGGTATATTTAAGAAACCATTAATCAAATTTTTAAATACATGCCGATGCTAATGCTAATGAATTAGAAACTTATGTAGCATCAATATACAATATTATTGTTTCAGATTTACAAGAACAAATTAGAAAAGTTTTTTGTTTATACAAAGAATTATGTTTATTTTTATATTATAATAACTTATAATATGGCTGATCCTATATATGGAAAAGATGTAGCCAATAAGGATTTCTTGATAAAGAAATAGCTGTAAAATTACAAAATATAAACCAATACGTTTTGAATTATTGTGAAACATTTGTTAATTCAAAAGTTGAAAAATGTAAGGGAGAAAAATCTCAGATATTTTATGTAGCTGCAAAGTGGGATTTCAAAAAGTAATATTTTTAAGTTAGATAATAATCAAATGTTCTTTATTTTTTATGGATTGTACTGCTTATAAAATAATTTTTGCTAAATCAATTTACCTGTTGATGCTTTAACTGTTATTATGGGTTCTAAAAATGGATTACAGACGAAGGATTACAGATGATGGATTAATGACCACAATAGGAATATTCATAAAATATAAAGATCAATTATTTTGTAATTATTACAAGGACAATAATTGGTGTTTAATGTAGAATGTCACTAAATATAATAATATAAAAAATACAAATAGTAAAAATGGACGATTGATTAGAAAAGTAAATGTTCAATATGTCATTCTAATAAATCAACATTCTTGAAAAAAAAATGCTCAATGTGAGAGAAGGATAATAAATAAACCAGCAAAAAAAATTTCAAGAAGAAAAGTAATTTTGTTGAGTATTTATGGCAAATTGATCTTGTTGAAATGGATACTGGAAATTTAGAGGGATTATCACATATAAATAATGTATACAAATGTATTATGACAATTTATATATATATATATATTTGCTTTACCAATTAAAGATAAAAAAGCTAAAAATGTTGTAGATGGTTTAGAATGTATATTGATGAAAGAAGACCACATAATGTACAAAGTGACAATGGCTCAGAATTTAATAATAAGGCATTTAAAGAACTTATGCAAAATATAACATCAATCACTATTCTACATTGAGTGAATTGAAAGCCAGTGTTGTAAAAATATATAATCATACATTGAAGAATAAAATGTGAAAAAATTTACTTTAAATAGCAGTTACAAATGGGCAAATATATTAGATGATTTAGTTAAAGAATACAATGATGCAAAACATGGCACTATTAGTATGAAACCAATTGAAGCCAATAATTTTTTTTTTTAATTTAAGACAACAAGATTTTGCGAATGCATTAACTAAACTGAAATATAAAGTTGGCAATATTGTCTTCATGAGCAAAAATAAACGAATCATTTGAAAGGGTTTTACAGCTAATTGGACAAAAGAATTATTAACCATCTTTGAGGTTTTAAATTATGATGTGACAACTTACAAATTAAATGATATTATCAGAGAAGAAAAAAAGGCAGTTTTCATGAATAAAAAATTATGAAAACCAATTATCCTGATAAATATTTGGTTGAAAAAAATTTAAAAACCAAATGTGATAAAATTTATGTTAAATGGTTAGGTTTTGATAATTTGTATAACTCATGGATTAATAAACAGATGTTTTGTGAATTTAAGTATTTTTCTGTAAGGATCACAGTCATGCAGGATCACAGTCATGCTGGATCATTATTGGGCATGACTACTACCCTAATGAATGTTTGGTTGAAAAAGTCTTAAAAACTAAAGGAGATAAAATTGATGTAAAATGGTTAGGTTTAATTAATTAGAATAATTTGTGGATTAATAAAACATTTTTTTGTGTATTTATAATATTTTTCTGTGATTATCCATAGTCTTTAAAGGATTTAAATTTTAACTGATTGTAAGAGCGCCAATAATTTCATACATAACATTGTTTAATGTACAAAAAATGTATTCAACTTTTGTTTATTGTTAATTTATAGTCCTTAAAGGGTTAAATTTTTAACATATTGTAAGGAAGCTAATCATTTCAAACATGACATTGTCTAATGTGCATCAACTGTGTTCAACATTCATTCATAACTTGTTCAACGCACATTTCTCCTTTGGTGAGCTTTTATTTTTAGAAATTAGAAAAGGTTTACTGGCTGTAACACCACACCAAGGAATATCTAGGTTTACAGACATTTTCACCTTGTCAGTGACCTGTTATATATTTTTCCGATCGTGATATTGACACCAGTAAAACTCCATTGGAGAATTTCCCACTTCACCACTTGGCTGGCCTATCATGTCATTTAAATTTTTTTAAGTGATGATGATTAAAGTTTTTTTATTTTCTATATTTTATTTCTAGTAACACTCTCATATGATGTTGACACCTTACACTATATGAGACACTCTAGCTATACATATATTTTAATACATTTGTAGCATAGAGAGTATTTATGATTGAGTTTAAAGGTACACTTATTTGCATCTACTAGTATGAGCAATGAAATGTTTCTTACCACAAATTTTGTACAACTTGATGATAAATCATAGTGAGTAATGTGGGTACCTTCATGCCACTCACTATAAATTTTCTGCACAGACCGGGATTTGAACAATGACCATTGAATTTTAAAGGCACACAATTTACCACTGAGCTAAGGAGGCAAGATGCTCGCAGCACTGAATTGAAGGCATCTTTATCACAAGTGACTCAGCAAGTGTGTTGCGACTGCTGTGCCGAGATTGCCCAAGGTCGACAAGTGAAGTAATCTGTAGCTCGAGAGCAGCTTGCTACATCACCAAGATCGACAAGTGAGACAATATTTTTTTTTTCTTCTCTCTGCGAGCAGCCGACATTTACCTGTTGTGTGTAGATGCCAGTACAGTAAGGAATGCTTTCTGCTGTTGCAACTAGATGCCAGTACATTAAGGAAAGTTTTCTTCTCTCACAACTAGATGGCAGCATGTTTACCAAAGCAGATAAAATAATTCATGCACAATAAGTGCAACTTTCAGTTACACTTCTTATTGAGACAAAGTAATTTGATGATGTCTTTAATTTTATTACACCATTTCCATTCTTTTATTTTTCTATTCGAATCTAATGTTATAAAACCATAGTCTTTGACCCAATAGTTGGCACAAATGTCTTTTAATTTTCCATATGTTATATTTCCACCAACAAAATCATTTTAAATGTTTTTTAGGTTCATTTGTCTTGTCTAAATATACACAAAGATTTTGCATTATACCTTACTAATTGTATTACTAATTACATATTACTATATTACTAATTACATAATTTTATGCCTTCTCATAGTAAAGTACTCACAAATAACATCTTGGTTTACTATGATCACGTCATCGAAAATAACTAGAGAATTATTTCACACATATTCTAGTGGAATCATTTCATCATTGCTATTTCAAAATAAGCCATTTTTTCATTAAACTTGTCGAATACTACATTAAAGTCATTTTGTAACTAAATATATTTTAGTTGATTTAAACTTATTGAGCAAACATATATTTTATTGAAATTTGAACAACCTTTCTTATAAACAAAATTTATAATCAAATTAGTTTCACCATAGTTACTGGGCCCAATTATAATTACTCCCATAATGTCAGGCAAAAGTTCGCCATTTTTTTTATTTTTAGCATTTCGTTCGGAAATTAAAAATCGAAAACACCCCAATCGAATTTTGCATTAATAAAAATTTTTTTTTATTAAATGGATAATAAAGTATTTTAGTTAACAAATAATAGTTCCGTTCTAAAGAAAGAACTTCATTATGATGCCATCTATAAACGATATCGATTGCTTTAATTAGTTTTCATACAAAATTCTTGACTCCAAATATAAACAATACAATAATGACAATTGAAAAATTGAGTTCTGCTGATGATAAAGATGAACTTATAACTATTCCAAGAGGACAATATGATGTTGAATCATTGAAAGAAACTATAAATTCGATTATACTATTTTCAACAAACAACATTGAATTAACAGCAGATAATGTGACTAATAGAGTATCAGTATAATCTAAATTTGATATTAAATTGGACAATCGACTATATGATATTCTTTGTTTTGAATAAAAATGACTTTTGAAAAAGGCAAATTTGTTATAGGCAGTAAATGACCTAATTTTGATCAATTTAAAACAATAAATGGCCACTGTAATTAGTCATATGGATTGTTAATAAAATATTATGAATCTAAACATTTAGAAACATATATAATTGCTAGTTTACCACCAAAAAATTTCTTGGTTTTAGAGATTCTCTTGTTCATGAGCCCGCATATCCAATTTTTTATCATATTAATAATGAGCAGTTTAATTATGTGGTTCTGATATCGATATTCTTTTGAAAATTAAAGATGTTTAAGATTCTATGTTTCCATTTCCTTATGGTAATGTAACTATTTTATTTAGTAGTATAATCCTTTTGTTATTATGAGGACTTAATGCTATTTTATTAATTTATACTGTATATTTTTCGTGCTTTTTGCTTCTTATTAAATTCATTGTTCTATATTCAATCTTATCATTGAACAAACATTTCTTATAGTCATTAAATGTAACACTCTTGCTAACAAAACACTTATTTTCACCTTTAGATTGTTGTTTTCTTTATACTCAAATCTTAATGCGTAAATTTATGCTTGTGGTCCAACAAATTATATTATTTTTTTGCTATTACATTCATTTTTCATTTTGCCTAAAACTTTTTTATGTATCAATTTATCTAACATTGACTTCATATCTTCGTAAAAATCTTTTGTTTTTATGATATAAAAGTACGAGTCAAAATCTTGATAGCATGGTTCAAATTATCACCATGTTTTGGTTTCATTGCTTTATAATGGAAAATATACACCAATTATTTTTATATGTCCAAGATTGACATACCCACATAAATTGCCTTATTAAATTTTATGTTTGTTTTATTCATATGTATTCCTGCAAGATTATCATGAAGCATAGTACTTCTTTTGAAATTCTTTTCATTTGCGATCAGTCTTATTTCCACCCTGTTTATTATATTTTCCATTGTTTTTCCAAACCCAGAATTATTCATTGGTTCTTAAATATCTTTTTCAAATTGTTTTATACATTAAATCTCATTTCCATGTTTAAATATATGTACTTATTCAACCAATTAGACTGATTAAACTTCAATATTCTAGCTATTTTAGTAAGTTTTAATCCATTATTTTGACACTGTTTCAAATTACGATAATGTATTACAAACTTTTGTTTCTTAAGTAAAGTTATTAACAATTTATATTGATTTGTTCCTGGAACTACCTTATTTTCTGGACAAAATGGAAGACCTTTATGTGAATTATGTTGATCGTGTGGATACTCAAAATCAACTTCTAATATGTATCCATGTTGGGAATCATCCTTCAAATTTAATATATGTTTTTTGCCATAAATCTATTTTAAATTCTGGGTAATCAACCCATTCGAAACCACCATATGGCAAATATTGAGACATCGCCTATCCATAAAGATTATTTGCTTCGAAATTAGTTAAAGTTGGCCTCTTGATTAGGATTAAAATCTTCTAAATATTTATTATTTGCTTTAACATATTGTTTACAGCATTGCGATATTCCACATATTCCACCTCTAATCCCATTTTCTACCATTCAAATCATACCATAAATATACAATAAATCGAATGGTTGTTTAGTAATTTTTAACATTGCATCCCATGATAATCCTGGTGCTGTAAAATACCATGCTAGATCTAAATCATAAGCATTAATACAAGTTTCTCCAAGGAAAAATATCTGCCAACAGTAGTACATCACTTTTTAAGTATAAATCATGATATTTGCTAAGATTTTTCATATTAAATTGGTTCCATATGCAATTCGCATGTTCATAATCATCATCAGTTTTGTCAGATTCATTATATTTATTGTGAAATTCGTTCTTTTCTATTGTAAAATGTTTTTTGTATGTTTCAATTGTTATTTCCTAAAATTTGATCAAATTTATCTAAACTACTTGCAATAAATTTAAAAGTATCTATAAGCCTCATTTTTAAATTTTCTGTGTGTTTCCCAAAAGTAATAAACTTTCCTCCATTATTTGCAATTAAATCACTATTTTTATCATCATATCCTAGCTCTTTAAGAAAGTAAATTAGAACAAAATTGGGTAATTTTAATTGTATGTTACAATTATTACATATTGGATTAATAAATTTTCCAGTTATATGGTCATGCTGACGTGCGTTTTTATTATCATTCGTATATTCGCATTCACATACAGTACATTTTTATATATATTATATATCGCTCTTTCTTCTTTTGTTATTCTTTGTATTGGTTCAATTTGTAAATATATTTCCCAAACTCTTCTACTTCCCCTTTCATTGCTTGTATAAACATGTTATGTGCATTTGGGTCACAATATACTACTGGTGGCTTATAATCGCCATAACTATATACAATATAATAACAAAAACCTGTAGCTTTGTGTAACTCGTATTTAATTGTATATGATTCATCATTTAACTTCGAATCAACTGTATTTATTTTATCATTAGTAAGTTTATAACTTTCTTTAAGTAAGTCCTTACAAAAGCCATTATCAATATCATCCTCTGTTAAAACTGGATATTTTTGGATTAATTTAAATTTATTTATTTCTCTTGGATTTGGTTTAGTTGTTGATAATTTGTTTACAATTAATACAAAATCCGTATATATTGAAAAAGGAATTTTCTTTGTTTGTATGAAGTTCTAAAATTTATTTGCTGTCCTTTAGCTAGTAGACTGATTCTTACCGATTAATTTTTAGAGCAGTCATCTACATGTTTATTTAATTTTTCTTGTGAGTAAAATGTTTGAAGGCAAATATCACATTTATATGTTTTACCATTATCTTTAGTTATTTTTTCTTTGCAGAAAGCATCTTCGATAAATCTTTTATCCTGGAGTAATGTGAGTTTTTATCATTTTAGAAATGAAGTAAATTTATGTTTTTCCTTTTTATTTTTGTATGTTTTAGTGGATAAACTTCGTGCCAGTCATTAAAAGAGTATACATTTATACGTTTCAATTTGATTTTATATTTTTGGTAGATCATCAATTTTAATAGGATATTCATATTTATCTATTACTTTATCAATATTAGGTCCAACATTTTTATATTTAGTTACTCTGTCTAAATGATTGTCGGCTGGAAACAATGCTGACTTGATTGCCCAAAGAAAACATTTTTGGTCATTATTTTTCACATTAATACATGATATTTTGTTTTTAATCACTTCTGGTAGTTTAGCATATGATGCTCCATTTAAAGGTGTGTACCTACATATAGCTAATTGTATACCAATTACTCTATCTAAAGCCCATCCCGTGTATCTTCTTTGAAATTCAGATAACTGTGTAAGTATCTCTTGTTTTATGAATTTGTAAATCCTTTCAATTTCAACTTGTTCAATATTGTATAGTTGGGTAATTGAAATGTAAATAATTCTACTTGGTTATTATCTTGCTTATGGTAATTTGTATATAATTTAATATTTGTTTTCACACCTCTAAAGTTCCTAAGATGATTACGTATTAACTCAAATACCTTATTTTTTACTGAAGCTAAAATATGATTAAGCTGTACCAAATTAAAGGTATTTTCAATGTTATAGGTTGATATCCTACTTTTAAAAGCTTTATTAACTAAATAAGTCTTATTGGTTCTTATATTTCTTTGCTTCACGAATACATTAGTAAAATAGGGAAATATATCTTTGAATTCATTTTTTCTTGTTTATATAACTCATTGTTATTGACACCATCTTAAAGTAAATTTGTAAAATTATTCTTTGTTATCCTTTTTGTTACCTGCTTACTTTTATTCCTGGACTTTACAAATGCATAATTAAAGAATGGAAATATTTATTTTAATTCATTTCTACCTGTGGAATATAATTCATTGATATTGGTATAAGAAAATGGTAAATTTGCAAAGTTTGTTTTTATTTGTTGATTTATATTAAATGGTATAATAGCTGTAATTAAATTAACTTTGTATAAGTTGTACCAGTCTATAATTTTAAAATCGCTACCTATGATTCTCAACTCCTTCACTCTCTTCTCACTCAACATAACTGCTAGATTGTTCATTGCAATTATTGTTTTTTTTTATATAGAAAAAATTATTAAATGTTTCAAAAACTATAAAGATGGAGTAGTAATACAAATTTAATATAAATATGGTAATGAAATTGTAATAGTTTTTAAATTGTTGATAGTAAGTATTTAATATTTAACTTATTCTATGATAATATTTCTCATTAAAACATTTTTTAAATTTTGTTATCTGTTTGTCCTTAGTAGTTGTATAATGAGAAATTAATTTTAAAGGTTTATTCTCATTACATACTGTATGTTTTCTTTGTTGGATAATTATCATGTTGAATTTCATTTAGTATATATACTAATTCACTGGGTGATTTAGTATTTTTATGCTCTAAGATATGCAATACAAACATATTCTCCACATTCGCACAGTATTTTCTCATTAAAACTTTTTTTTTTTACATTTTGATGTGTGTTTGTCTATAGTCGCTTTATGAGAATAAAATGAATCGAAAGGTTTATTCCTTTTACATAGTATACATGTCTTAAATTGAATAATCACTATGTCGATTTTCATTTGCAATGTATTATTTAGTATTTTTATGCTTTTTGAGATATAGTTTAGAAACATGTTTTCCACATTCACATAATACTTTCTCTTTATTGAAATCATATTGATTTCTAGCATATTCTGTATGACATTTTTTACATGTGTTAATATACTTATCTTTTGTGTTATTATGTGATGGAAATCATTCAATGTTTAATATTTCACCACATTTCTTACATTGCTTACATATGGTATTATTTTCCATTTCAAGCATCTATTCCATTTTATTTATAAGAAAATAAACAAAAATTGGATCACTTCTCAAGAAGTTACACAATTCATAAGAATTGACTTAACTACATGTTCTCGAAATTAGTCAATCGCATGCTGGTACAGAATTTAAAATTTATGACTGTAAGTTTGGTAAAAAAAATTAATTGTATTCTAGATGGAAAGTATAAAATTACTTTACCAGATCAACATTTAAAATTTTTGGATAACAAATGCTGTAAAATAAATAAATGAGAAACAAATTTTTATAGCATATAAAGGTTTAAAAGAAATGAAAAATGGTATAACTATGCATGATGTTGAATTCACTTAAAATTTATCAATTCTATTGATTTGACTTAAATTTACATGATTAAAGATTAAATTTGATTGATTGAGATTGCTTGCTAAATTAGCACTTCTAGAAAATGTAAAATAGTTACTTGAAAAGCAAAAAATCTGCTTGGTTTTGGCTTAAAATTTGCTGTTTTTTAAATCTACACAAATTCTGCTCGACCATCTGTGAAAAAATTGAAAATTTGCTTGATTTCTGCTTAAATTTGCTTGTTTTTGTGGATTGAAAAAAGATGTTTCTAGAACCATGGAAAAGTTGCTTGAAAACGAGATATTTACTTGATTTTGTCTTTAATTTGCATCGTTTTTCGATGAAAATGTTTAGTGGTCTGGTATATATATATATATATATATATATATATATATACTAAAGAGTTTTAATCCTTACAGCAATTGTAGATTCGATTAGTTCATTGTGGGTATTTTCTCCTTTTTTACTAATATTCATTCCCCTACCACTTAATAATGTTAGTTGTAATATGCTATAATTAGTACTAGCCATATGTGGTGTATCAAAACAATTTTTCTTCCGATATTTAAAAAGAATTTAAGAAGTTTCTGGTGCCTAAATTCTGTGAGAAGGATGAGTCGTTTAAGAGGCCTTACACTCATGGGCACAACAGAAGGCATACAAGTTTCTATAGCAGAAGTGAAGAAATAATGCATCCATTCATACGCACATGTTACCTAATGTGCTAATAGAAACATGTAAATTGCAGGCAAAACAACTCACAGGGCGCAGGGGTATAAATTGAACCAAATTTTGTATGTAGGTGATTTGTACAATGATTGTTTCTTTTTTGCCCTGAAGACTGCATTGGTTTAGATTCTAATGTACGAGTACTATTAGTGTATGGACAATGATGTGTAATGACACTGCTTATGTATGGAAAAAATGTACTATATTCACATGTATGTCCCACGCTGCAGTGTGTCCAAGGTGGAAGATATTCGGGATGCGTGAAGATAACATATGAAAACCTGTTTACTAAGAGAGTGGTAAGTGACATGAAATCTACTATTTCTGATATTTATTTTGGTGGTACGTTTATTGAGTGTCATATTGTGGTAAATGGTGTTTATGAAGTAACTGTTATAAACGAAAGCTGTTTTCGTGCTGCGTCCACTGACCTACTATGGTATAAAGTGCTTCGTAATAGTGCTATGGCCGTATTAGTTTTAATTCTATAGCACACTGCGGGGCAAGATAGCGCATTTGAGTGGGGCAAGACTGTGCACGCGCAGTCTTGCCCCATACAAGCACAGTCATAATGTCCCCCCCCCCCACACACACACATAGTTCCTAGTGTTCCTCTTTTGTGCTGAGCCACTATAGTCTTAACAGTAGAGCCGCCTTTGCTGGACTGGCATAGTAACAAAGGGAAGATGTGAGGTGATATGTGCTAATATCTTAACTCACATATCAAGAAAAGGCATCGAATAGCTGCATTTGAACATATATAGATGTTTAAACATATTTTCATGCCTGCGCCTTTTGTTTAATAATGATCCGGGTAGGCAAAATTGTTGCAAATGTTCAGGGGTACCATGCTGACCTTATATGGCAATATTATGCTCATTATAGCGAAGAATCTGCGATTAATTACACATAAATTTCGCATTACACATATTCCTATGTATAATCCACTTATTGTACCTAATGCTACCCTATGGAAGTGTGAAGCAATACATTGGGCAGCAAATGTGATACTGCGCATGTAATTTTCATCAAAAAATATAATATTTTCTGCATCTAATGTAGATGTTAAGGTAGACTCAAAAGCTTTACTCCTTTTCTAAATAAATATTAGTGGTGTGAAAGAATGAGAAATGTGCTACGGAAATATTGTAAGATCTTGTAGATAAAAGGAAATAATGTTCTCTAACTTACAATAAAAAGTAATTGCAAGAGGGAAGAGATATAGTTATGGATTATCTTGATATCCCTACCATCACATATCATTTTCACTAATTAGTTCGTCTCGCAGGAATGTGATTTTGGTTTAGAACAGAGTAAATACAGGAGAAACTATGCTACTTTTCACGATTTACTCAGAAATACCCCAGTTTTCATTTGTACTCATTCCATCGATATTCGATCGTTTTGTATTGCATTTACCTGAACTTGAACGACTCACATGACCCAAGACCCATACTATATATGCTACATTTGTGTTTCTTCAGATTCAACAACCATGGTACGCAATCGCACACGAACATCGATTATACCTGCGTGTTCTGCAACAACATTGCAAGAAGCTAAAGAGAGAGTCCAGCGAGGAGAAAGTAAAAGGCGCGTAGCAGCAACATTAGGAATGGCTGAATCAAATTTCCGCCCAAGACTGCAAATAGATCAGCCATCTTCTTCTTTGGATCGCTTTAAACCGACATTCTCAGCTGCGATTAAGGGAGCGCTAGTAGACCATCTCCAAACTGTTGATAAGATGTTTTATGGTTTTACAATGAAGACCCTTCGACTCTTAGCTTTCCAGTTTGAAAACACAATTAATATGTCTCGTAGATTTGACTCGACTAAGCGAATGGCAGAAAACGATTGGGTCTACAGTCTTCTGAAGTGTGACCCCGAACTTTCACTTCGCCAGCCAACAACTGGTATACAGAACCTATTTTAGATTTATTATATAATGTTTTTTCTTCTTTTGTTAGTGGGTGCATTGCTTCAATTTGCAAAATTTCCCCAATCTCTTCTACTTTCCTTTTCATTTCTTGTATAAAACACTATTGTGCAAATGGACCTCCATATACAAATTGAGGTTTATAATGACCATAACTAGATACAATATAACAAAAATCAGAAGCTTCATGTAACTGATATTTCATTGTATATGATGCATCATTCAATTTTAAATCAATTGTATTTATTTGTGTGCTAGTAACCATTTCTTTATAAAAACCAGTATCGAGATCATCCTATGTAAAAACTGGATATTCTTGGATTTACCTAATTTTTTTATTTCCTTTGTATTTGGTTTAGTGGTTTATATTTTCTTTATTGTTGATTCGAAATCAGCTACTATTGTAAAAGGAACTTTCATTGTATGTCGGTAGTTTTGAAAAATATTTTTTCACCTTTCGAAGGTAAAGTGATTTTTACTGGTTGATTTTTAGAGTAGTCATCTGTATTTTATTAAATTTCTCTTGATAGTAAAACAATTGAAGACATATCACATATATAAGTGTTATGTTGGCGATTAATTTTTTTGTGCTGAAAGCAACTTTGATAAATCTTTTATCTAACAGTAACGTGGGTTTTCTCTCATCTTTGAAATAAAGAAAATTTATATGGTTAACCTTTATGTGTTTTGTAAGTTTTAGTAGATATACTGTGGACTCGCCTTCAATAGAGTATACATTTATAGTGGCATCAATTTGATTTTCTCTTTTTGGTATATCGTCAATTTTAATATGATATTCATATTAATCTATTTCTTTGTCGAGTCGCCGTTGTCCCTTAAGGGCTAAGGTATGTCAACACTTCCTCTCTCGCAATTAGCTCCTCAGAACAATCACTATACTTCAAGGAACAAACAGTGCCTGTCTTCAAAGTCTCCTTGTTGCTTTTTAACCCTATCAATATATTTAGACAACATACATCACCTTTAAGGCACTGATACCCTTGTGAAAAGGCATTCATTAGCTTGTGATATAATTTTTAATTAAGTGTACGCAGGGTTGGCAACACAACTAATTGACACTCAGCAGAAAATACGACATGGGTCCTTTATTACCAATCACTGGAAATATTATTCGAACAGTACTTTAACTTAATTTGCAAAAATGGTGAACAATGGCCTTAATCACGTAACAATTAATATCTTACACTAAAAAATATATGCAAATCACGTACTAGTGCCGAAAGTCAAAACTTGATAGTAAAAGACTGTTAGAATACATAATTCGCACACATAAGAAGTAGTCGCTGGTTGTAGGCAGCGCGAGTGAACCATCTCAGTCAAAATCAGGTAACATTTGTGACGTTAACACCCGTGATGTTCTCGGGCAATGCATTCGTTGACGCAATACCTTGTTTTCAGCTGGCCGACGAAACCGTGTATGCAAACCTCCTGGCATACACGTGAAACGAACGACGAATCTGACGAATTTCCTCACAAAGAACAGAAAAAACATTAATTCATATGTTAGCCGTAACAGAGAAAAAATTAATGAATCTGTAGTGATTAAGTTTCTCACCTTAAAAGTAGACAATTTACTTAACTGGAAATTTCACATTGCGTATATTTTACCTAAACTAAATTCAGCATGTTTCGCCCTGCGGAGTGTTACAGAGTTATTAAACAAAAATACAGCAAAAATGGTAAATTTTGCATTTTTTAATTCCATCATGTGTTATCATATCACTTTTTGGGGTAATTCCACTGACAGCAAAAAAGTGTTTCACATGCAAAAGAGAGCTGTAAGAATAATCAATGGCAAAAGAAAATCAGACTCATGTAGACCTCTTTTCAAGAGCTCAGAGATTTTAACATCTGACCGCAACCTACCCCAAGGAAACGCCGTCACACACGCGCTACTCGCGGCGAACACGCAAAACACATAATAAAGGCAAAGAGTATCTGTGGTCAGGCTCAGCTGGACAGAGTATAATTATAAATACAAACATTAATATAAAAAGTAGCTGAGATATAAAACCAATAAAAATTGCGTGGCCGTGATCATAATATTAAGCCATAATAATACATAAACATAATAAAAGTTGATATAAAATACAAATTAAAATTACAAAGAGCTTAGTAAGAACTATAGTTCGCGCACATGGTTCTACCAAACAATGTCATTTACACCAAAAATTCAACTCGGGATGATAACAATCGTTACATTGTCTATATTAAGCCCCACAATTTTATATTTAGTATGCCAGAAACAATGCAGACTTGATTGCCCAAAGAAAACCTTTTTGATCTTCATTTTTTACATTTATGCATGATTTTTTTATTCTTAATGCTCCATTTAATGTATTATACATATTACTGTATTCCAATTGTCTATATTAAGCCCCACAATTTTATATTTAGTATGCCAGAAACAATGCAGACTTGATTGCCCAAAGAAAACCTTTTTGATCTTCATTTTTTACATTTATGCATGATTTTTTATTCTTAATGCTCCATTTAATGTATTATACATATTACTGTATTCCAAATATTCTATATACCATAATATGACGGACTTTTCTCAATATTTTCTGTGTGTGTAATTAAATCTTTTTTTTGTGATTTTTTTAAATACGTTTAATTTCTCCTTCGTTGAAAATTGTCTGCGCATTTGACTGAACGTCATCGAATCTCCATATTTCACCTGTTTTTCGGCTATGTAATTCGGCAAAAAATTTAATATGAGTTTTAATTCATCAAAATTTTTTAGAAGATGATTTACTATCTCAAATACCTTAGGTTTTACTGAACTTAAAAAATGATTACGCTTTACTAAATAAAACCAATTTTCAATGTTATATGTAAATATCCTACATTTAAAAGCTGTATTAACTCTATAATTTGTATTGCTTATTCTATTTATTTTATATACAATTACATTAGTAGAAACAGGAAATATTTACTTTAAATTCTTTGAAGCTTCTTCGTATATATTTTTTTGTTATTGGAATTTGAATAGGTAATTTTTTTAAAATTCCATTGTATTATCAAGTTACTTTTATTCACAGGACTTACAAATACATTATTAGAAAAAGGAAATATTTATGTTAATTCTTTTTGTTTTTTATTATATATGAATATGACTATTGAAAAGGTAAATTTACAAAGTTGATTTTTGTTTGTTCATCTAAAATTTGCCAGAATAAAATTAAAATTTAAAAGGCATTGGAATAATTTTAATTTAAGTGTATTATGTAACATACAATTGTACTAAACGTAAAATAATATACAATTTTTTGTCTAATTTTTGTTTTCAAGTGGTGTCAACATCAAGATCACCTACACCAAATATGGCATTAGTAGTTAGTAATATTATATACTAATTGAATTTGATGAAGTTATTCAGTTTTTATAGTTTTGGTTTTTAAGGTCATCTAAGGTCATGGGGTCAGGGTTAACCCTGACCCCATGACCTTGAATGAATAAACATAATATACTTGCTAACTTTTATGTATTTTTGCGACTTTTTGTTTATAAGGTCATTCAAGGTCATGGAGTCAAGGTTCAAGGTCAACTGTATCCAAAATGGCGATAGTAGTCTATAACAATATGCTTGCTAAATTAAAACAAAAATCCCCAAATTTTGGTGTTCAAGGTCATTCAAGGTTATGGGGTCAATATCTAGGTTACCTGAATCCAATATGGCGGTAGTAGTCTGTAATTTAATATACTTGCTGACTTTTATGTATTTTTCCCGAGTTTTTGTTTTCGAGGCCATTCAAAGACACAGAGTTAAGGCCAAGGTCACCAGCATTCAATATGAGGGTAGTAGTTTGCAATGCTTGTTTGTTTTTATTCATTTTTATGGAGTTTTGGTTCTCAAGGTCATTTAATTTTAATGGGTCATGGTCACTTGCACTAATATGGTGGTAAGAATATGTAACATAATATACTTGCTGATTTTTATGTATTTTTTGCGATTTTTTGAATTTTTTGGGAAGGAAATTTTAAGGGACAAGAGGGAACATTTAGGGAAAGGGAATTTTTTAGGGATAAAGGAAACTTTTTGGGAAAATGGCTGCTGGTGACGGTAATTTTTAAATAATTTATTAATAAACTTTTTGGATTTATTGTTTTTCTTTTCGAATTTTTTTGAATTTTCGTGGTCAAAGGTTATGGGCCAATGGTCAACGATCCCTGGATTTCAATATGGCCGCCGGCCGATCGCAATGACTGTATGATGTCGGTCAGTCGGCGCCTATGCCCTACGCCAGATGCCGTTGCACCAGAACGTACCAAGTCCTTCTACTCATAGAGTCAGATTTAATCCATATAGCTGTCATTGGACTGTCACTTATTGAGAAAACTGTCCCAAGTAATCAAATTATCTTCCCATGTAGGACGTCTGGTTCTTGCAGCAGGACTATGTCAATGTCTCTTTCTTTAGCCATGATCGCTGTTTCCATAGTAGCCACTGCAGATCTTTGCAGGTTTATCTGCCCAAAAGTGATTTTAGATCTTAGCTGATTCATGCATCCACATAATCGATTCTTTCCAGCTCCGCAGTAAATGCTCGTTCATAATGCCGACATTTTTCAAATTAACTCTCTGATTATGGTCCTTTTGATCCTTTAAACAATTTTTACATACATGATTTTCTTTGTTGCCTTTTTATTTATCAGAGTACTTATGTCTTTCCTAACCACAAGTTAAACATATTTCTTGTTCTTTACAGTATTTACTTTGATGCCCGTATTGTCGACATTTGTACCATATGAGTGGAATCAGAATGTGTCTCACTTTACATGCCGCATGTTCAATATAGAACGTTTCTTGTGCTATTAGAAAAATTCTCTACTCGCTCTTCAATTTCTTTATTTCTTTCAGTTCTTAATCGGACCGAATCTCCCTTCAGGAATTCCTTTCTCTTTATAACTTAGTCTGTTATATTTTGTTCCCACATCTTTGTCAGCAATTCTTCATTATCCTCTTTCCTTGGAATATCGTAGACTAATACCTTGGGTCCTTTTTTCTTTACTTCTTCAAATTGAAGTCCCAGATTTTTCAGCTTGTCGCTTGACTTGATGTTATTTATGGTGGCGTCACCACTTGCTTCAATCAGAACACACTCCACCCGCACGTACTCTTCCAAAGTTCTCTATATTTCCTTCAACAGGACTTGCCTTCTTTGTCTCTTTGCTTGTTTGACCATCCTTTTCTGGATATGCCAGGATAGTTTTCTTATTTTGTAGCTCTTGTGCGAGTTTCTTAACCGCCTTCGTTATATTTGGGCGAAGGATGGTTTAGGTGTTCCTTTTTCGTCCATTACCACCTCTCGTCTCATCCCTTGTTTCACACTGTATGCCAATCCTTTGACATTGCCAAAAATCTACAGTATCTACATCATTTACAGTATCTGCAGAATCTACAGTATCTACAGTCTGACTTACATAGAAGACTACTTCAACCTCTTCGCCAAGTGAGGAGGCCCAGTTGTAAACCTTCGGACTCGCGTTCGGGAGGACCCCGGTTCTAATCCCGGCTACAGCTGTCATGACTTCGTTTTCCCGTAAACACTCTGCTGGCGAACTCAGGGATGACATGGCTCTTGCTTCTCCGAGTAACTTGTTCCTTCTGTAATGACCTCGGGGCCACGGTTGTGTAGTGGTTAGACTACTCGCCTCCCACCTTGGCTAACCGGATTCGATTCCCGGTTGGGTCACTCTTGGATTTACGCATGCGGGAATCGTGCTGAACGATTCTACTGGTCGGTGGGTTTTCTCGGGGATCTCCCGTTTCTTCCGCCCTATCATTTCGACGTTGCTCCATGCCTCGCTTCACCCTCACCGGCTCTCAGGATCTCGTTAAGAGATGGCCAAATATCTCCACTTCACTCCAATGACTTCACTGTTGACGAGACCTTAAACCTGACCTGCTTATCTAGCTACCAACGATTTGTTTTCTTTCAGCTGATAATATTGTGTAGTGTAATCATATTCGACGCAACGTGATGAGACAGGCGGCGTCTTTCCAAACAGCTGACTGCGCTATGCGCAACAGCGCGAAAGTCTTGTTATGTTGTGGAAGTCGTCGCGGCTTCTTCCTGCTGCCAGCGCCATCAAAGCAAGGCGAGGTCGCGAGCTGGGTTCGTGGCGCAACTTGCACTCAGCGTGTGCACCTGACAGACTCGATATCAAGCCTCCTTGCCTCGGCGTCCGGCCCACTTCGCAGCAATTTCCGGAGCTCTTGACTTGCATCTCGCCCCCCCCCCCCCTTTCCAGCGCCGTGGCGTGGCTCGCTACTTCGTTTCCCGAGGAGGAAATGAAACACGCCACGGCCACCGACCCTAAGAAGTTCGGAAGACCCCAATAAATGCAACGCCCGCCGACGAGACAGAAAAACCTCCTGCTACATACTGATATACGATATTCACGGTAAAGTGAGCACTTTTAAATGCCCCCTCATTCGAAATAATAGTAAATAAATATGTTTTATTTCAGCATTAGGCGTTAACATCTGAGTGTGGTGGAACATACACACTGTGTTTATTGTTTACATGGCGGTTAGAGTATAAAAATGGCTGAAAAGGAAAACTAAATAGTGTCTCGAATCACCATGAACTGTCTATAGACACAATAGACAGAGACCTGCATATTCCGCGGGACTTATTTGGCTGTAAATTAGACTTTGTAGTCGTGTGTGCAATTAGTTAGTGTCGTTCCTTCTTTGGTAATTTCCTTAAGGTTCCCGTCTTCCTCTCGCTCGGACTGCGCTGCATGGTGTTTGTCTACTATACGTGCGTTCACTGTGCTGATCTACGACAAGAACACGCACTTCCGACGAGAGATCTCGAGTGCTTCCAAAACGTCACGCACATAACAAACACTATTGTAAAGCCCACCAGCGTATATCAAGACCACTTTCTCAAAACATTTTCCATCAGTCAAGTGGTAGTGTCAGCGCTTCAAGTCCCATAGGTAGGCTACACGCCGCACAGCGAGAAAACAGCCTTGCGATGCGCTGACAGAGTCACCCATATCGCCCTTACACTTCTTGGCATCAAACGCCGGAAACTGTTCCAGGTAGGACAGGACAGGAGAATTGCGCTATTTGAATGGCCAGTAGATTAGACTCCGCAGTCCTACGAAGATACGCCCTTAACTATTTGTCCATTAACTATTGCTGTAGTGAGTAACCAGCCGATTTGCTTGAGGCCAGAAATCGCGGTATTCGATCCTTGTGTCCTTGAAAGCTTGTTGCTGACTCAATTATCTTCCAGGGAAATATATAAAAACTTTTATTGAAATACAAAAGGTACTTTAATTATAGCTTGCTCACACTGAATTTTCTTACATTTCCCTTCCTTCTGGACTGCAAATATGTAACTATAATTCGACAAAATTATTGCAAATTGTTAACTACTGGTACAGAGTTACTCAGAAGGTGTAAAACTGTGATATAATGGAAAAAGCTGTGCAGACATTTATGTATCTTGAGTACAACTTGTGGACAAGGAAAAACTAAAAATAATAGCATGAAATGAAATGTTCACTATTACGACGGCACACAGCATAGACAGTGGAAAACTGATCAACACAGCATGAAATACTACACAAAATACTGTGCAGTATAAGTAATGTAAATGTCATGTATATTGCATTTCAGATAAGTATACTAATTTTTGGCAGACAATGAGACAAACCTACCCTGTATGTAAACATTAAATGCTCTTGTCTGTGTAGTGCTGTATTAACTGAAATCCAATTTGAAACCATACAGGCTGAACCCACGTGGGTCAGCGTACTGCCATCGAAAAACACAAATGGCTTATTGCGCCTTCAGTTACTATAGCAACGGATCAACAACTATCTAAGTAACTAAGGACTTCAAAACAAAACAATGTAAAACGAACAGGAAAAACTAATACATATATTGAAAAATAAAATAATTCTCGAAGATATCTGATCAGTTGTAGTATAAGTACGGTTTAAAATTAAAAATGATATATGTGAAAATAATATTACACTAGAAAAAACAAATAAGCATATACTTATATTTTGCGTATGACATTTTCATGACGTTTAAACTATGTGAGTTTCTTTAAGTTAGCTGTGCAAGGTTGCCCATCCTTTCTCAAATTAATACACTCACATGAAACAAACAAGAGGGCTGGACTCTGAAAAGGTGTTGGCAATGAAAAAAAATTGTTACTTTGTTTGTACCACACACTGTTCAATCTCTACACCTTATCCCTAACTTTTTCCTGAGATAATTTTTTTAGAATGTTTTTTTGCGAAACTACATGCCAGACAAAATGTTACTGTTATTGTGATGTACAAACCAAATTAAGCAAACAATTTGCAGGACATTTAACAAGAGAAACGGAAAGGTCTTTTCTATATCCATCTTACGGTATGCTAAGCAGAAGTTCAGGAGCAGGCACACATAGAAAATATGCAAGAATTCCTTTATTTTCAGCAATTATTTGAAATTGCAATAATATATAAAATAAAATTCCTTATACTATTTTATAGATGTCTTCATAGGATCAGGAAACATTTGACGACTGCACTTTCGCCTTCCAGAGTGGTAGGGGGTGTAATCGCAAATGAGTAGCATGAAAATTTGGTAATTTTTAACCATATACGTGTGGCCAAGCGTTACTTTTTTTTTGTATCCACGTTGTCACTTTATTTTGTGTTCAATACTAATATTTTAAACATAGTTGTATCACCCGCAAGACATGAATGTGTTGTATGAAGAAGCGATGGCAGGTGTCGTGCGTCTTGAAACGAAGTTCCTACAAACACAGTACGGAGCCGTTCAAAGACGGTAAGAAGCAGGCGTTTATTTACTCTCACCTCTGCTCGTATGCTGCAAAACAAGAAACGTACCTTAAACACATGCACATTTCATAACGATAAAATTTATCACACATGTGAAAAAGGTTCCTCAGTAACAAAGTTTTGTTTCATTATCTTTACATCCCTAAAATAGCACATAATAGTGATTTTGACATGTATTTATGCAAAAAATATGTACTCAAAAAAAGTTTAACTAGAAGAAAGTAATTACACATAATGTCTTAAAGTTAAACAATGTATGGTACAATTATAAAATAGATTTTTTGTGACTAAGACCCTTAACACGTAACAATTTTGATAATGTAAAAATCACAACTGGGAAATCTAGCCAATTGCATAAACTATCAAATCGTTCAGATGTGTGCAAAAATACCTATTCTAAGCAAAGTAGTTTCTGTCACAATATTAAGGTTGCTTGAAAATAAAACTGAGAATAATGAAAGATAAAAATATCAATTTTTTAAATTTAAATTTCTTACTTTATATGTACTTTGCTATTTTCTCACACAAACATTCTGGCTTGCAACGTTCCTAAGGCTCTCAAATACAAATCATGGTAAAAATAAATCATTAATATTTAATGCAATATCATGACTTTTTCCGTCTTCGATAGATAGTGCAGTTCTTGACAAGAAGCGGTGAACTACCCGCACAGCTGAATAAGAAGTTAATGTCTGCTATTCACGTGTTCATTTTTGTCGAAATATGCAAAGGCTGCAACATTAGGGAACGATTTGCAGCGAACATTTGAAGGCCAGAAGTGAGCTTCACTCAGGGGAAAAAATAAAGTAGTCTTTTTCTTTTCACTCTCGGAAATAAAGGCAAAGAGAAGGAGGAAAAAAAAAACAAGAAACTTTGTTGAGCCTTAAATACGGAATTAAAGAAGGAAATTTTCTTCTTACCCTTCTTCTCTTTCGACGGAAACCGAGAAGAGGGAGGTAGAAAACGTGTTTTGCTTTCTCCGCGCGCACACACACGCACACACACGCTCGCGTACACCCACGCCAGGAACCCGGAAACGCTCCCGTATAAATTTGAATACATTCGCCGACTAGATTTTCGATAAGCTGATTTCGATGTCTTGCCATTCCTCCCATCCCCCTCCACTCCCTTTCCCCTTCTGACGAGGACTGCTGCAGATCTGCCACCCTCCCCCCTCCCTCCTTCGGGAACTTCCCTTTTCCCGTTCATAAGGCGGCAGAAGGTCCTCACTTCTGCTGCATCACTTGAAAGAAGGGCTGGAGGGAGAGGGGAAGTATTCCTGTGAGGCACATTGACAAGAAATATTTTATTCGTGTATAAGCTGTTTTCTTTCGGTGCATAACATTCACAACGAATATCAGTCACAAAGGGAACCCGCACCTGAATTTATAAATGATTCCTCAAAGGCAAGGGAAACCCAGCAGTACAGCTACCTCAACTCGCATCTCCTCTATTTATTCGAAGGCATGTATTTTTATTTGGAATAATTATAAAATAAATAAAGTATAACTAAAGCAAGCAAAATATATTTTTTGCTAAGTTTGGCATTTAACAGAGTGGCCTAAAAGTAAAGTTATCTAGAACAATATTTGCTGGTTTTTAAGAGAGAAAACAATTTCTGGAATATGATTTGAAGGAAAATGTTGGATCGGATTTACTGCATATGTTATCTGAATTTTTTACTAGTTTTCATCGTGTGCTGTAAATTGACTGAAAAAAAAAAATTAAAAAGTTGTACGTTTTCATTTAGAAACTCGCCAACTATGCGTACAGATCTCCGACGAGACTTCGTTAATTTGCGTAACGTAAGCCAATGAAATTTTATTGGAATACTGTTCCGATCTTCAGTGCACAGAATTAATAACTAGGTTCATGCTAAATCATAATAACAGGTCACAAGTTGTGTGTTAAAAAAAATTATTAGTTAGTGAAAAACGATTCTACGGGAAGTTAGCGTGAATTAAGACTCTGCCCTACAACAGATGATGCTTTACATAATATCTCGAAATTGTTGGGAAGAATAAGAAAATGTAAAAGCGCACGGAATAATTTATTTCACACTTCGCCTCTGAAGGTTCCCACCAACCTTGAAACTTTGTTCCGCGTTCGAGGTCGAGAAGCGCCGGAGCGATAAGGACGACAATGCCACGCTCATCAAGTGCGCCATCGCCGCTAAGCTGAACTGGCGTGCAGTGTTCTCTTCGTTCTACGTGTACCTATGGGACTTTCAGTGCTGACGCTGTCATTTCATTGGTGGAAAGTCTGAAGCAAGTTTCAGTGGTGGGCCTTTGAGTGGATTTGTATGTATCCGATGAGTATATTTTGAGTTACAGCCATTTGAAAATGCCGTTTTTTGCCATTTGAAGTCCTCTTAAATGGTGTTCCTATAATAAGCGTGGCGTCTTGAAAGTACTCAACAGCCCTCCCTCTTCTGAAATGTGTGTTCCTATAATAAGCGTGCTGTCTTGAAAGTACTCAACAGCCCTCCCTCTTCTGAAATGGTGTTCCTATAATAAGCGTGGCGTCTTGAAAGTACTCAACAGCCCTCCCTCTTCTGAAATGTGTGTTCCTATAATAAGCGTGGCGTCTTGAAAGTACTCAACAGCCCTCCCTCTTCTGAAATGGTGTTCCTATAATAAGCGTGGCGTCTTGAAAGTACTCAACAGCCCTCCCTCTTCTGAAATGTGTGTTCCTATAATAAGCGTGCTGTCTTGAAAGTACTCAACAGCCCTCCCTCTTCTGAAATGGTGTTCCTATAATAAGCGTGGCGTCTTGAAAGTACTCAACAGCCCTCCCTCTTCTGAAATGGTGTTCCTATAATAAGCGTGGCGTCTTGAAAGTACTCAACAGCCCTCCCTCTTCTGAAATGTGTGTTCCTATAATAAGCGTGGCGTCTTGAAAGTACTCAACAGCCCTCCCTCTTCTGAAATGGTGTTCCTATAATAAGCGTGGCGTCTTGAAAGTACTCAACAGCCCTCCCTCTTCTGAAATGTGTGTTCCTATAATAAGCGTGGCGTCTTGAAAGTACTCAACAGCCCTCCCTCTTCTGAAATGTGTGTTCCTATAATAAGCGTGGCGTCTTGAAAGTACTCAACAGCCCTCCCTCTTCTGAAATGTGTGTTCCTATAATAAGCGTGGCGTCTTGAAAGTACTCAACAGCCCTCCCTCTTCTGAAATGTGTGTTCCTATAATAAGCGTGGCGTCTTGAAAGTACTCAACAGCCCTCCCTCTTCTGAAATGGTGTTCCTATAATAAGCGTGGCGTCTTGAAAGTACTCAACAGCCCTCCCTCTTCTGAAATGTGTGTTCCTATAATAAGCGTGGCGTCTTGAAAGTACTCAACAGCCCTCCCTCTTCTGAAATGGTGTTCCTATAATAAGCGTGGAGTCTTGAAAGTACTCAACAGCCCTCCCTCTTCTGAAATGTGTGTTCTTTTCGTAGATTGGGACACTGGACGTGCGTTTAATAGTTTCGTAGAAAAACGAGTATTTCAAACAGTTTGCAGTTAGTTAGCCGGAGCCTGAAGATAATACAATTATTATCATACTAAACAATAAGGAATAGTTGTGTGTTATTAAACTAAGCTGTTTAATGTTTAGAAGTCAATGAGAAGATGTGCTTACTGTGTAAGCCTGCGAAATCAAAGAGTTTAAGAGAAAACGTTCACAGAATTTTTGATCAATCAAGGAATATAAGCGTACATTAGGAACACTTCTTCGTATGGCCAATGAGAGGCCAGCATTTGAAAAGTGGTAAATTAAACAAGAATAGTCCTGAGCGTAAATACATTAACTAATAACATACTATGCTATGTTTCTATTTGCGCGACATTCGAGGCTGAGGATAATATTCACAGCACATTTCACGCCTTCAATGCAAGTAAACTCATTGTTATTAAAAAAATTGAAGTTTTTGCAATTTCTTTGTCAAGGAGGATAGTATCTATCAAATGGCATTTGAAGATTGTTTCAACATTCTATTTACTTTTACCGGATGTACGGTAGATAAACGAGCGTTGTACATGTTTGGTAACTAGACATTAATACTACATACTTCCACATGAAAGGGTTTCAAAATGACGCAATGGTGCACTGCTACAGGTTATCGCATTTTTAAAACTGCAAAGTCTCTTGCTGATATAGTACTTTAAAAAGTCTTAAAAATGCTTAATACATTTACTTTTGTTTACCATAAATAAGGAATTTTGAGATACTTAAGGCTGTATTCAAGGTGCTATTTCGTCAGGTGTTATACAAGAAAAACTTTAAAAATATCCACAGCATATCACAGAAACTTGCTATATGGTTTCTGAATACTGAAAGCAAATCTTCAAGTCAATGAAACTAAAATTTGGAGGGCAACTTCAAAAACAAAATGGCCTCAAATTGCTTTACTCTGTTCACTACCCACTTATGAAAGATTCGAAATCAGGACACATTTGTGTATTTATTTATTTTTCACTACTCCTTGAAATGGTAATACAAAATCATGTTTATTAAGGATTAGGGAATCCCGTACAAGGAAAACATACTGGCTTCTAGTTACAATGTATTCGTTTGAAAAAGCTAAAAAGTTACTGATTAAAATGTAGGGTAGATATCTAGGGCATATGCATCACTTCGTTGTTGCTAAAAGAACTATGAGCTTCCCACTAGTGTTTCGGTACACTCACATTTCTCATGTTCGCGGACCGTACAATAACGCAGACTGCAAACATTCGTTAAAACATACTTATATTAATACACACACGTGCGTATGAATATAAAATGTGCGTAATTTAGAAAGGCACCATTTCGAAATGAAGTTTGCAACATCGTAAACCAAATCACATCTCTTTCCGAGAAAGTTCTAGTATACATGATAAATGCCTGGAGTAGTAGGGAAAGGGCAGCGATAGAACAAGTACAGCTTGCACCCAGAGACAGGCAGCCACCTGGGATCACGTCAGCGGAACTTCCTTCTTTTTCATTCCTCTCTGGTGGCGGCCATATTGGCAGTCAGTACACAGGGATTTTCCTTTTTCCTTAGAATTCCCCATTTTTCCTTCGAAATGTCACTTTTTCTATCGGAGTTTCCCCTTTCTCCCTCAGAATTTCCCTTTCCCCCTCAGAATTTCCGTTTTTTTCACTCCTGTTGCCACCAGACATCTTATATTCCCAACTTCACGCTCTATAATTCCAGCCTTGCACAATTAGGAGGGCTTTTGCTCAATGAGGATGGATACGGCATAAATTGTGTTACAGTCATTCGGAACTGTGCAATCATTGTGCAAAGCGACCAACCACAGAATTTCATCTCTCTTTCGCTCTCTCTTCTTCTCTTCCTCTCGGAGGGGTTTTCTTATATTCCTTCCACTCCTCCATCGTCGTCTGCTGCAGACTTCCATGTTGTTTGTCGTCCAGCGTCCATCTTGTTTTCCGTCGTCTGCTAGAGGCGGCCATCTGGTTTGTCGTTTATCTTTGATTCCCACATCAGCCACCAGAGTGTGCTGATTCCTGCGTCCATCTTCGATTCTCGCACTCTCCACCAGATTGTGTTGTGAAGTTCCACTGGTGGTGGCTAGGAGCGCTGGCGGCCATCTTGTGTTCACTCTCGCCTGCCAGGAGCGCTGGCAATTTATCTTAAGTGTGACCAGTGTGCTAACCACAAGACCATCATTGCATACGGACCGATAGGATATTAAGTAAGACATATACGTGCATAGTATCAAACAATAAACTTGTGATCATATAAAAATTAGCATTTACGCTTGCGCATATTATTGTACAAGCATGGAATGCAAGAGCATGAAGATGGAAATATAAGGTGGCTGCAAGGGGCAAGAGGATAATGACGCAAATTCTGGTGTACTGACTGCCAAGTTGGCCACCGTCAGAGAGAAATGACAGCGAAGGAAGTACCGCTGACGTCATCCCAGGTGGCCACCTGGCTGCGGAGCTTCGGTTGCATGCTGCAGTTCCCACCGCATTCCCTTCCCTACTACTTTCTGGCAAAACGTTACGAACGTCACTCATCAGAATATTTTTTTGGCACTGTTGAATTATTTGTGTGGTGTAAACAGGACGCCGGAACACAATAACTGTGGTATGGGAGAGTAGATGTATAGTGCCCATCCTGGCTCACCATTATTTTCAACGAAATTATCGAGGGTTTTGCTTCAAAATCAAATTTATTGAGTCTAAATTTAGGCACTAAATATTTTTTAAAAAGAACTCTCAAAAACAAAACAAAATTTAGCCTAAATCAAGCAAAATTTGAAATTTTCAAACTCGTTGTGAAGGATATATGATAGCTAAAAAAAAAAAAACTAAGCAAAAACATACAAATTTCTCTTTTTCAAGAAACGCTAATTTTGCGAGCGAGTAATTTAAATCAAGCTAATATATACCAAAATGAGGCAAATTAAGATAAAATCAAGTGAAATATTAAAAAGATAATGGATAGAATTCAATTTATTCAATGAATAGTATAGCATGCATAGTTTTTCAATTTTTCATTTCTTTTAAACCTTTATATGCTATAACAACTCGCCCCGCATTCGTCATTTTTAATCTATTTTCATAAATTACCTTTGTGTAGCAATCTGGTAAAGTGACTTTATACCTGCCATCTAGAATACAATGAATTACCTTTGTGTAGCAATCTGGTAAAGTGACTTTATACCTGCCATCTAGAATACAATGAATTACCTTTGTGTAGCAATCTGGTAAAGTGACTTTATACCTGCCATCTAGAATACAATGAATTACCTTTGTGTAGCAATCTGGTAAAGTGACTTTATACCTGCCATCTAGAATACAATGAATTTTTTTGCCACACTTACATTCGTACATTTGACATTCTCTAGCTTCATAACATTTATCAATTTCTAGATCCGATAGTTTAGTCAATTCATATGAACTGTTTAATTTCTTGAAGAGTGCTTCCATTTTGGTCTATGTTATTTAAAAGTAAACACATTTAAAAAGACTGCAAAATTTTGAAATTATAAGAAATATTTATTCTCTTTATAAAATTATTTTCTGTATAAATAATTTTTAATCGACGCTTGAAATGGAAAATAATAACACATGCAAGCAATGGAAAACGTGTGGCGAAGTGTTAAACATAGGAAGTTTGACATCACATAAACACACAAAAGTTAAGCATTTTAACATCTTTAAAAAAAATGTTATAGTGGATATGCTAGTAGTCGTTATGAGTTAAAAAAAGAGAGATTAATATGTGAATGTGGAAAATATGTTCATAATGCGTCTCTCAAAAAGCACAAAATTTGCAAATTAGACAATACAGTCTCAGATAATTTAAACGAAATTCACCGCGATAATGATCCAACAAAAACATGTAAAGTGTGTAACGAGAATAAATCAATTAAATAATTTTCTCCTAATAAAACTGCTAAGGACAAACATGCGAATATATGTAAAAATACACAAAGAAATATTATCAAAACAAGAAGTTAAATGCAGTTTCCCCATAACAACTTAAGCACTTTTCGAGTTTTCCAATTATCCTTATTTTATAATTTATTTATAAATTTTTATTTCTTATAAATAAAGAATTATAGCTATGAATAATCTAACAGTTGAGTTGAGCAATAGGACAGTGTGGGATTTGAGAATTACAGCTAGCGATTTTGGAATAAAATTTATAGACTGGCTAAAGAAAGATGATTTAATTAGAATTCTTATAACATTTATTATTGATGGACAAATAAGAAGAAACTTCGCAAATTTGCCACTTTCTTATGCCAATATCAATTAATTATATAAGGGAGATAAAATAAATTTTAAAAAAATTCCACTTCTATTTGTAATACAAGAGAAAAAGGAATTAAAAGAAATATTCCCATTTTCTAATAATCTATTTTGTAAAACAAGATAAAAACAATTTAAATGAAATATTCCCATTTTCTTATCATGTGTTTGAAAAACCTAGAAAATGAAAGAGGATATCTGAATGGATAACAAAGAACAATTTTACAAATTTGCCTTTTGCTGATGTCGATATCAACGAATTATATCCCGAAGATAAAAAGGAATTAGAAGAAATATTTCCATTCTATAGCAATTTATTTGTTAACAGAAGAAATAGAAGAAGAAGCAACAAAATTAATTAGTAAATAAAGCTTTCAAAAGTAGGATATCAACATATAAAATTTAAAATACGTTTAATTCAGTACAGCCTATTCATTTTTTGACTTAAGTAAAAAGTAAGGTAATTGAGAAAATATGCACTAATCTTAATAACCTTAGATAGCTGAAAACCAGTATTAAACTGTATACCAATTGCTTTAAGCAAGATAATCATCAAGTAGAATTATTTACATTTCACTCACCCAATTATACAGTACTGAATGAAGGAGATATTAAAAGGATTTATAAATTCATAAAACAAGAAATAACTACACAATTATCTAAATTTCAAAGAAGAGGTTCAGGCTGGACATTAGATAGAATAATTGTAATACAATTAGCTATAAATAAGTATAATCCATTAAATGGAGCATCATATGTGCCACTCAGAAGCCAAACAGACTAACTCTGAGTGGCTACTAGTTTTCTGCAGTAAGTGTGGTTTACTGGAGGGATATACTTCAGAAGAGACATCATATCAGCCCGTTTTACTTTTGTTATTGGGCGGATGTTTGGATACAGTGGATACTGTCCAACATTAGCTAACACTGAAGGACGATCCACAGATTATTTTGTTCAGTCTACTTCCATGTAAGGAAATTTTTCAGAAAATGTGGTTTTGAACTGAAGTTTCTGTGAATGAAGCCTTTCGAGTCGAATCCATCTTATTTCCAGCCAATTAATGGGTATTCCATTAACTGTATTTTTGCGATTTGTAATGGAATCTTCAACAGTATTTGTAGACAAAAAGTCATCATGTTTCATTTCAACTACAACGAAAGGGTTTCTTGATTTACATTGTCGGATCACATCATACCAATCGTCTGGAGAGTGTATGTTCTGTGTTTCTCGTGCTTTATCCTCTATAACTCAAAAATCAGATTCATTTGGTAGGTAGGTGTGGCCAGGTACCAAATATTTTAAATCTATTACATCTGCTTTGACATCAGGGCTTTAAACCAACCTCATCATACTCACAACTGTTTTTATGTTCCTGTTCTGCCCAGTGCATGAATCTGAATAAGTTATAATGTGTTTATGGTTGCAGGCATTCGACATTATGTGTTTCTTGATACATGTTGCTACCTCTTGAGATCCTCTATATCACTCTGTTTCAGGCCACACATACATGAATCCGTTCCCATGATTGAAAAAGTGACATCCTAAATTATATACATACAAATTTCTCTTATAATACGCAACGGATGTCGATAATTTTGGAAACGGCAAAGCTTTCTGGTGATCAAAAGTAAACATATAAGTGTCTTCATCTGCTTGCATTTGGTCAGCTTTCATTGAATACCTTGCCCTCTGAGCCTTCCTTAGGTGAAGTTCCTTGTCTATCTCAAGCTGCTTCTTCTCTTCTAGTGTAGAATTTATAATCTTAATTTGAAGGTCATCACATTCTTGACACGTATCTTTGGCTGGTGTTTTGAAATGAAGGTTGAATTTAGCTGAGATTATTGGCTCTGGTGTAGTGACTGGTATAGGCAGGGAACGATCGAATGTGTATCTCAACATCAGATGTACGTATTTTATTGCCAGGTATTTTGCGACCTCGTCCATCCAGCACAGCACTGATTTCATCCTTTGAACACACACTGTGTATACGTCCATCCATCACTTGCAATGTATCTCTAAAATATTTCTTGCACACCCTTACATTGACTTTTCCACATCTTTGAAAGTAATGGAAGCTTACAATTCTGGGAACTTTCGACTTGTTGACTGGATGTCGTCGATTGATTGCACTAGACTGTGCACTACCCCTTATAAAATATTCTGCTTACTTTGGTCAGGAAATGAATAAGATGATTCAAATATAATTTGTCGTTGCGTAGTGGAAATTTTTTCATTGCATTTTAGAGCACAGCAACATGTTACATCATGAAACCATTTCTCTTCAATGCATTTTCCACTTCTGTTATAATAAGCTTGGCCTGTCAGCCTCTTCTTTGTCTCCCTCTTCCTAGCCGATTCTTCTGGATTACAAGCACGTTTGCGTGCCCTTTCAATAACTGCAGTACTATTTGGAGCACTGGGTTGTGCAACTGCTGCACATCGATATACACTCGGTTGGTAGAATGCTGTATCTCCGTTTACAATACACTGGACCACTGCATCATGTCCTGGTACAGAACGTCGGAAAACTGTTGTATCTCTTGAGCCACTGGGTTGGGAACATGCTGAATATTCTTGCAATGTAGATTGGGAAAGTGTTGTGTCTTTGGCAGAACTGGGTTGGGAAACTACTGTACACACTGGCAGACTGTAATGATCATCAGATTCTGTATCCAGAACTGTGAAGTCAGGATCTTTATCATTGTCATCAAATTCTAAACACGTGTCTGTGTCACTATCACTCATGTTCACCAGTTGTCAAGATTCAAACCTGAAAACAATGTAGGTTTTTATCGATTACATTACTGTATTGCTAAAATACAAATCGCAAATATTAACTTAAATTTCCTTGATTAGGCTCTACATATTATGTAGGACCTACTCAAATAAAAATATGTACGAAATTCGAAACAGTAAAACTTTGTGTTTCATATGTATGTTATATATTTGTAAAGCTGTGCGTATTTGTCTCGTTCATGATTAAGTTTCCAGGTTAGGTGAGAAAAAAATTTAATTCTCCAATATTGTGTAGAAGGCAGTGTTACACGAAGGCTAGATTTTTTTAACCAATTGAATGTTTTAAGATATTAAAAACCGCATACATACCTTTAATACAGAGTTCCAAATTGAAATTAACAACAAAAATAAACTTTGCAAGTAAAATAAGCAAGGTATGTATCAACAGCACACAGACAACACTGTTTACAACTAAACAAACCACAGACAAAATATGATGTATGGAGTTAGTCACTTTGCCCTCTGAAAGTTAGCTCGTTTTTCTCTGTGGCGAACTAAAATGCAGCCACCTTTAGAATAATAATGAACTTTTGAGTTAGTCATGTTGGCCACTGAAACGAGAAGGCTTCTTACGTTTCTTGGCAACAAAAAATAAATTAATAAAATTGGACTTATTCAGTTTGGCTTCTGAGTGGCACATATATAGAATTACCAGAAGAAATTTAGAATATAAAAGCATGCATAAATGTAAAGAACAATCATCAAAAATGCTTTCTTTAAGCAATAAAATATGCATTGTTTCCAGCAGAAAAAGATCCACAGAGAGTAACCAAATATAAAAATGTAGGCCTTAATATTGACAAAATAATAGAAAAAATGAATGTCCTATTAACATTGACGATATTCCAAATATAAAAAATCAAATTGAAACATCAATAAATGTTTATTACTCCATTGAAGGTAAGAAATCCATTGTAATTCCAATGAAACTTACAAAAAATAATAAGGAAAAACATCTACATTTACTTTATTTCAAAGAAGGTGGTAACTCTCATTATTGTAGGATTAAAGATTAATCGAAACTGCTTTCAGCACTAAAAAATAATCAACCACATAAACTTATATATGTGATATGTGTCTTCGATATTTTTATTCTCAAGATAAATTAAGTAAACATACAGAAGACTGCTCTAAAAATAAAGCAGTAAAAATCAATATACCTTCGAAAGGAGAGGAAATATTTTTCGAAAATTATAAACATACAATGAAGGTTCCTTTCGCAATGTATGCAGGTTTTGAGTTAACACTGAAGAAAATAGCAACGACGAAGCATAACCCAAAGGAAAAACTAAGTTTAATTAATAAAAAAATATCCAGTTTTGACAGAAGATGGTACTGATAATGGTCTTTATAAGGAGATACTTAAAGAACGATATAACCCTACTAATGATCAAATAAATAACATTGATTTAAAGTTGAATGACGAATCATGTACTATGAAATATCAGTTGTATGAAGCATCTGGTTTCTGATATTATATTGTATCTGCTTATGGTGATTATAAACCACCAGTAGTTTATCGAAGTCCAAATGCTTATAAAATATTTATACAATCAATAAAAAGGGAAGTAGAATATATTGGGGAAATATATTCACAAAATTGAACCAATGCAGCTACTAAAAAAGAAGAAAAAGTGTTATATAGTAAATCAAAAAAATGTACTGTATGCGAATGTGTATATACAGAAGAGAATAAAAAAGTACGCCATCATGATCACATAAGTGGAAAATGCATTAATCCTGTATGTAATAATTGTAATCTACAATTTAAGTTGCCCAACTATGTACCAATATATTTTAATAATTTAGCTGGATATGATGCATATTTATTTAAGAGTTAGGCTATGATGAAAAACATATAGATTTACTTGCAAGTAATGAAGAAAAGTTTATTATTTTTGGGGAAGAAACAGAAAATTAAAAAATGTAATTTTAAAACACCTTTAAATTTATGGCTACTAGTTTAGCTAAATTATCATCGAATTTAAGTAAAGATAAAATGAAACTCACGCAAAAACATTTCCCTAAAGATAAAATAGATTTAGTTATCAGGAAAGGATGCCTATCCATACGATTATATTGATAGCTGGAAGAAATTTAACAAAACAGATCTTCCACCAAAGAGTAAATTTTATAATAAATTAAATGAATCTGACATAACTGACGATGATTATGAACATGCAAAATGCGTATGGAATCAATTTAATATTAAGAATCTTGGTGAATATCACAATTTATATTTTACATTTTAAATTTGATATTCTATTACTATTAGCAGATATATTTGAAAACTTTAGAAATATATGTATAAATGCATACTACTAAGTTCTGCCATGGCATTTGTCAGTGCCAGGATTATCTTGGGTGCAATGTTAAAAATTACCAAACAACCATTGGATATATTACATAATTTTGATATGACTTTAATGATGGAAAAGTGTATTAGAGGTGGAATATCGCAACGCAGTAAACGATATGTATCCATATGTTTATCGAAACAGAATCTTAAATATCTTTAGTTTCTAAAAGAATATCGATATCAGCATCATTGAAATCAATCAGTTTGCCATTTTCGTCTCTAACTTCTAAAACAATTTGATAAAATAGCTCATTGTTAATTTGACAGAAATATTGGATATACAGGTTCATAAATTATATAATCTCCAAAAACAAACATCGGTTTTGGTGGAACACTAGCAAGTATCTAAATGGTTAGACTCGTTATACTTTATAAACATTACATAAGCTAAATTACAGTGGGCATTTATTGTTTTGAATGGATTAAAATTAGGTAATTTAGTGCTTACGGCAATGTTGTCTTTTTCAATAGTTAATTTTCTTTCAAAACCAAGAATGTCAGATTATCAGTCATCAAGTTTAATATTAAACTTAGATTTGATAGACATTCTATTTTTCACACTATCTGCTGTTAATTCAATGTTTTTTTTTTTAATGGATCACTCGAATTTATAGTCTCTTTCAAAGTGTTAACATTGTATTGGCCTCTGGGAATAGTTATAACTTCGTTTTTATCAACAATAAGGCTCAATTTTTCAATTGTTGTTATAGTAATATTGTTTATGTTAGGTGCTAAATTTTTTTTATGAAAACTGACTAAAGCAATCGATTTTTCACTATGGACGATATCATAATAGAGCTTCATTAGAACAGAGCTGTTAGCAGTTAACTTGAATACTTTTTTTTTATCCATTTATATAAAAAATTATGTTATTTAAATGGCAAAGCGACAGCTAAAGCAGCCTAAAGTTGATTGGGGCGTAGGCACCTTAATTTCTGAAGAATTGTCTGAAATGAAAAAGAATGGAGAACTCTTACCTGATAACATTAGAGCAATAATAGTCGGACTGAGCAACAGTGGAAAAACAAATTTGATGATTAATTTTATTCTTAAGCTAGGATGGATAAATTTTAGTAAAGTGTACGTTTGCTCGAAAGGTTTAAACGAACCCAAATATATTCAGTTACAAAGTGGTATCGATGAAGCATCCAAAATACTAAAAATTAAGGAAAACATTGCAAACATTTTTTAATAATACTATGGAAATGCCCCTTTTAGATTAATGTAAAGATGGCTCTCTAGTCATATTTTTGATGATGTTAATTTACAAAATCAGGACATTATTCGCGTTTATTTTACTAGCTTTTGACATAAAAATATAGATGTATTGTATTTAGCTCAAATTTATTCAAAAATGCCAAAACAATTGGTAAGAGATAGTATTAATTTCCTGTGTATTTTTAGACAGGACAAGCGATTTTGTTGGTGGGGACATGCCCTATAATAAATTTAAATATATATTCTCAAAATGCTGGAATAAAGATTGTGGCTTTATTAAGTTCGGTTTGAGTAGAAAAATTAGCGATGGGAAGTACAGAAATAAAATTAAAAACTTTATTTAATTTTTAATATGTTTGAAAAACATGTTTATGTTAAAACGAATGTTAAAAATAATGTTAAAACAATGAGCATTGCAGTTTTGCATTGAAATGAAAAAAAAAGTCACAAAAAAGCTCTTTAATTAATCCATGAGTTATGTGTGTTATCAAAATATAACAATTTTATATAAATTTGCACAGTTTAATCTGACTTAGCTAATGCTTCATCGCCTTTAGTTTTTATGACTTTTTCGAACAAATATTCATTGCGATAGTCTGTTTTCATAATTTCATGTTCATAAAAAGTACCCATTATTTCTTCTTCTTTAATATCTTTTAATTTTTAAGTAGGCACACCATAATTTAAAACATTACAAATAGTAAACAATTCTGTTGATCAATTAGCAATATAACTCTTCTAGAAAATTTCCTTTAGTTTGCTTGTTCGAACGATATCGCCAACTTTGTATTTAGCTTGTAGTTTTGGTTCAGTAAACACATATAGCAATATTAAAGTTTTTCATTGTTTTTATTAACTTCAATTGGCTTTATGCAGATAGTGCTATGTTTGTATTGTTGAATTCTTTCACTAATTCATCTAATATATTGACCCACTTATAATTTCCATTCAAAGGTAATCTCTACCACATGTTATTTTTCACTGTGCAATTAACTCTTTCAACACCACTTGCTTTCAATTCACTAAAATAGGAATAATAATCGATATTGTATTATTGCATAAGTTCATTAAATATTTTATTTTAAAATTCATACCCATTATCACTTTGAATATTACATTGTTTTCTTCTAATCAATATGGATTCTAAAGCAATCGCTACATTTTTAGCTGTTTTATCTTTAATAGGTACAGCAAATGCAAAATTTGAAGGAAAAAACATCAATAATTGTCATAATATATTTGTATCAATTGTTTATTTGTGATATTCCTTTCAAATTGCCAGTAATCATCTCTACAAGATCAATTTACCATAAATCATTAATACCATACGAAATTACTTTTATTCTTGGAAAATTTCTTCTTGCAGGCTTATATGATTCATTGATTATTCCCTGTCTAGCAGACGGCAAAAAATGTTTTTTTAATGTAGATTTATTAGAATTACATAGTGAACATATACTTTTCTGAACTAGTCGCCCATTTTTAGTATTTTCGGTTTTTATATTATTATTATTGGTGACCTTACACTTCAAGCACCAAGTGTTCTCCATTTAATAAGAATAGAAAATAATTAATCTTTATATTTTACGAATACTCCGATCGTAGTCATCAAACCATCATTATATTCAGATATTTTGGTTATTTTTATTTTGAAAGTTAAAATATCGTCTATGTTAACATGAAAAGGCTTACTGTAATCTATTTTTGAGATCCCTTAATAACAGTCACAGTATTATCAGGTAAATTGGGATTAACAGCAATTATTTTATATACATTACAATCCATCAAAAAAAGTAAAGAAAATATTATCATCTAAGTAAAAATTATTATTAATTTTATTCAACTTTGCAGGCAAATAAAATATATGTGATTTTTCTTCCTTACATTTTTCAATTTTCAAATTAACAAGTGTATCACAATAATTCAAAACTGATTGGTTTAAATTTTGTATTTTAAAATCTATTTCTTTATTGTTGTATTTCGAATCTACTTTTTTTTAGTGCCTGCTTTGCATTATTTATTTGTTTCATTTAATCAGAAATGTTATTACTGAATTGAAAATGTATATTTTCTTTTTAACCATGATCAGCTGTTGTTTATTTAAAAATATTTTATTGGTTGTATCTTTATCGTCTCTAGGATCATCTATATTAACAATTCTATGTCCTAAAAAAGAAACATAATATTTTGTGTAATCAAAGCAAGTGCTCAGTTGGTTTTTTTAAACCAGAAAGACCCCAACTGCATTATGGATCTACATATATTTTTAAAGCTGAAGCACTAGTGTCAAAAATTTTATTTAAATATTCTATTAATGGTTTCCCAAATATATCCGTCATTTAATAGCATAGAAATTATATAGTTAAACTTAAAATATTTAAAAAATAGATTTAATACAATTAAACATAGATGTCCACAGATAACCGAATTAAAATTCTGAATTCAATCATTTTAATAAATATTACTATTTTAAAAATAAGTAATTAAATTACTAGGAATTTAACCTCCAAATGAATCAAAATAGTAATCATCGTTGTTTTCTTTAAAATAACAAACCCAATGAGTTCCTGGGTTAGATGATATTTCGAAATTAACCACAGAACATTCATTTTTATGCATTATTTTTGGTAATTCATCAATTATATAAACATTTCTGAAATATTTAATACTTCTACATATTTTTCAATATCAATATTAGATAGTTGGTATATATTCAAAACAATTTTGGCCTTCCTATTTTTAATCCACTTCCAGATTTATTTTCCATAGCTAAATTGTGTCTCTGTTGTCCTAATTCTTTTTTCTTTTTTTTACTTTATACAACCGAATTATAAATTGCACTAGCTCCTCCAGCGAAACCGCCGAGTGAACCTAAAGCAGCCAATATAATTGGTATAATTCCTCCATGATGTAAACCAGTGCCAGTTTCTTTCTTTTGTACTCTTTTTAACTGATGACAATAATAAAGTTAATTTGAAACTTTTGCCTTCTTTCAATTTTTTTTATTTTTATCGCAATTTGATCATCCGATAAAAATTGATCTATACCTAAATCTTTTAATTCCTCAAGGGAATATCAACAGTTATATTTTTTATCTTCATTTATAATTAAAATGTATATGTATATTAAATAAAATATTTTAATACCCCGACCTAATTTTCTTTTTCTAAACATAGTTGAGGCAACAGCAGCAGAAGCAGTTTTTTCTCCAATCGGAGTATTTTTATCTAACACGATTTATTTTGCTTCTTTTTATAAAATTTTATCAGCTTCGTGTCTATAGTCCATTCCCCACTGGAAACGACTTTCTCGGAGCCATGCTAAATATCTACTTGCAGACCTGTTTGGTATCCTTCCGCCAAATTTAAACAAACATCGCCATGTGACTGCCATGTAACATCTGTCAAAATGAATGTTTACATGCCATTGCCTGTGCACATGTGTTCGTATACTTTCGCTACACCTAAACATAAAAATTATAATGTGACTTCAACTTTTATACCTATCAAATGTGTTGTTTACTCTTTACAGCATTTCAAAGAATTCTGTCATATTCTAAAAACAATGCCGTATGAATATTCACAGTTTAGGCCTCCAACATTATTTAGGTCAGCTTTGTGAAGTTTTAAAAATGCCTGAATTTATGACAGTTCTTATGGTTATTTTAGATTAATATATATGTTTTTTACCACATAGCACATTGCATGTAATGCACGTTAATATTTTGCCGCGACTGTGTTTAACACTGTTACAACTGCGGGGTAATGAACTACAGTACTCTACTTTTTGTTATTTATATGTGTAGGATTGTTTATTTAAATAGACGGCGTCAGTTCGAATAACGAGAAAATAATCAGTCCAACGAAAAAGGCATTAAAATCATGTACGCAACTCGTGTCGCTCATTTTTTTGTCCTACAAACTTAAAAAATACAGCGGTGAACATGCACTCAAATAAGCCTTCCGTAACTTTTATTCCGCTCATATTTATATGTACTGCAACTTACTGTGTATTAGGTTTATTGAAATTTATTGGGGCTGGGCTTGGTTATTTAGTTACACGACTGTGTTTCAAACACCCAGGTCAAAGGTACAACGTTGTGATAAATAAACAGACATGGGTGTAAATAAATAACTTCGTCATAAAAACAGTTCACATTTAAAATGTATAAATACTTCACATCAAATATTTTAAATCATGCACACACACAGATCCAGCGTAACGATAACCATGCAGCCATGCCATGCTATTTCACATGCAGCAGTAAACAAAACACAGTAACAGTATATTTATTACTGCCGCGGAAACACTGATTTATCACAACATCATAACTTGCTTAGGTAGGTTTAAAAAACACAATGTCTACAAACGTGATGTGGTAATTTGAAGTATTTTTCGGAGTGAGTATAATTTACGCTTCGTTTGGTTAAAAAGCAACATGCCGTGTCATGGCTCACCACTTCTACTAACTTTACTTTATTTCTGCTCCGCCATAATATCTAAATATATTAAAATAAGTATCCAAACATTAAAATCTCTTTTCAGTTTTAAATTACAAATTCAAAAATCATTATTTTGCTGTATTAAGTATGAAATATGATACAATTGAAAACATGTATAATATAGTTGCTTTCTAGAGAAGTGAAACTTCCTGAGTGTGAAAGAGAGAAAAAGAGAGAGAGTGACAAGCCTCGCTCAACAGACACTTGTTTTCTCGCTCGATAAAACAACACTGTACCATTACGGCCTACTCACAATATTTTCTGCTGTTATGTTACACTGTAAAAATTAGTTATGTTGCCATCGGGGCTATCTAAATATTTAAATATTTCAATAGGCGCCGTTTTATTTACAAATAGTATACTAAAAAACTAGGTTAAAATAATATTTTAACTGTGAACTATTTCTTACCGCCCGTTGCCAACACGTCGCTGCTCTCGCTGTTGTTAATTCATATTTTAAAAGAAATAAATATTACAAGTTATAGAAGATCTTAAGGTAAAGTTTCATTTATTCAATAATACAGTACTCTAAAGTTAACCACAGTGTTATATATTTGTCGAATATAGGTTATTGAAAAAACAGGTTGACATATTATGTCTAGTGTTTTTTCAAAGGTTGATTTTCATAAGTCGCTTCTAATCGGGAATGAACTATGGAGTCTAAATCTTTATGATCTCTATAGGCAATATCGTAATATTTGCATGCTTCATCTAATTTATTTATTCTTGTATCGCCTCTTTGCAAATGCATTTCGGGTAAATTTAACTTGGTTAGTACCCAGTTTATAATGCCTTTACCATGATGTTCAGAATTCCAAGATGATTGTGGGATTACATTTAAAACTCTTATTTGATATGGAATTCCTTTCGGATTGTTTATAAACAAAATAAGAAAATGTATTGTTTAGCATATTCATTATGTTTACTTTTTCATTGTAATAATTTTTATTTCCAGCATTTTTTTTCAGCACAACTAATAATCTATCAACCAATTTTCTAACATCATCCATTCAAACATATTCTTTTGGCAAACTATTGTATTTTTATACCTTCTCCAGATTTAGGAGTTCTTGGAGAAATATTTTTTTCTGGTGTGCTTTGTGCTGATTTTGAATGTAAATTTTTTTATTTATTTTTAATAAATTGGACTAATTATATTAATATACTTCCAACTTCCACTCGAAGCTACCTTTTTAATAGGAATATTTTGTTGGAATGCAGCAGCATTTGTTGTTTTAACAATTTGTGCATGATTTTCATAATCCTCATCATCAAATTTATTCTCAAGGGCTTCTTGTGAATTTTCTGTTAACAAATTACAAAGTCCTGCTGTTAATTTATATTCTTTATCCTTCAAATAGTGTATAAAATAGTGTATCTTTATTTATCATTACTTGTGTATCACCAATGTAAAACTTTTCACCAACTCTAAAAACACCAAATTTTTAATTAATAACATTTACTATTCTTGCAATTTCTGTCCAGAGATTTATAGTAGACGCTGCATGCGGTAAATTTTTCCATGGTACAATTCCCATTTGCTCTTCCAAATTACGAAATTCTTGTTCTGCAAATAATTATCTTTCAAACGATGTTTCTTCTGGTGTTGGCAGATAATCTAAATTTTTACTGCAAAACAGGAACTAATGTTGTTATTGAATTTTTATTTTCTTCACTTACTTTTTCCACTTTTTACCAATGTTTCGTAATTCGTCAATTAATGGCTGCTGTTTTTTACTATTTTTTTCATATTATTTTTCATGGCGCTTTTTATATTTTTATACATTTCAATGAATAAGTTAACCCGAGAAACTCCCTTCTATTCTGCCATTTATACATAAATGATTTACCTATAAATGAGCTATAAAAATGTTGCGAGTTTTGAGAGGCAGATCTTCTAACTGATGAAACTAAGGGGAATTTACATGTTTACAATAATAGAATCGAATTTGATATTCCAATAGGAGATGGCTTTTCTTTCCTAAATGATGCCTATATTTATGAACAATTTAGTTTAATAAAGAGAGATAAGGTTGGAGCTGATGCAAAATATGATGAAGACAATATTGATGTTTGCTCTAACTTTGTTCTTTATCATTTTTCTAGAGTAGAAATCTCAAAACATGGAAATATTATCGACGCTGTTGATAATCCAGGTATAACATCAACAATGATGAATGCTTTATTCAGATTACCGAGTGAACAAAACTATTTAGAATTTACTGGTGTTGATAATCTATATCGAGATAAATCTGTTTCTAGTAATATAACAAACGAGGTTAAAACTGTTTCTAGCAATAAAACAAATTAAATAATGTATCCTCTAAGATATCAGTTTGTTTTATTCGTGACAACAATTAAATTTATTGGAAAGGTGGCTATAAAAATACTTTTTTTCGTAATTCATCTGATAACAACTGTTCATTTTTTTTATGAAACTTTAAATAAAGGTGATAAAGTTGCGAAACATCGTCCTGATCCTGGTAAAATTGTTGTTAACAAATTAGAAATTATGTGGCCTATTGTTGAATATGGATCGAACACGGCCATTGCAATTAAAGAAAAAATATACAAAGAACCTAAAGTACCTATTAGTTCCGATTATTGGCAATTTTTAGAAAAAGAAGTTCCTATAGAACCAATGTTTTTAACTTTGACATAAAAGATCAGTTTAAGAATTTACAATTTGAGATGCCTGATTTTGTAATTGAAGGCTTTCAATTTAATAGAAAAATTCGTGCTGAACATCATAAACACACTGCTATGTTTGATCATTGTGAGAAACATTTATGTTAAAAATTGTAAAAATGAAATTTTTCCTAAAGAAAACTGGAATCTAGACATTGAAAACGGTGTTTATCTTAAACAATTTCTTACTTATAATGATTTTATAAATTCCAAAACTAAACTACATACCGGCTATAGAAATAATGAACTTTATTATAAACCAACTGTAAGCCTTTATGGTGACATTAGTTACTATTCATTTTGGGGGCGAAGACCTTTATATGTTATTGATTGTTCATACAGAAAAACAACCGTAGCTAAAGAAAAAAACAAATGTTAAATTTTGTGATGATTGTAATAAAAAATTTGATGAAGCAGGTGCCATTTGTAATGGTGTTTTAATTAGTAGAGGGAATCTTGCTTAGGATTATTTGAAAGAAATAACTACTGAAGGTTTGTAAATTTTTAATATAATTAAATGGAGGAATCAACAAATTGTTCCGAAAGTTTAAAACAATTTTTTGAGTTTATAGTTAAGTGGTTACGTTTAAAACTTTTGAGATTTTTGATAAAATGAAAGATCATTTTCATAATTCTAAATAAATTTCTTTTCCTTGTAAATAAAAAAATGCATGTGTTGCCTTGCAGTTTGACAAACATTTCAAAAGACGATAGCGGGTCAAAAATCCCTTCCTATTAATTATATAATGCATCTGAAGACCTTAAAAACATAGTTTACAAATTTCATTCAAATTTAACAAACTTACAACTAACCATTTTAGAAGAGGTTGACAATAAATATGACCTTCGAGAAATTGGCGAAAATCTAGAGCAAATAAAACAAGTTTTTAAATAATTAGTAGAATTTCGTTAATGATGATTTAGATTACTAGCTTGCAAAATTAGCGTTTCTAGAAAGCGAGAAATTTGCATGTTTTTTGCTTAAATTATGGTGTTTTTTTGGTTGGCACAAATCCTGCACGACGAGTTTGAAACATTGCAAATTTTGCTTCATTTTGGCATACATTTGCTTGCTTGTGAGAGCTCCTTTTGAAAAAAAATTAGAGCCAAAATTTTTGGCTCAAAAACCTTTATTTTGAAGCAAATCCCCTCTATGATTTCGATGAAAATAAGGGGCGCACCAGGATCGGAAATTTTCATCTATTTGGGAGAAGTGGGAGGAAATGAGAGGGGTTGGTTGGAGTAGTGTAGGATTCCGCGCAGCGCTAGGGTTGTCAGATTTAGAAGCGGAGCTAGAATTTCGGGTTGTGTGCTGTGAATTGTGGGCTGACGCATTTTCCTAGTTTGCAGGCTCAGGTCTATACATTCGAATCGTAGCATGGGAGAAGGGCAAACTTTCGTCGTAATTTTAGGAAGCAACATGAAATAAATTAAATGAAATCAGTTTCAGTTTGAAAACATTCACTGTATAGTTTAATATCATAGTATAGAAAGAAAAGGGAGGGAGGTTTAGGTTCATGTCCCCTGTGAACACAGCTGTGTATTGGCCTCTGGCCGGGTTTAAATAGCCAAAAAGTTGGTACGAATCACTGGCCGACATACACTGAAGTAAAAAGTCGTGCATATCAGTTCCGAAAACAAAAATGTAAATACATAATGACATTACTCATTTGCAAAATTCCTTACTCTGCTTCTTACAAATTATTAGATAATTTAAAAAAAAATTAGTTTATTGAACATAACTTACTAAACGGTACACAAAATCTTATAAAGTAAAATAATAATAACGCTTTGCACAACAATGCTGTTTACATATCAAAGTAAGCTTTAGAGCAATTAACTTACAATATATTGTGTCGTCGGTAAATTATATGTATATAGCAGAAACCAATTTTATCATGATGTTAAATTTCTATTGGTTTTTTGGAATTCTGAAATGCTGCAAATATATTTAAAATAAATTGTGCTCTGGAAATTTAAATTTATATCTTGTTCAAAAACTAAAGAAACTTGGTAATAGTGATACAAACAGGTATATGATCATACTGTATGTACAGTGTACATCGTACAACATATAAATATACACTTTAATTATAGTACATTCACAGTTTCTCCACACTTTGTCAATTAAACCTTTGAAAAACATATCACAACCGTATTATACTTGTGTTAACATAAAAAATACAAAATTACCTTATTTGTTGAAATAAAATTTATATATATATATATATATATCCAATTCATAAATTTTAATATTTAATTCATAAATAATGTGAATAAAAAGTGAGAGAAAATATGTGTATTGGAAATGCCTAAAAGAAAATTATTTGTATGCAAAATATAATCACACTGAATGCACACGAATTCGGTGCATTGTCCCTTTGGTGTAATCGTCTAAACTTGGTTAAGCTTTGTTTGCATGAGACGAAGGAATATCCTGGAAACAGAACATTAGCAGGGCTTCAGAAAAGTGCGAAGTGACCGTGAATGGACTATATAGTCGTATGTGTGGCAATCCTGGAGGAGAGGGTAGCAGAGGGGTTCAGAAGGGTAGTTATTTCACGCCACGCGCACGCAGCAACTAGAGCAGCGGGGAGGTTTTGTGTGTGGATGTGTGTGTCGCAGGGGCGCTGAGCTCGCAGAGGGGGTCGCACGCATAAACAAGGACGCACTGATAACATCGCTCGACGTTTCGAGCCCCGACGCGACCCCCCCCCCCCCCCTTTTTCACCTCAACATCCAGCTGCGGCTCTTCCAAACTCGTGTAGCTTGCTTCCGTGTTGACGCATGGCGTACACCTCGCTGGGGAGAGGGGCCAGTGCAGTTTTACATGCTAAATTATTTTTAAGGTTGTTCGCTGCAAAGTAGGCACTTTTGAAAGCCCTGCTTAAAATCTACTTGTATGCGCAATGAGTATTCTTCCGCCACATGAAAATTTAACATAGTTATTGGCCTGGTCACTTTATTCATGAGTCGGTCAAGTAAAACTATGAAATTATTAGGAAAGTAAATATTTACAAATTTGCCCATTCTTACACTTATCTGCATTTGAAAAACCCGAAAGTAAAAGAAATAATTTCTATATTTTCGAACGCATACCTGACACTTATAATTCAACGTTAAGACAAGGAACTACTTTCCCTTCTTGTGTTATCAACTTCACTGGACTCAGGCTAGTCGAGTGTTCTCGTTAAAATATATGCAGATAGGGGCAGTGACATTTTCGTAAGGTTGATTTCAAAAGTGCTCTCTTTACCGTGAATAGCCTTTAACGTTGACTCAGGTTACCAGTTAAGTAGCCAAAGAATGAATAAACATAGTTCCAAGACCTCATAATACAGAACGTGGCATAAATAACTCCCCAATTTTTATCATAAATAATAAAGCGACGCTTCATTATTTACTTTTTCCATAATTTGTTATTATACGATGGTCAGAATTTAGTTTATAGAAAATACTTCATTTACATTAAGTAGAATTGAATGAAGAAATTTAAATTCAGATTAATGATTATATAATTTATTTAAATTATCATATTCATATATTTAATTAGAATTATATTATTTTTATTTGTTTTACTATTTACGTTTGAATAAATACTTTTTGTTGCAGATAATTAGTAATGTAAAGGTTAATATTTTTTTAAAGTAAATTTCTGGTTGTACCTTTGTATAAGAAGTTTAGATTTATGTTATTTATATATTAATCTCGAATTGACTTGATCTACATTATTATATTATTAATAATGCTATTCAGAAAGTTATTTCACAGTTTGAGCGAGCGGTGCTGACCATCCAGTTGCTTCACAGACACACGCACATTCACCATCACGTGGTTCTCAAAATTATATCCTCCAAATGACAATCGTCCTTTTCTATGCAATTCTGAAGTCTTCCCATGAAGTTTCGCATCACTCTCCTCGTCAAATCTTGTGGAGTTGCCGGAATTTCTTGGTGGATGGCAGCTTTAAGATCGTCCAGTATTCGCGTCTTACGTTGGTAGACTTACGTCTTCAGGTATCCCAGAGATCGGGGGAACGAGCTGGCCACGGAATGTTGCCTCGTAAGATCCGACGCCCTGGAAACATTTCTCTTGACAGATTCGTTGATGCCCTTGCTGTGTGTGCGGTGTCACCATCATGTTGTAACCTCGCAACAAGTTTCCTGATTGCGTTCAGTTTTAGCTGTAGGATGTAGTTTAACACCTGTATGTGACGAGCAGAAGTTACTGTCGCAATTCTGCTGTCCTCTTGGAAAATGTACGGACCGACAATTAAGAACCCAGCGATAGTGTACCAGACAGTAATACGTTCGCTGTGGAGAGGAGGTTGCTGGAGGAGCTGTCGGACATTGGTTTCGACCTAGTGCCGACAATTTCTGCACTGGTCTTTCACTCTGCGAAATAAATTTATGACTAGCCTCTGGCATTGCTTTGTTATTTACGTAAACATTTCGGGAGGTATTTCTCTCGCATTCTGTATAATGAGAGCGTAAAATATGAATGTGTGGTGTCACGAGTGGCTCGTCACAGTAATATTTCATGTGCATGGTTCCTTTTGTCAAAGGTTGGTAACGCCCTGCTCGGTAGCAGCGACGTCTGTTTTGTAATTTTATTTCTCCATGTGTTTTAATCATATCGATATACGAACTATGTTTTATAATGGCTAGTTAATATTATCAATAATTTGTAGTACCTACAAAATATATTGTGTCTTTTATTTATGTTATAGCGTGCATTTTACATGAGTATTTTATATTTGTCGTGTTGTTAGCTAGAGTCGCCGCGTTTGTGCGCTGCGTTTCTGTAAGGGTTGTTGGTGGCGGGTTCGAGTATGTGAGTAGGTGAGTACGTGAGCAGCCGTGGTTTTGAGACACAAGTGCTAGGGCCGACGTAAGGTGGACACTGCGCGCGTGTTAACAATAGGAGCAACAAGTTTCAGCCCTCCCGTAATCGTTCGTTATTTTGCGTATGATTAACTGCCGCTTACTAACGGGCGTGTTTCAAAATTAATGTAACTTTCATTTGCTGGTTTTTGTACGCCATTATGTGGTGGCGCATACGGTGAAAGAGAAGACGTATGATATTCGTGGTGTTACTAAGTCCTTGGTCTAAGGGCAATTTCTGGCTTATATGAAATTACTTCGGAGCAGCGTGTACGCTTGGTTCTGCGGGCGTATTGTGTGCGGCGATCCAACAGCTGATGTTTGCCGGCCGGCCGGCGCGGCGCAGCGAGCGACGTAGTCTTGAGGTATGGGGACTTGGTGGGCCATACCATTCAAACCGTCTCTTCCGTCTTCGCCAACAGCGTTTGTAAAACTGCAGGTACGGTGTCGACGTCATATTATTATTCGCCTTAAACACCCCTGCGAGGTTACCGCAAGTTATTTTTCTAGTGCACGTACTTTTTTTTTATTTAAGAATTGGCCAAGCACGGTAACATTCGTTCAGGTGACGGCTCTCGTAATAATATTAGTCATCTCAGTATTGTGACGGTGTTTTCCAACACACACAGGACGAGGTCTTTGTCTCAGTGCTTCCTGTGTAGGTGTTAAATCAGCTGAGAGCCTCCAATGTTGTCAAAAAGGGATTTGGGTTGGTTCCAATGAAAATGTTTGAAGTTTTCTCTTATATAAACATTAAATCATTTTACAAAGATTTACACCATTATCACAATAAATAGGTAGTTTCAAAAATATAACTCTGTATAATATAATTTTCCTATAACTACATTTTATATAAATGTATGACCTTTCCCTCTATATAAAGGTTACATTAAATATATTCCTTTATATAATATAATACTTAACTTAAAATGGCAGAAGGCCCCTCCCCCCTTTTTTAAAATACTAACGGAACAGCAGTTCCTGCCTTTGTGAAACCCCAGTCCTGTCTCCACGAACCTGGGCGAGACACATCTATTTATTCTTTATTCAAATCACAGAGACCATTACAAAATGATCTTCACTCTGTCGATATCCGGAAATCCCGGAAATGCGCTCTGGTGGTACGTGGTTGGCTGGCTGGCGTCACGTGGCCAAGGTGCTGTGCATGCGAGGGGAAGACAGTCCAAGCTTTGCCACGGTGCCGGCACTGGTAGAGCAATAGGCTCGCTCGGTCGACGTTAGGCGCGGTGGTCCGTCAGACTAACTCCGTCGCAGCGAAGGTAAGCCGTCACAAACGTCAGACACATTTTTTCAGCTTCCTATGTGGTTCCGTTAGTTTAGCTTCCGATCGATGTGCAGGAATACCCGTCACAGTATAATAAGTATTAACGTTAAGTGTTTTAATATGTGCGTATATTGCAAATGCTGAGATTTTATGGTGCCCATTATAGTTAAGTGTTGGGATATACAATGGGGGGCACGGAATTTATGCCAGCTATTTTTATGCAAGTTTTAATGACAGCCTGTTGTAGTAAACTAAATTTACTCAGACGTGTGGAAATATATTAATAAAAGGCCAAACAGTGAACTGCGCGTTAATAAATGGGAGTAAACCCATCCAGTGACAACTCAATCTTGTACAATTGGGATACAGACATTTTTTTAACGCATAACCTAGAAGGAATTAGTAACTGGGCCCAAAGGATGGAAATTATTAAGACGAGGCCCCTCCATCTTAGGGTATAAGTTGGAATCTATGCGTAGTACGAGTGAAGCAAGTTTGAATAACACGATACCCACCGTTACAGGACGTCTCAATCGCTACTGAAATATCAGAACAAATTTCCATACTATTAACACATTTACTTTCCTAAAAATTACTTTTCCTATTTCCTCTTGAATGACGCATGTATTAAGTGAGATGGTTAATGGCAATGTTATATTTTCATAAGCGGAAGGATACGAGACGAGAGGAGAAAATAGATCCTGAACTGGGCTTCCAAATGTTCTCAGTTTATGGTGGACCGCTTATAGGCGTGTCTCGGCTACCTTTTACAATACCGCTTTAAACACAAAAAGTACTCCGTGACTGGGTATTGAAAACAAAAAATAAATGTGTCGCAGTGTCTTTAGAGATAATGTTAACAATATAAATAATTACTAAAACTTCACGTTCGTGGCACCAGAAGGCTTTATCGCAAACAGTTTTGACGCCAATTCACAGTAGTGCTTAGATTCAGCACTGCGTTGTTAGCCAAGCGGTTCATTACCAACTGAATACTGGATAAGTTTCTGCGGAATTTCCGTCTAGCAAATAAATTTCTGCAGTGTCTTTCAGTGAAGTCACTCGTATATCTTCACCGATCCTACATGGAAATTCACAAGCCAGCAGATGAAACTTCACTTGCCACTTTGTACTTTACTCCTTCGCCTTAAGAAATCTGCGAAGGATGCTGTTTGTAACAATTTTCACTACTTGTTTTCTCTTTTAATATGTGCATTTAATAGTATAAAAGAACAACGTAGCTAAGGCTATTCACGGTAGCCTGAGCACTTTTAAAAACTCTGCTTAAGATCTACTTGTATGCATACTGTATTCTTCCACCATATGTACAATTAACATTGCCATGGGCCTGATTAATTTATTCATGTGTCGGTCAAGTGAAACTGTAAGATTATCAGCAAAGTAGAATCTTAGAAATGCACTTATTTTCAAACTAATGGATTAAGGAAAGCAGAAAGTTAAAGAAATCTCAGAAATGTTTACCTAATACTTTTAAATCACCACTAAGCCGTGGAACTACTTTCCCCTCAGTCACTACCAACTTTATTGTGCAATTCAGTGGCCCTGCGTTAGTATATAGACCTACTATGCAGGTTGGGTGAGTTACATTTTATAGAGGTTGATTTCAAACGTACTCACTTTACAATGAACAGCCTTTAGCTTTAGATAATAGTTTGTTACCTTTCCTGGAAAAAAAAATGTATCTCCGAACGTTAACTTACGGAAATACACGTTTACGGGCCTACACTTATTGTACAGACAATAATTTACTAGGGAGTCCTCTTTGTGGCGTCCATCTACCTAAAGATGTTTCTCGCATTATTGGCACAAAATCAAGGAAGCGATAAGGGTGATACTGGGACGCGCATAAAGTGTTCCGTCGCCGCTACGCACACGGCTGTAAGTTTGTTCACGGTAAGACACTTCACTTCTCCCATGCCTGCATGGGCTTGCGTCCGTCCAGTCAGGTTGGCGACGACGCACGGAGAGAAACTAGTTCAATGCATGAAAACTGGAATAAAAGTGTCGGGTAAACATGTGCGAATACTAAAGTGTTTTATTTTACTTATGTGTTAGAATTACCAAATTTGTAAGATATTTACGTTTCTAGAATTTCGCAGTTTCACTTACCGACGCATGAATAAGGAGTTTAGGCCCATGGCAATGGCAAGTTTACATATGAAAGACGAATACACAATAAGTATACAACTATATCTTAAGTAGGGCTTTCGAAAGTGTTTAGTTTACCGTAAACAAACTGTACCTGGCGTTAGACTTTCTGTCGTCCAAATTTTCTGTGGGAATGCGGAATGTTTGTAGAGAATTTCAATGCAAAGCATTGTGCTTGTTTCACAGGTATTCACTCAGAATATCTTAAGCCGTGACAGTGTGAAAATATTTTTGGCCATAATGAAGAACTTCAAAACCGTCTTTGCAAAAAGCTTGCTATGTTTAAAGTTATATATAGCTCAGTCTGTAGCGTTATTTCTTTCGTGGGGAAACAGATTGTGTACACGCAAAATAGTGTAATTTGGTTTTTAAAACGTATGCTAGAAACATATTGTAAACCAGTTGGCGCGAGACAGGTAGACCGGCCCCTTAATTTGCTTACATGAAATAATTTGACGACAGCATTTTCTCGTTCACTAAAAAGTGATCAAGACACTCACTTTTCTGCTAAACATTTTCTATTTTGTCTGCAATAAGCTCGTGTTCAGCTTTGCTCTCAAATGTGTATACTTATATAAGTAAATCACTTGAGTACATGAGAATAATATTTATTTTTCGCTCAATTATCGTGACGAGCATGCAGATGCAAATAGTTGTTGTTGCTCAGTTACACAGCATGCATGTTTAAGTAAGTACGGTGAAATAAATTTACGTCTAAACACAGGCTAAAGCCCTCATTGAAAACCAAGGTCAGTTTATTGTGTCATTCGTCCTCAAGATGAACCCAATTACGTTGTAAACGGAACAGGTTGAGTTAACTAGATTGAATAACCGAGTACATTACTCGATGCATGCCCATTCAAACTAAATCTTGCCCGTAAGTGCTTCAAATTAATGACGTGTGTGTGACCATATAAATGGCGGATTCCTGAAAGTCTTCTGTAGAAATAATCTCACTACATGGAAAATACCAGGTAATAAATTTTTAATGCCCCAATTACAAAATAAATTTGTATATCATATTCTTGCTCGTTTCGCCAAATTTGTGCGAAAAGAAACTGACATAGCGTGTAGCAGGCACTTTTGTGTTTCGTAAAGTGACACCAAAATTTGTCGCCATTTGAAAGTTTCACCGGTTAGTAGAAAATTTAATGCTAAGGGTCTAAAAATTGCAAGTACGTTCAAGTAAGTAAAAGAAATAAAAATTAATTTGCAATGGAAATGGGTTATCCTTCCCCTATAAAAGGGCTGAAGATTTTAAAGCTATGTGTACTTAAATCAGTCTTGAGTTGAAAGAAAATTAGCCTGAGCCGATGTAAAATAAAACAACTGGTCATGCAGTAACAGGTTGTCCTAGGCACAGGCGGCAGATGTAGTAGTCTGGATCTCTCTCATCTTCTGAACACGTCCCCACCATTGGTTTACAAGCTGCCTACAAGATTGTCAAAATCACGTGCTAGAACAGTGAACTGTATTGCTTATTACATCTAAAGGCTGTTCACGGTAAAATGAGCTCTTTTGAAAGCCCTGCTTACGATCTACTTGTATGTACGTTGTGTATTCTTCCGCCTAATGTAAATGTAACATTGCCGTGGGCGTCATCACATTATTCATGCGTCAGTCAAGTAAAACTGTGGAATTATAAGGAAAGTGGCTATTTAACAAATCTGATAATTTTTACTCTTCGATGAATTAAAAATAAAAACAGAAAGCGAAATAAATAACTAAAGTTATCACGAATGGTCACCTGTTTTATTCGACATTTAGATATGGAACTATTTTCCAACTATCGCTACCATCTTTACTGGGCGAATGTCACTCGCTGCGCCCATAATACATATATAGGCAGGAGCAGTGGCTTTTGTCTAAGGTTCAAACGTGCTCACTTTATCGTGAACAGCCTTTAGATTGTCATCACGCTCGTGCTTTTATAACAATTGAGGCATGCACCTCATATAAACTACGTTCCCCCACTCCCGTTATACCTAGCCGCTTCGACAACAGCACGACGAGGAAGTCAATATGTGCAGCTCGGGACCCAGAGCCAGCATAAAACTAGCTTTTACATGAAAAATATGTGTGTTGCTAACCCAAAATTACTCAAATAATTTACTTGGTGACTTTGCATACCCAAATTATACACGCACGTGATGGTCTGCGACGAAAAGCCTGCCCCAGCAGGCCTACTTACCTGCGATAGCAAATCGTATCCCAGCGATCGGTCATAGCCTGCAGGGAAGTAGACTGACAGCCAAGTGTAGGAGACATTTTGATCCGCCCGCGCCAGACCGCCCTGCAATCGCGGCCGTTGCGTGGCCGGATGCTAAACCACGTGGCATGGAACTGTGGCGCCTGAAGTGGCTGTTCACTAATATTTTAGAATTGTATAGAAGTTTTCCGAGTGTTTCTTGTGCTCTAATTGGCCGGACTCTCGTTGCTCCCTCCCTGGGAGGGGTCAAAGTTTTGTATATAACGCCAGAAGTTTGGTCGGGTGGGCAAAGACCAGCACTCCTGGACGTTCAGCTCACAGTTAAGTACCAAAAAATCACGTTAACAGAAATAAAATTTCTGGCCCTTCTGATCATTGTGAGGATGATGTCTTTTGCATCATGGCAGGTAGAAAAAAAAACTTAAGAATTTTCCCAATTCCAAGACAGAAAATTCTTGTATTTGTGTCTTTTTTCGGACTTTACGTAAGTATTGACTTTATTGAGTATTGTCAATGTCAGTACTGCGAGACAATACTAAAGAGTACGCTTAAATTGAGAGTTAGGAAATACGCCAATTTTAGACTTTGTTTTTGCCAGTATTAAGGAAAAATGTTAAAGTATTCAGAAAATTATAACCATGAAAATATAGCCGTGTGGGCTTTTAAAAAGGAGTAAAATTGTACGAGAGCATGTTTTATTAGTGTTTCGGAAATTGAAATCACCCAGGTATTTTCATCTTTTGTATTTTATTATGACACCATTAAACCTGGAGTAGAAGTACAGTAGTCACATGGATTTGTGTTAAGTGACACCTGAGAGACATAAGATTTAACTAGAAATTGCTTCCAAGCATCACTTATATGTGGAATTATAAAACTGTTTTAATGGGAATTTGTATTTTTTTTACATTTAAAAATGGTACCATTGTGTAAACATTTTGAGCGCATCTGGTATTTAATAAGTGCCCATTTTTTTCAGAAGACTGAGAATATAAATAAATAATAAATTATTATTATTTTCCGTAATCCTGTGCAAACTTTGAAACATTTATACAAATAAATCATACCATGTTATGCCAAGGAAGTGATGTGTTCGTCTGTATTTTTGACCAGAAATCTTTAAATAGATTTGATCTTGTTCTTATCCTCTTGTGGATTGGTTCTTGAAGGGATGTGTATATAAGCCTCGCTTACTACGCCCTTAGGAAGGACGTCGCAAAATGTAGGTTTTTTTTATTATGTTTTTTTTCGTAACATAATTATATTCCATTTGTATTAAACATTCGTTGAAGGAAGTGCACCAAAATTTCAAAACATACAACATTAACCTAACATTGGTCCAAGGCTCGTAGTTTTGACACATCTAATGGCAAAAAACAGTGCAGTTTAATGTTAGGATTTGGAAGTTCGTTTGTTGCGCAGCTGTCGTGAGCACTCTACTCCTTATTCCGTCTAGAGACAATTTCCTTGCGAGCCGACCGAGAAGTTTACGTCTGATTACTAAGCTGTAGTATGGAGTTTATACGCTGTTTAAATGGACACGTCTGTAAGCCTGCCCATGCATTTAATCACCTTGAGTCGATCAACACGCTGTGAAATTGTTGCAGTCATATTATTTTCAAACTATTTAATTTCTAAAGTGAGTGTAAACGAAAGACAAAACCAAATTTCTGTGGGAATGCAATTTTCAATAACTTTCAAATACATATCTGACGTTTCCTAATTCACTGTAAGCATTACTGTCACTTATGTGCCCTTAAGAGTGCTTACGTCGAAATGAGTCCTATATCAATAAAGTATCCATACAAAGGACAATGTTACAAGAGGCGAAAGTTGTGTAACAGTACAGTCATGGGTCATATTGAAACTTGATTTAGTTTGGCTGCAATTGGCCGCATATACCTGCCACCAGGCGGAAGTAAACACAGCTACAGGCTACAACTGCATACCGCGTAATTAGTGTGAGTGTTGTTATGATATGATTTATGGTTCATCATCATACCCTAACGAGGCTATAGGAACGTAACAATGTATTGGTAAATTATGTAATGAACACTATAGGTATAAGAGATTTATTTAAAACTAGCTGTACCCGCGGCTTCGTTCGCGTGGACTTTAGTATTTGTTTATATATTTTAAAGATAAAATTATAAAATTGAAATAGGTGTAACGCCTCCTATTTCGGAAGTATTACAATTAGAGCCAAGATTTTATGGTGTTATTCAAATGAAAATTTGGTCATTAGGAATTGTAGATTTCGACATTATAGTCATAAAATATTTACTATGTGTCAGTCGCAATGAATTCGGGTTAGTACAATAAATGATTATCAGAAAAATATTTTACCTCAGATTGATCTAAAAAATCTTATATCTCTGTGTGATTGCTATTATTTTTACGCATTCTGGGTATAGTTAACAATAGTGTATACTTACAAACATGTTCAGGTAAACACGTTTAATACTTAACATTTATAGAACTAATTCAAGAGTGAGCATCTATGTATTTAAACTAAAGGAAAGAACCACATTTTACGGATTATTTTTTTATGGCACAGATGATAAATTTTCCAGAGAATGCGGATTTTATTTGGTTACTACACAAAACTGTTTTACATACTAAGTAACAGAAACAAAAATATTTCATTGAAACCACATTAAAGTTCTTTACTTTTTCAATTTTGCCAGCCTGGTTCAATAGAATATAATTTCAACCACACTACGCAGCATGTAATTCACTTGTTCTGCATGTTAACATCCGAAATATACATATATATTCTCTCGCCATCATCCCAATGTGAAAAAAAAATTGAATTAAAATTTGTATTATTTTGATTAGTACATAACTCACAAATTTAGTTTTAAATTTTTAATATTGTTTTTTAATGATAAAAATTTTTTCTGGCAATATTTCATTTTATTTTGTGTTTTAACTCTAATTTTGGTGTCTTGTGGTGTATTAACTTTAATTGCGGTGTTGGCGGTGTAATAACTTGAATTTAGATGTTATTTCGATTTTATTACTATTCACCATATAATCTTGCCTCCAATTATAATATATGCCCAAAAATATTTATGTATTAATATGCAAAGTATAACCCTAGACAATAATTTAATGATTTGCGTATTTGTTTTGCGATATGTGAGAATTTCACTGTTTCAATCAGTCAAACGTACCTGACTGATACAACAGTCACTTCAGTGAACTTTACTGATGAACCAGTGAAGAAATGTCATATTTCCTTCATTGATTGATTTAGTGACATTTCCCACTGATTCATCAGTCATTTTTCCCACTGTTTTCTTAGTGGTTTATTTTTTGACTGATGGACGAGTGAAACGCATCTGAGAAACTTGCTCCATCTGTAATTATTTTTGACTGATGTATAAGAGAAACTGTGTGTAAAAATGACCAACGAACATCGTGCATCAAGTGAAGTAACAACGAATGAACGAATTAAACCAATACAAAATACTTTTTAAAATGTGTTTCGCCTTTCAAAATGTCATTTTACTTGGTAATATGAACACACAGCATTTCATTCCGTTTTTACGTATTTCATTTCGTTTCCATGTAATCGTCACAGCGCTGTGTTTGAAGGTTTAAGCTGCATTTAAAGTGGTGAAGAGAGTGCAATCTTATATACTATTCGTTTTAACAATCCTTATGCTACCAATCAAACAAAAAACGAAAAGTATGAGCATACATCTTCAAAATACACAATTTCGCGGGGAACTGTAAGACATGCATTTTTCTCCCTTAGTTCTAACTTGGTGTGGTATCTCAGATGACAAGGCAACAGCTTTGGAGTCGCAGGGTGCCAGAGTTCAATCCCGGCCACCTGTGAGACTTTCACTTTTTTAAATTACGGTAAATTTCATAATATAGATAGTAAACTATCGTAAATGTGTTTATTTCACGTAATTATTTGCCTACATTCAATAAAAGCCATGTTTAATTTGCCACAGCAGTCGGCCGTCACTTATTCAATCAGTGAAATTGTTTCACATTACTAATTCAATAAGTGGAAATTTTTCACTGAATCAATCAGTGGTTCTGCACTGATTTTAAGTGGAGCCAATTTCACTGATTAGAATAGTTGAATTTTACTGCGAACCAGTGGTTTTCCACTGATTCGAATTTAGATACATATACATTTTCAGTTTTATAAATTCTTTTTTTTTTGTCAAGTTATCTTGTTGGAGTATAATAATTTTTGTCTGTTTTGCGTATTATAAGTGTTTCAGATTATGTTATTTTTATTGCTATGAGTTACGTTGCCGTAAGTCATGTTAAATTTGTTTGTGGTTGCCATGACAACGGGATTACGTGCTCGTCCTCACTGAGATTGACATGCCGTGATTGGCCGAGGTCATCCTTAGGCCTTAATAGTTAGTTTGTGGGCCCTCCATCTTGGTTTTAACGATAGGCGGTCTACGACTAGTCGTCCAGGCCCAGTAGAGTGTTTTTTTTGTTTAATTTTAGGGATCAAGTCGAGTTCCGAGTTTAATAAAGCAGATAGCCAAGCGCAGAAGACGTTATCTCTATTTGAATGTAATAAGTTCGTCTGCTCGCGCTTCCTACGAGTTTAAATGAGTTAGTTCGTCTGGAGCCGCGAGTGACGTGTGCTAATATATATAGACTTTACTTCACTGGCCTGAACTGAGGGACAACAGGACTAGATCCCAGGATCCTACACACCGCAGACGTCGAGAACCAGCTAAGCTACTACACTACGTTTTTGTGAGTTTAAGTAACATTTCGTCTACTATGGAAAGAAATTCACATGATGACTGAAGATTATTTTTCACACTAAAAGTGACGCCAACCAGTACGCCATGTTTAACAGTTGACATTTCTGCTCAATAAATGCACTCACAAGTTCTGTAGAATTCAAAGTTTATTCATGCTCCCAGGTATTGGTGTGAGCTTTTTCCAGAAATCATTCAATTCTTAAATTTTGAGTAACATGTTTTGCAAGAAACATTAGTTTTATGGTAGGGCTAATTACTGGTTTTGTGCGATCTCAGTTACGGCCACGTATTTTTCACAAGTTAAGCTCTAGATTGGAAATGCATTTAATAGTAATAATTAAATGTTAATAAATGCTATAATATTCAAAAGTGCACATTGATTTCAATATTCTTTCTCAAGGAAGTGATTCTATGGTCTCTAAGATTATGTGTGCATATACGTATGATGCATATAATTTTCTCTGCAATCATATGCAGATTTGCCTACAATTTCACACAAGATAAATAAATCCCTAATTTATGATATAAGAGTGTGTCTTTTTCCAATAACAAAATATATTTGAGGCAGCCATAATTAATAAGTGAAGCTGAAAGAGAATATGTGTGTCATATATTATTACACTCTCCTATGGTAAGCAAATTAAGGGTGAGCAACGGTGGAGATACGACCCTGTATGCTGAGTTCCTGTTCGCTGGTACATATCACAAGCAATTGTAAGTTTTCGTCATTCCAGTTCACACTGGTCCCAATACCTACTCACGAACATTTTACACACCTACACTATATAATCTCTCAGCTCACATCAACCTTTACATAATTTAACTGGCGTCTCAGCCTGTTTCATTACAAAGGTGTAAATAGAGTCAAAATAAATTTATACAAAATAGTTTCCATGATTAAAAAAATTAATATTAAAGTTTTAAATATTAATAAAATACAATTTACAAATATGTTTTTATGTTTAGAAGGCAATTAATGGTTGTAAATAATCTAAAATTAATAAATATATATGTATCTGTGTGTGTCTGTGTGTGTGTGTTTCGTTAAGAATTTGTTGTACGTCGCTACCTAAAGAGGTGTTTAATTTGTTGTAACACTTAAATATTTATGACTTTATAATGATTATACTATGTCTTTAAATTTGATTTAAATGCCAAACTTTAATGCAATGTATAAGATGTTTAACGTTTCTTCAATGTGATATGTGTAAACTTATTTATTTTGACAGTTGTTGTATAAGCTATGTAAGTTTAATGATTATCTATGGTTTCTTTGCACGAGTATTTGTCTTTGTAACAAGCACTACCTTTTGTTTTCTCAAAAGAATCAGGCCATACCAGCCGGCCTATCACATTTTATTGATTTTTCGAACAATAGTCTGACAGAACAAAAAAACTTATTCATTCTAATTTGGAATCAGTGAGAGGCCAGCTAGAAAGAAGTCAGTCCTGGGTATAAAAGATAATTTAAAATATTTGATTGGCAAAATTTGATATTTACGACGGAGATACATAATTATTCACGGACTATTGAAATGCTGAGCCTATGTATGTTTGATAGAAGAAGTAATTCGACATAAGCTGTACGATGAGCCCGGAAGGAAGGACGGCCCAGTGAAGGAGGACTTAGGGGTTTTCGACTTCGCACCAAGGACGACGCGGTGTCTGGTGTTCGGAGAGCCAATTCTGTGAGAGGAATGCTACTGGCTGCGGATTCTGGCCAGGTTCCAATACTGCACCCACCTCCGCTGTTCCGGCCCGCAGAGGACTAGTTCGCTGAGCACCACCCGGAGATGTGCTGTCCGTGGTGAGCGGGAGAGCTGTTCCTGGGTTCTACACCAGTGAAGGATGACTCCACGACATCGGCAGAGTTGCGATTATTTTCCGCTATCGACACAGCTAAGTCGTGGCAGCATAGATTTCAGCCGAGGTATATCCTTAATATAGCCTATCAAACTCACTCACATATACAACGATATTTTATCGTTGCAATACACATTCATATCTTATGTTACATATCTCAGAAATAATATTTTATAGCCAATGAGATTGACCGTAATATTGTAACACATATCAGAGGTGTTACAGTATTAGTTTGAACGCCCAAACGTGTGGCTATAAACTCTCCACACATTGTCGCTATTTAAAACATGACATTGGAAAAAAGTCAACCGTGTATCTCTTTGTTGTATGTAATCACTTATGAAGTATATTTGTAGAAATAATTCTCTTTCATTTTATACAGGAAGAAATGAACATATTAAATGATACACTTGACCCTGTACTTTGAAAGTGGGTATGATACTTCTTTTGCTCCAAATGACGTCATTTAGAAAGCTGAATTATAGGTTCTTGTATTGTTTAAGAAATGTCGAGGATGTACATGCTCTGCAAATATTTATGATTTAAGTTGTGTAATTGAACACAAACCCACTTTTTCAGAAGAACAACACAGGCCTTTCGATTCATCTTTCCATTTTAAAGCCTTACAGTAGTTGCAAGTCACATTCATTGCCCCTATTTCTGATTCAGCGGAGTAATGTATATGTGGAATATAATTAAAACCATTGTTATGTTTATCTCTCCACCATAAACTCTGCCTATTAATTCTTCTCATATGATCATCTCTCAAACATCGTTGTCGTTCTGTTTCAGTTTCAACATTTCGTATAGTAGTTCTTGTTTCACAATCAGATCTTAAACATCGTTACCTTTCTATGATGGATTCTGATTGACGCAGTAAAACCATGTTTTCACGGCACAGTTAAAACTTCACTTCTTTGCTCTTGAGACTAGTAATAACGTTCTCTTTGTGATGAAGTACGGATTTCGTGTTCTTCTCATTCATATTCTCGTTTATTTTCGTTACGTATACACTATAATTTTTTTTGTACTCGGTGTTCATGTTCATTATCCGTCTCCAGGGATCTGGTTAAAGAATGACATACAAGATAATTTTCAAGTCGTTATTCCTTAAGGAAGTGGTTTCCCTAGCGCCTGGCAGGTAGATTTGGCAAGTGTCGCACCTGTTGACGGGTATCAGAGGCGAAGCTTGAAAGTTCTCCTGTTATTTCAGTCTTTCGACGAGAGATGGCAACAGCAACGACACGTATTAGTAACAAAACACAATCGCCATTCATGGGAAGGTACGTATCTCGCTTCTAAGAAACAGGGTCTGTTGTGTTAGACGACAGGTTGTCTGTGGCCAGGGATGTGGGGCCAGGGTGTGGGGGATTGGAGGAAAGTTCTTACCCTACTGCAGTGACACTCAACAGGATGGCACGAAGTACGATATGCTTGTTGTCGATGACCTTCACATTTCTTCCAACTCTCCTCTAACAGTTATCAGTAACTATAGCTACACGAGACACTGGGCCTTGCTCGTGAATTCTTTGGGCCTGCATTTATTTCCTATCGAACTGTGTCATAAGAAATAATTTTTAATAAGGAAGGCTAAAGAAATTACGATACACCTCACAAACAAAATATTAATTTGTGGTAAAATTAAACATAAATATTATATTAAATTTGAGTCGACGTTATTTTATGGTAGGTAGTACAAAGTGAAAAAGAAAAATATTGTTTGATATTGATATTTACGTTTGATCATTATTCAGCATACACGTTTGCTCCGTGGATCTCCTGCATTAAAATAATTATCCTATGGAAAATCAGCAAGTGGTTTATATTTTTTTCACATGTTATACACTGGTTAAAATGTGTAATTTTTGTTGTGAGATCAGGATGGGGAATAGATTATGATCAACATACCATTCTGCATATACTTCAAAGCTATTAGTAGGAATAGGCAAATTTCGCGAGTTCGATGACATGTAGGCTTGACTCCTCAGTCCTGTGCATACTGGAGCCTCAGCTGTGTGTTCATTGGCTGTTGCCCCGCACCTAGCGGTTATGGGATTCGCAAGGTGTTTACTTAAAAGTTTGTTATTGGCTCAGAGGCGTGCAGGGCGGGTCTAATAAACTGTGATCCAATTGCGAAGGTGACTTCACTTGACGTCTATCTTGTCCCGAAATGAATTCGCGAAATTTTCCTATTTCTAGCTATTATATACTGTAATTCAAATTGAACTATTGCTCCACCTGGATTATTTGTATTTCACAACGTAATACGAAGACTGATTATTATGTAATATTATATACAAAAATATATAATTATGAATATATACCATTTAAAACTTTGAAATAATATAAATTGTGCTATGGATTTGGGAAATAAGTAATTTGTAATATGTATTCGGAAAATAAGTCATTTTATTTTACACCAGTTTCATAACTCGTAGTTAACTCATTAACTTTTTATTTGCAGGGACACATAATATAGTAGTCGGATCGTTTGCCTTTCACCAGGGAGATCCAAGTGCCTGTCGGATTTCCGCATGTGGAATACCTAGCGGATTTTGCCGTTGTTCTGTGCGTTCTCTCACGGTAATATCATTTCCTCCAGCGAAGTATTTGATATATATATATATATATCTGTGTGTGTGCGCGCGTGTGCGTGTGCGCAAGCGAGTGTGAGTGTGCGTGTGCGTGTGCCTTGCGTGTGTGTGTGTGTAATTGGGGTCGGTAATATCATCCCCCGTCATAATGAAAATAGGGGTTGCCACCCTGTTTTTGCACAAAAATGTGAACGGTAAACTGTAAGCGATTTTTTGACATGACTTAATACTCACCACATCGTAACGAGCTTTAAAAAGGTCGTCTTGTCGGAATACTCTCAGGTGAACCGCTTTCGCGAAATCCATTCGGAAAGTATTGCTTATCTCGTTGGCCACTCACCTTCACGGTGCTCAAAAGAAGTAAGGCGGTCAGGTGTCAGCCTTCGAGATACCAAGTTCAATACCAAACCATTCCGATTATATAATTATTTGGTGCTATTTTTTTGTGTGAATAGTGAGGCGGACATACTCTTTTTTTGTTAAAATAGTAATGTGTCAATTAGTGTCAAATCAGATCACTTTGTTTCTTGTTTGGGTTGGTGTGTTTGCGTGTTTGTGCGCGTGTGTGTTGGTGTGTCTGTATGTATATGACAGATTAGAAGAGACAATTCGCAAATTAGAAACATATTTATGTTTATAAAAATGGTTTTATGCCTCTTTCATTTATGCTTGTTATGCACAGCGGGGCTAAAAATTAAGCAGAGCAGAGAATCAAAAATATTTTAGCCAATTGTGTCCCATTTGTAAAATGTTGCGAACAAAATAAAATTTTTCCTCTTTCTCTGCCACGCACTACTTCTTATCACTACTGCAAAGTAAAAGTTTTGTTCCCACTTTGTTGTTATAATAAACAAACTTGCCTGTTATTTGTAATATCATAAGATATAAGACGTTTCATTTCACTAACATCCAAAGCCATAATGTACTGCTTAATACGAAATACATATAAATGCCATATATCAGGTACCACAATTTCAAAAAACGTACATATCAAACAAAATAGTAATATAGTGCCTTAATTTGAATGCAAAATACATATTTATATATTCGACATTACCTTCAAAGACACTAATTATGGAGAATATAATTTTAACATATGACTAATGTGAATTTTAATTACAGAAATGCAAATTTCTTAAAGGTATGGCATTAATTACATTTCTAAGTAGGCGACCTAATAAAAATAGTTTACAATGTAACATTTTTATTTCCTGCTTGTTTCTTTTCTATGGCTCATTCTTGTGTGTCTAGTATGTACGGTTGCCCCCGTACATGCATTCCTCTGCTTATTCGACTGTCTGCCAATTCCGGTAACAAACATTCTGTATAAAATCTACGCAGCTTGGGGAACATATTTTCACTCCAGAATTCATCGTCTCTTAGTTCTCTGATTATTTCTATGCCACTATCACAAATATTACTAAATCACAGAAGTTCCTGTCTGCTATGTGGAGCTTCCCCTGTATTTGGTACCTACCGATACTTTTCCAATTTTGTAAACTGTAGTTTCCCATTATTTTCTTTAATAGTGAGTTTCTTAGACTTTGCTGCTTCGCGAATAGGCACACATTTTATAGAAGGCTCCAATGATGCCATTTTCTTCTAAAACGTCCTGTGCTGGACTGGCTCCCAGGTGCTGGACTGGCTTTTTTCGTGAACTCGCCCGTAAATTACAGCTGCTGAATATAATTCTTACCTAAATCATCCTCACCGGCTCTCAAGACCTCGCTGTTGAGAGATGCCAATATCCCTTAACTCACTCACTTATTTTTCTGCTTGCACAACAGGAACATCTTATACATTGCATATGAGAATACGATAGAACTTTTCATTTGCGAAATATCGAGCGAGGTGGCACATTGGTAAAACACTGGACCCTCAATCGTAAGAACCCGGACACATTACCGGTCCGGCAATCCTGATTTTGGTTTTACATGGTTTCCTGAAATCACACCAAGCTAATGCTGAGAGCTCCTAACAAGAGGCTTCATGGTTATTCACTTCTCCAATTCTCTAATTTGTGTTGTGTCTATGAATCGCAAATCTATAATAATAATAATAATAATACTAATAATACTTTCCCATTAGTTAGATATGCTAAATATGCCATGTCACGTGAAATACGCCCAACTTTAGACGAGAAAGGTTAATTTACGCGATGATGAAATCGTACAGGCACTCGATTTTCCTGATGTCTTTATCATTGAATGAATGTGTATGTAGACACAGATTCGATAAGTTGTTTTTTTTCCTCTGTGGTCGAAATGGTCGTATCCGTTGTATTTTGTTATACTATTTTTGTAACAATGATCGTAAACTAACTATTCTTATTTCCCATATTTCACAAGCGCGCTTTGATTAGAAAACAAAATGAAATGTCTGCTGAAATATGCGCAAACTGTTTATCTTTTATCTTCATTAGCAACTATTTCCTTTATATAGGCTACTTTATCACACATTTTCTGATTTGAAAAGTTTTTTAGACCTAAGTTATCTAGTTTTTTCGTTTTGTATACTTACTATGTAAACAAAATAAAAAATATCAGTTACTCTAGATGACTTATAAAACTTACTTTTGTCCCTTAATTGATATTCAGCACAGTAATAAAAACAACGTATTAATTAATTTTATAACATGTATTTAGATGTCTGTGTCAACAGTTTTGTTTGAGATCTTAGCTAAACAGCACATCGCTTTACAATTTTTTTTTTTATTTACATGCTGAAAAGTCATCTTACAATTATTCGAATTAATTTGGGAAAGGAAAACACAAGATTATGTCATATTAAATACAGATAAAAACACTACTCCAAATGCCATCATTAGTTTAGCCTGTCTAAAGGTATAATTCAATTCATTTGGAAATTGGAAACGATTACTTAGTTATTTCAAGCTACCGTGGCTTTCGAAATATTCGAAGTGTGGAGACAACGTTTACCAAATGCTGAAAACACAGCGAATATTTGGAGCATTGGCCAGTTTCAGGAACTGTCCGGTAGGAAGGTAGCAGTTTCCCCATCACTTTACGTACAAGAAAGCTACCTGGCTCTGATTGCAGGTGGCCTACCGTTAGGCGCTATGGTCCCTACCCATCACACCTCAGCCCCCTGGCCAACCGTTCTCTGCGAGCCCACGTAGTTCCACGACGAGTCACACTGGCGAGGAGTGCGCCACTTCTCGGGAACTATTTTCCAATAATTAGATTGCCAGTCATATTCTCATTATATGTTATTTGAGCTCGAAGATCAAATGTGTTATGAAATGCACAAGGTTTTTCCCATGTTGTTGTAGCTTTGTTTCTTTGTAATCTTGTTCCATTACTTTGCAGCCGCTACTTTTAGAAAAGCCAAAAAAAACCTACGATTCAATGGGTATGGAAATATAGAATTTTTGAAGTATTCTAGACGAAATTTTAAAATAATGTCTGAAGCACAACAAAGAAAATAGTTTCACAGTTTACAGAAAACATAAATTCACGAGAAAAAATGTATTCAGTTCATGTTTAAGTTGACAAAAAACCGGCACAATTTGTTTTTAAAAAACCATAAAAACTTAGTTTAATACCTGATAAATGCAATTTTTAACCTTCAACGATCAAGTTATTGTGAATTTAATCACGCTAATAAACAGAAACCTTCAATTATGAGAATAATATTTAAGGAAGCTACCCCCTTAAGATCACATGACGGACATGGTCATCTTCCAATCTCTGTTCAGGGCGGTAACGGATTCGCGAGCTCTAGAACATACAGTGTGTGAAATATTCTATTCGAATGTAAACGGTCTTCCCTTTCAAGTGGACTTTGAATTGCGCTAGAACATAACAGTCTTATTATTTCAATGCTGAATTCTCTCTCTTGATCAGATTGGTTTTCACGTTATAATCTTTTCCTCTTTGCATCAGTGCATGTTGATGAAGGATTAGTTTTTTTTTTTTTTTTCTTCTAGGTATTACTGGAAAATACATTTAGACTTATTAATCAATTCATGCAATAACATTGATGTTGAAATCAAACATGTTTTGTTTTATTTATATGCAACAAACTAAGACAAAATACAGTATCTATAAAAATCAACAAAAATACGTATTTAACAATAATCCTTTTGTGGGGAAAAAACTAATGAAAGAAAAAGGAAATTAAACTAAATAATTAATTACCTTCAAAATCATTAAAGAGATTTAAAAAAGAGCTGATTGTAAATAGAAATACCCTCTATGATCTCAGGAATTTTCAACAAAATCGATTCAGCCATTTCGGAGTCTATTCTGAACAAACATCCAGACAGAAAATCAGACAGACGAAAATTCTAAAAATAGTTAGTTATGTCTAACATCGTTTAAATAGCATATTGCGCTTAGATATTAGTATTAATTTTTAAATAACTGACAGACCCCAACAACCACGAAAAATACGGGCCAGTAAAAGCTAGGCGACAAGTTCAAGAATTTGCAGCTGCTGGATGGTGGCATGATGCCGGGCCAACGACGGCTGAATGTCATTACGATGCCGGACCTGCAGCGGCATAGTGTTCAGAAATAAGCAGTATAACCATGAAAAACCCTTAACTTTTCGTTTAAAAATTTTAGTAATTGTTATTTCCTCTTTAATATATTCATTTCATTTACTTCTCAATACACTATACAGGATAAGTTACTGATACTCTCCAGTAATTTCAAATCTATCATGACACAAATGATTATAAATGAGAGTGCAAATTTCATGGCAATATAACAAATAATTTTAAAACAATGATTATTTTAAAAAAATTTCTTCTTTTCTTGAAAGACTTGCAAACAAAATAATTTTCAATAGTTTTTAATATATCTGTCGGATGGCTGTACAAATGAAAAAAAAATCAAAGTTAAGTAAAAAATGCCATAGGCTAACACTTGACACATAAAATATCACGAAAATATCATGCTAACGGTTAACACATGGTCTCAAAAAAGACATCATGCCATATAGGAATCGGGCCGGAATATAATTTTTGCAATTGGCTACATGTTGGCTGGGAGATATAAGGCCGACATAATTTAGGTGATATCCATCAGTTATCATAAAAAATACAGTAGGCCGTTGTCTTTTTTCTAACGACAAACACACTGTCTCAAAAAAGACGCCACGCCGTTGTCAGATGGCTATCTTCTGGCATTGAAACGATAGTTGTCGACAATTTGCCGACAGGTTGGGTTTGCTGGGACACATCAATTTTATTTATTAGTATAGAAGTATAGATTAAGTATGTAAAATATTACTTCAATATAAATATGATCGAACTATAATATTATATTGAAATATTAAATTATAAAGATTTAACCAGCCACATTCTGAGTAAAATGCAATTGGATAGTCCCCACCTTGTTCATGATCCCGGAGGCTGATTAAGATGGCGGAAGTTTATGGCCGGACATACCCATCTTCAGTGGTCTTTTTGTTCCAATGGCCCGACGACAAAATATACCGCTCACGGGCGCTGCACTGCCCTATATCGGCTGCGTTGTTCCCGTAACTGGCTGGAGAAGGGGTTTCTGAGGTTTGCGATTTCATAACTAATTTCAGCAATCACGGCCCGTGCCCTGGATAAATATGTGAAGGTGTGATCAGGCAGGCCGCTCAGCTAAGGCCTGATCACAACTCTTAACAGTGTGCAGTGGTCGTCATTTAAAAGTGGAACATGAGGGAACACATACGTGGGTGGCCCAGGATGACCACCAGAGAGAAACGTGTCATCACGCTACAGGCTCGTACTAAACCTGCAGTGTCTCTTCACACAAGAGACCGCGATGGTGTAGTGGTAACACTACTCGCCTCTCACCTAGGGGTTCGATTCCTGGCGAGGGGCTCCCGGATTTTTGCCCGTGGGATTCTTGCCGGATGAAGGCACTGCCAGGCAGGCTTTCTCTGGGATCTCCCGTTTTCCCCGCCCTCGCATTCCGGTGCTGCTCCACAGTCACCTCGCTTCACCCTCATCGGCTCTCAAGATCTCAATGTTAAGAGCCGACCAAGCACTCCACTAATCGGAGAACCTCACTGTTGATAAGAGAACCTCACTGTTGATAAGAGAACCTCACTGTTGATAAGAGAACTTTCAGGACATTACTTTCTATTTGCACCGTATTCCATCGACACTTCGACTATGGCGACTTAGTTTACAGTTTTGTCGTATTCAGAGGGAAGAAGAAAAGGATTGAAAAAAAATGGAGGGGGGGAGCAAGAATGGTTGAGCGCTGACAGTTCGTCGAGAGACACCCCCCCCCCCCCCCCCCCCGGGTTTGTTGTAGACACGGATGACTACCGAACTCGAGTATGGAGGGGAACTAGACAGTGCTCAAATCCGAGCTGTATATTAGAGTGTCACACTGCCAGAACTGGTAACACCACGAGGAAACCGATATACTACAACTCTTGGTCTTCCCTGGTAAATGTCCAAGGGACAACTGAGGACGCAGCGGTACGTTCAAGAGATCTTTCGTTCTCATACGCTTCCATTTTTGGCGCGTCTCCACCGGTAATGTCCGTGGACACGAATACATCAGAAAGTCCTTCATACTGATGACAACCTTTCTTGGTCAACCCAGTTTTAACATTTGTCGCCTATAGAGCATGTATGGGGCCATCTAGGAAGGCAGTCTCGGCAATCAGTGGGTCTGTAGCATCTGGAGGATCAGTTGTAACAACTACGGGACGATCTTCCAAGAATATCATTACATGTATTTATGACCAGTGCCGGACCATATCGCCACACGTAGTTAAGGGTGGTACAAAAATTCATGAAATGTATATTGCAACTGGATAAGAAACATATTTGTCTTGGCGTTATGATTAAATCATTGGATGTCATAGTTCCCATCCATTTCGATGTCGTCTTCTGCGTGTGATTTTTTTCATGCCAGTAAGTGTACAAGCAGTTATAAGCCGGAGTTTCTCAGACTGCTTCAATGTGTTCGATTAACCTCGAACCAACCGGAGTGTGTGTAAACGAGAATGGGATAGTGTGTTTTAGTCCTTTATTGAACATGAGACTTAGCAAGTGGGCTCAGTGGTAAATACACTGGACATGCATTTGGAGACCTGGGTTGAGTTCCGTGTTCAGCCATTCCAATTTCTGTTTTACGTGGTTTTACAAAATCACTTCGGACTAATGCCAGGGCGATACGTCAAAACAGATCATAGCTTATATCTTCCTTACTCCTGGAGAAGAAGAGACTTTATGCCATATGTACAGACTTGACTCTTGAACTCTTGATGTCTGAATAGACTTCACAGCACACCAATATATTTTGACTAGCGTGTACGCTGTCTAACTTTTAGTAATCAGACTGGCGGTGAAGTAAGCAATAGAAACAATTGGTTTCACAGATAATATGTCCCGTGGCACGCAGCTCCCTACAGTTATTAACTATTATGTTCCAGCACGTGATAAAGTGAATTTTCATGTAATTAATGTGGTTAAAAATCGATCAATTTTACTATGGGATTATGTTTGGGGCTATACCATAAACACCAAGATTTATTTTTTTTATTTTCACAGCAAATAATCAGGAATCAAATATGTCCCTGTTTGTAACATCTGAAGGCATAGATTAATGTGCGCCTGGAAGGGCTGGGGAAAAAAGGGGTGCATGAGTAGCCATCTTCGTGAGATGAATAAACGCACCGGCGCGGCGATGTGGATGATAGGATACAACAGCGTGAGTGAGTCAAGAGGTTTGGACGGCTCTCAACATCTAGGTCATGAGAGCCGATGAGGGTGAAGCAAGGTGAGTATGGAGCAGTACCGGAATGAAAAGGCAAGGGAAACGGGAAATCTCTGAGGAAACCCGCCGACCAGCTAAAATACGGGGGTGGCCCTACTAGGAATCGAATTCGGTTTGCCTTCGTGGGAGGGGAGTGGTAACACTAACCCACCCTGATGAGCGTGTCTGACCCCAAATGTGTGGAGAGAGATGTGGGAACAAGAGGAGAGAGGGAGGGGAGAGAGAGAGAGAAGAGAGAGAGAGAGAGAGAGAGGAAGAGAAGAGAGAGAGAGAGAGAGGAGGAGAGAGAGTGTTGTTTCGTATCTTGCATCGAGTGTTGTGTCGGCAAGAGTTCTGACGGATTGTTTTCGGGTCTTCCCCTCCCCCCCCCCCTCCAAAACCACAACCCACTTCTCCGGCCTGGCAAAACTCGTTACGGGCGGGCGATGCCGCACAAGCCGGTGGCGAGAGGTCGTCGCAATTTCCAACCCCCTTCATTCCCCTCATTTCCCCTCTCCCCTTGCTCCGGTCGGCGGGTGCTGTGTGAGGTCCCATAATGAAACACCTTCAACCCCGGGAGAGGTGGAGGAAAGTTTAATATACAGGTTCGTGCTCATTACGCACTGGCCATCGCGATTATTCAGCGGCTGCGTGTGCGTGGCCTGGCGGGTCGGTTCCTGCAGCGCCATTCACATGTCGTCGCGACGGCGGCGGCGCGCGGCGCGTAATCACAGAGAGAGAGAGAAAGAGTAATAGAGAGAAAGAGACGAAGAAATAGAGAAGGAAAGAGTTAAAGAGAAACAGAGAAAGGGAGAGAGAGAGAGAGGGAACTGAACCATAGACAATTTTAGATATAGGTTGTTCACGGTAAACAGAGCACTTCCGAAATCCTAACTTAAGGTCAACTTGCTGGGAAGCCCGGGCAAAGAGAATAACTCGTATTTCTTGAAAGACATGCATGATGGCACCAAGATACAACCCCTACACCTAGCGACATCTACAACGCTTCTCAGGAACCCATAAACCTCTCCGAGAAGCTGATGTGTTGGAAGTGATAAAACATTATGTGTTTTAAAGATTTTTGTTTGTCAGTTCGGGAGGACTCGGGTTCGATTCCTGTTTCGGCAATTCCTGGTGTCAGTTTTCCGAAATCTCTGAAAGGAAATGCTGGAAAGCCTTCCTTCTACATAACACGCCTGACTCATGTCCCTACGCTGTGTGTCCGAGAAACTGAATCGTCTCTAGATCATTTTGTGGTCTTACTGTTAGTGGTATGTAGAGCCTTAACTAAATAAGAAGTACCAATGTTATCATCTCTCCACCACTTGATACATAACATGAACGTCTGTATTTCTAGTCGGGGTTTATTGACTAAGCTGGACGACGTGTACGTTGAGAATAATATTGTGCTGCTGGTACAAATAGATTTGGTTGACGAATATTTATTTATGTTAAACCGTACGATGCGACTGGTTTAATCGGAAATATTGTTTTCAGCTTTCAGCTAGCTACCGCCATGGCCTACTCCCTTTAGTTAGATGAGTACGGAGACTGAATGTTAACATACATTTTTCGTGTTTACGTCCCTGTTGTGGAAATTTTTTTCAACTTTAATAGTTTTAACCTAGTTGCCAAATAGTTTTAGGGTTGTATGAATGAAGTTATTTATTTATTTTAACAATATCTGGGCTCTATTTTAATTACATTTTTTCGCTGAAATAACAAAATAATATCAAACAAATAATGTTTTTGTGCTAAACCGTACACTTCATTGCAGTTATTGAAATAAATAACTCCAACGAATTCTGTAAAATTATAATAATATTTTTTTCAGTGTATTTATTATATATTTTGTATTGCGTTATCATGTTTTGTTTTAACTTCAAGAACACACAAGCACGCTAGAGAATGAAAAACAATTCTGGTAGGGAATAATATCTTATTTACTAAATGTAGCTAAGCAGTCCACTTACATTATTTCAACCATTATTTTAGATGGCCTATAAATACACAAGAAAAACAAATCATGTTCGTTGGAACGAAGGTTATATGAAAAAGCTATTCAGGAAGCTGCACCTGGTTCTTTGAACTCTGCAGAGTCTAAATACCACATTCCGTGTGCAACTTTGTACAGACATATGAAATGGGAATCAGCTGGAAATAAGTTAGAAAGATTTAGAACAACATTTAACAAAGTGCAAGAAAACCAACTAGTGACGAGGGACGAGTTCAAGAAACTTGCCTTCGAGTTTACGGAGAAAAATAGAGTTCCTCATCCTTTTCAAAATGGAAGAGCCGGTGATATATGGTTATTAGAGTTTATGAACAAGCATCCAAACTTATTTCTACGTTCTTCAGAAGCCACTTCAGTTGTTAGAGCTAGGGTGGTAATAATCAGCAAGAGTTTAGTTTTTATGATCTTCTGTGGGAACTTGCAGGGAAACATCATCTTCAAGCATCTTGTATTTTCAGAATGGATGAAACAGGAATAAAAATACAACTAATAAACCGTTCAAAATTTATAAATGACAGGAAAAAAGTAAGTTGGGATAATTGCTAGTACTGAAAGGGAAAAACTAACAACTGATGTTTGTTGCTGCAATGCAATCGGTTCCTTCGTCCCATCATTTCTTATATATGCGCTTAAATGCATGCAGGAAAGGCTACTTGATGGTGCTCCTCCAGGCTGTCGAGCTTCTTGCACTGATAATGGCTGGATCAATGGGGAGGTTTTTCTTCAGTCACTGCATTTATTTGTTGAACAACTTCACTCTAATCCAGAAAGAAATGTCCTGCTAATTCTTGATAGTAACAAAGTGCATAAATACATAAAGGCTTTGGATTTTGCCAAAGAAAATAATGTTTTGTTTCTCTCATTTGCACCTCGTACGACACACCAGATGCAGCCTTTTAGATATTGCAGTCTATGGTCCTTTAAACTTGTGGTCTGAACAGCCAATTTTTACCTTCCAATAAAAATCATCCTGGAAGGACTGTAAATCAGTATGATGTTGCAAAACTATATTTGTCTACATATTTGAGAGTGGCAAGTGCTCAAAATTCAATACGTAAATTTCGATCGTTAGGAATTTGGTCCTAGAATCCTCATGTTTTCTCTGATGTTGATTATGCTCCAGTTTCTGTTGCAGATAATCCAGGTCCTTAATATGCATCAGATATTCGGAATGGTCATTCAGAAACAATTACTCTCCCTGCTTTTGTGCTTCGTCACCCAAATTGTGATTCTGCTTCTGATGTTCGCAGTGGTTAGACAACCATTCTTAGTCGTCCAGCCTCTTTGATCATTACCCAAGATGCTGGTATTTCCACAGATATTCGTTAATTTTACTCAGAAACTGCTAGTTCTTCTTTTATTTCTAATCCTCCTCAGGCTGAAATAACAAAACCTGAAATTGTTTTGGTGAAAAATCACCATCTCAGAGAGAGCTGCTAAAATCTATTTATACTAGTCCGCATGATATTCGTCCTCCGCCAGTTGCTTACAGGACTCAGGCTTACAAGCGTACATGCAAAGAAAATGCCAACTATCTGAAATTCTTACTATCACCCCTGTAAGAGAGTGGCAACGATAAAGATTTGACAAAAAGTGCAAACATGTGTGGGAAATGTTAGTAGGAACTCTGAAGAACCACCAAGCAATAAAAGTGTGTTTCAGCATTAAAATTTTCTTCCCAGATTACAATGTTCCCAATGTACCACGTGGGGCAATGAGTCGTGTAGAAGTTACAGTGGCCAAGGCTCATACAGCTGTGTTGATTATATCGATTAGATTCGTTTTGAAATGTATCACATACTATTTAATCAAGAACGAAAATTTGCCGCGTCAAATGATTTACGCCAAAATTATGAAGGGTCTAGGGGGAATCGATTATGCCCCTGGGGGAAGAGGTCCAGTTATGATTTTTTCCCTCCCCTCCTATACCATTTGGGGGGAGGGTTATGCCCCCCAGGCTCTGGAAATTGCATTTTTCAACCGATTTTCTTGACATTTGGTTGAGTGTTGTATTTCTTTGCCCCGCTCCTCTAGATATTATTTTCGCCCCCTCCCCCCTTTTGGGGTTTATACCTCTCAGGCTATGAAAGGCGCATTTTTTGGCCGATTTCCTTGAAATTTGATTGAGTGTTGTATTTCTTTGCCCCACCCCCTGAGATATGGTTTCCACCCCCACCTCATTGTTGAGGGCAATGCACCCCAGGATCTGAAAGGCACATTTTTCGACCGATTTTTCACAATTTGTTTTATATGGTGCCCCTGGGGAAGGGAGTTAGTTATGGTTCTCCCCCCCCCCCCTTTCACCACGATTCCGGAGGGGAGGGATTTTTGTGCCCTAGGCGGTTTGTGTATACCATGTGGCGTCATATACTTTACGCCCTAACTGCAAGGGGGGTTAGGGGCATCGATAGTGCCCCAATGGGGGAGGGGGCGCGAGTTATGGTTGTCTGACCCCCTTCCCTTATCTTCCGGGGAGAGGTGTTATTTTCCGGACGATTAAGGTTTGTGCAAGGTGCATATTTCGACTGATTTTCATGGGATATGGGGAAGGGTTGTCTTTCTATACCCCACTCTCCGTCAATGGTAGGTTAGGCCCTTCGAAGCTACACCGTCTTAAGTTTTACGTCTTACGACTTAAGTCTTACGTGTTAGGTCTTAAGTCCGCCCACAATTATAACATGTACTACAATTCTACCATAATGGTTTTGCAACTGCATAACGGGATGTACTCGCCAGCGCATCCCGGAGTTCCGAGACAATTTTTGTAATATTACCGTCTTTATCGTCGGTGGCCAGTAATCCACTTTACCCAGGCCTGCGGGGCAACGTGACTAAAGTGATATTTTTAGATTTCAGTTTTTTTTATGTTTTTCTGATTCTTGTATATTAATTTGTAACTTTTTTAAAGAGATATCTATTGATTTAGGTAGTATATTCAATTATAGGCTATTCACGTTAAAGTGAGCACTTTTTGAAGCCCTCTTTTAAGGGAAAGTAATCAATAAATATATTTGTAATAGCCTTAGACTTTAATTTTCAAGTAAGATGAAATATAAACATCGTGTTAATTACTTATATGACAATATATTTTTAAAAAGTGGTACAAAGACAAAAATTTACTGATAATAAAAAATGAACATTGGCCTCGGAAGTGCTCACTTTACCGTGAACAGCCTATAGGTACTATTTGTATCTAACGATATGTTGTGAACCACTGTAACGTTTTAAAATTAAGTTGTTCACTTTACACAGTGTTCCCACTGTGAATTCTTCTGCCAAATCCAATATTAACATAGCATCGGCCTACTTACTTTATTCACGTGCCGGTCAAGTGAAACCGACAAATTATTAGAAAAGTAAGTATTTTACATATTTTCTAATTCTTAGACTTACGTGCATAAAAACAGAAAGCGAAAGTGATAATCTCAGTAGCCACAAATATTTACATAACTCTTTAAATTCAACATTAAGACGTGCAACTTCTTTCCCTCCGCCATTACCAGCTTTACTAAGCGTATGCCACTCAGAGATTGTGTATTAAATTACATGCAGGTAGGGGCAGTAACATTTTGTAAAGGTTGAATTCAGAAGTGCGCTACTAACCGTGGACAGTCTATATAACAAGTTATTTAGGTAATTTCCTGATATCAGTGGCGATAGCTGCGCTTACAAGCTTGTGGTTGTTTGCTGAGGGGGGGGGGGGGGGAAGAAGATGGATGTAGTAGAAAGAGGGGGGAGGGGGATCACGATGAGGCGCCTCAGCTGTTTCCTCCTAAGACATTCTTACCGACCAGCTTCGGATGAATGTCGCCCTTGGCGAGGGAATTATATATCTTACATTATCTATCGTTTTATCTAATGACTGTTATGTGATGAAACGTGAACCAATATGACTGGATGGGGCTGAAACCTGAGACTGGCACGGAATATCGACGAGGCGCGAGCACGCTGTACTGTGCTTGGCGCTGCAGCTGTGCAACTCCAGAAAACTCTTTCTTACTAACCTACTTGGGGTGCAGTCTCTCTCTACTGACATCAGTCGCAATCTCATGAATTCTATTATTTTTTCATGTATTTCATCTGAAACTCTATAATGACCACTGGCAGGGGACAAGGTTCAATACGCATTTTTTGTTTTTTTGGTCACAAAGTAGACAAGTACACATAGGCGAAATGGCGTGGTGATTACTTTCACTGAGAGATGGGTTTTTATGAGCCAACAAAATACTTGTGTGTATGCGGCCAAATAAAACAGTAGTTGTTCTAACGAAATGTTTTACCGACTGAACAAAATATTGTTACATGCTCGCTGATCTTCATCACTTCCTTGCTCCCGAAGGCGAAGGAATGCGTGGAGGTCAGGCGAGCTATAATCCAAGAACCGCGTGGGGATCTACAAATGGATGCTGCCGCCGCGTCAAGGTCTTAAGAGTCGATGTGGGTGAAGCGAGGTGAGTCTGTAGGGAGGTTCGATACAGGGTCCTCAAGTAGTTTTGTATGTAACTAACGCGTATAGTTTCAGCTACAGCGCTTTGAAAATGCCGTTGTCAGCCAACTTTGGAAAATTGTGTTTTTAATGTGCGTGACGTGTTGAAAGATCTCAACAGTTCTCGCCTAAAGTGCGTGTTCTTTTCGTAGATGAGCACATCCCACGTGCGTTTAAATGTTTGGCAAAACCAATGCGAATTCCTAACACCCTTTACCGCCGTTTACGAGGTAGGTTTGAGGGGAAATATTCTCGTCGCCATCTTGGATCTACGTACTTTCCTCCATTACTTAATTTTCGGTGACAATATTTAAAAAATTAAGCTAGTCAAGACATAGTAAATATCGAAACAGTGATTTTGAAATCCAACTTGACTTTAATACATGATTGGTTTCAACTATGTAACCGTAATCAAATATTACCTAATTATTTAATCATTTCAATCCCACATAGGAAAATTCAGATATGATTTAAACCGTACAAATTTAATTTAAAAAATCAGTTAAGTAGTGCTTTATGTCACATTTAACTTTGATTTTTTTATGTCCGGTCATAAATTCTCATTATAAAGATTTGAAAGAGAAATCGAGGATGGAATGGATACTACCCCCGCAGGTATTGTGTGGCTTGACAGTACTCCGCAGTTGAGGTCATCAACGCGGCTTAGAGCACAGTGATGGAGCACCGGAAGTATCCCGACAACACAATAACACTTGCCAGCAGCAAAGTCCGCCACGCTTCTCACGTGTGAAAATTCAGGTCAGCCTTACCGGGAATCGAACCTACTTTGCCGTGGTTGATCGACGGAAACTGTGAAGTATTAGAATAGTAAATATTTTTCACGTTTACTTATTCTAATGTTTACATGCATTATAAAAAACAGAAAGCAAAAGAAATAATTTCAGTTTTTAAGAATGTTTTCTTAACACATTTAATTCAACGCAAAGACCTGGAACTACTCACCCTCCATTTTGTTTGCCATTTTACTAACTGCACGACAGTCAGAGTACCCGTTGTAATACTCGCAGGCAGAGTCGTTCTTCAAAGACTCATCTCAAACGTGCTCTTGTTAACCATGAGCAGCCCACATCAATATTTCTCAAAATATTGACAGTTTACGTGACATTTTATTCCAAAGTCCTGGTAGCTGTGAATCCGTGTCAATGTCTCTACGTTTCGACGTGAAATTCTAATGAACGTCTTTCTCTCTTTCTCGGTCGCTCACTAGGCGGGGGGTCTGAGCTCCAAAGTGAGTGGGACGAAAACACGTTCCTCAGCGATGCCACAGCTCAGTCAGTTCCCTACGATCCAGAGTGACACAAGTGCCGTTCAAGGAATTAAGGTTGGGCAAACCGTCTGCCGACTAAACCATTTGGATCTGTAAATAACACTTCCTGTGGTGACTCATTGGAATTAGTGAACAAAACCGCGATTCTGTGTCGCGAATTCGGGAAAAACACTTCATGCTATCATGTAGCCCGATAAGTTCTCTATCTTCCAATGCTTCATTCATATTATTTATTTCAGAAACTTGAAAGCAACAGCGCTGAGAAGTTAAAAACCCCGTCACCAAGCCGAGAGCAAAATGCAAAAATTCATCTAGAAGTCCGAAAAAGAGAACTTGTCCAACCACTCAGCAGCACGGAGAATATTCGCCTGCGTCGACTGAGGCAGAAGTAACAGCAGACCAAGGATCTTGTGGAAGCCTAGCCCAGGCCAGGCCGGCCCTAGTGGGTCCGGAACGAGCGGCTAGTCCGGCGCCTAGCACCTCGCTAGTGCGTCCCAAGAGGCAAGGAACGACTCTATCGTGTCTGCAGAGAAGCGACGAGTTCACACACGAGGTACTCAGGAAACTCGGGAAAGGTTTACCAGCTCAGCTAGTCCAAACCAGCTCACCTGCCTCCGCTGACTTACGTCCTTACCGACTAGTGTTGGATTTCCAACCTCGATACACTTCGAATTTCACGGAATATCGAGCGGTGGAACTACTGGTGCGTTCTTTTTTTCCGTCAGAAATACCAATAAATTAATGAGAATTTCTGTAAAAATCTGTACATAACATGTCCCGGCGTTCTACTTACAAAACACTACGAAAAGTATTTTCGAATGAAAATGTGGACATGGTGCATCAATAACTGTATATTTGCAGAGCTCCATATAATCGATGATTGACGTCAAAACGCGAAAACTAAACTACCCCGTCTTTCAGCATTCATTTTAAATGTGCATGTGTAAGTAAAGGTATATTATGATGTGGAGTTCAGAATCAACGTCAGGTTAGATACAAGTAAGATAAAATGCAGTTGTATGTTAATCACCATTATTCCCCGAGCGTTTTAATGTTCTATGACTTCGTCCCTACCATTTTGCATGCCTTTTCCCGAGGAAAAATAATAAGACCAATATGGCTGCCTTTGACCTCGACGACCATGGAGCCACGACCTGCATCATCGCTAACTGGTTGTCACCAGTGCGGATTCTGCGATCGAGTTTTCACCTATGTTAAAAATGCTCGTCGGTATGAGATGGCGGTCTGTACGAAGAGTCCTTTTCACGTGACGACCAATTGGGAAGCACTGTGTTGGCCTGCCGTGGTGCTGCGTTGTTTAGTACAAAGTCCATGTTGTGCATCGACCAATGGCGAAGCGTAGTGGGAGCCTGCCGTAATTCTAGGCACTTTTATTGCAAAGCGTAAATACAGTTTACCCAGGAAGTGATGAAACATACAGAGGGACCTGGATATATATTCTTTTAAAGCGAGGATTTTACATAAAATGTTCACATTTCAGCTTTCGGAGGTAGTACTATATAATTTCATAATAAAATAGGGGTAATTTATATTAACTTGCGACCCACACATACACACGTCAACACAAAGAGCCCGAATTATTACAATTTGTCTACTACCACCACCACCTCGCGTGATTGTCCAGCTGCAATCACGTAGAAAATCGGTGATTGGCTGGTAGGTGTCCACACAATGAGTTAATGGTGCAATACAGTAGATGCGAAGTCAATATGACACCATAGAGTTTGCATACTCGTATATTATAAGTAGTAGGGAGATCAGCTGAGAGGTTTAGTTTGACAAGTCTGCTATGAAAGATACATCGTCTCGGCCAGCTTCTACGCCAGGTATTCCATGGCTAGTTATGATAATCTGGAGTGGATATTGCCCGCTAATGGTTTCACACTATCGATTTCTTCTTCGTGTGAGATGTCTCCTGTTTTACCAGTATCGTCTACATCTTTACAGCATCTAATGCTACCAGTGCAGCACGATCATTTACAGATGTAACAGTACCAACGAATTCTTCAGCTGTTACGTCTACGAAATCTTCAATGGAGCCGTCCAAACTTTTCGGCTGAGGTATTGAGAACACACTTGTTGGCATTACGTGCTTCTTTAGATCCAGCACCTACATCTCCAACTGTTCCGTCCGAGTCTTCACCTGAACTATTACATCGTCATCAGTGTCACTTTTGTGATAAGACGTTTAGAGTCGGCCGCATTGTACGGCGACATGGGCGCTTTAATTGTATCTAGAATCTCTGTCACATGTCATATTTGTGTGACAGGTGATGAAAGCAGTTCAGCCGTACCGACAATTTTCTTATACCTGCAAAGACATGTAAAGGTGAAGTGTATTTCTCATCAGTACCTAGGTACCAGGTTTGCTGCAAGCAGGTCTCTTGTGACTTCGGAACATGTCCTCAAAAGGGTAGTTACCTACATGACCTGCCCTGCACAGTATGTCGGTGTAACATGTTACGATATTTTCGCACAAGGTATACACAAGTGTGAATAGCGAAATGCATGAAAGACCAGAACATTAAAAAAATATTTCATATATTGAGATGCATATACATAGAAGATTATTGTATTTTTTTTCGAATGCATTAACGACTGGAATAAATTAATTGAATAAAAAATTGAGTGTGGAAAATAAAGTGCGTCTTATTTCGTGTTAACCTAATTTGCCAGAATATAATTAAAATTTGAAAAGGTACAGAAATAAAATAAGTGTAATAAAAAAGTATTGTGTAGATTACCATTCTAGTATATCTACAATTATATAATTAAATAAAATACTTTTTAAAATTGTACAATTTTAAAGTTTTAATAAAAAATATATAGGCATTTAATAAACCATGCCGCCGCCGCCGACCCTCATATGCCACCGGAATGACACGTGTGTCGTGAGACCGGGAGCCGTAGCTCTCATAACTCACTGGGTGTTTGTAAAAACAATTGCCACCCGACACTTGGACTAAATCATAGGGTCCGCGGGCGGGGGCCGTGTCAGTGTAAGTCTAGGGCACCGGGCCCACATTTAGGCTGTTTTTTTGTTTTAGTGCCTATTATTGTGTGATTTTACATGTTAATGTTGTCGGCGGGGGAGTGAAGCTCCCCTCCAGCCTCCCGGCTGGAGTGAGTGTAAGTGTCGTGATGTCTAACGTTGTATACAAGTGTGCTATTTAATTTCGCATGTAGTGTGTCGGTGAGTCCCTAATCGCCCGGGAGCAACCCTCGGGGTAGGTTTTATCGTTTCAGAGTGTTGTGCCATAGAAATGAAATCCAGTGTTAGTAACAGACACAATAGGAGAGGCCCTTGGGACCAGAGTCTGCCAGGCTTTGCCAGAGTCTGCCAAGCTCTAGTCAAAGCAGAGTCACCCCCCCCCCCCCCCTGTCTCTCTTCAACGAGGATCGTCTTCTTCCCGACCTGAAACAGACTCTATCAGGTCGGTGCGTTATTTCAAGTAAATAATAGTTTTTGTAACATATAAGACACTATATGTTTTAATTATTTAATTTTTTAAGTGTTTTTCTATTTTGTATATTTTTTATATTTTTATATGTATATATATTATTTTTTCATTTAAATTTTTATTTTTTTTTAAATTATTTTTTGTATTTAATTTTACTATAATTATTTGAAATTCAAGAAACTTTTAATTAATGTAATATTCGTATAAGCTTAAGCTAGATTAAATTGTTTAAGCTAAACAAAATAGCTATGTCATATTGTGTTAGCCCCCCGACCCCTACCACGACTGGCATGTGTGTCACTTGATCTCGAAGACGAGTGGTGGTTGGGGCTTTTTCCCACCTTTCCCGAGTTACCACATAATCAGCCTGGGCAGAGCGCGCTAAATATTAATAACTGTGTGTTTAAAAATCGACAGTGTCAGTTTGGGGTGGTTTGATAGTTAAATAATCCTTAGCTATTTGTTTATTTACTGTGGTAAAGTGGTGAGTGCTGTGAGAAGCAACATCTGTTTCTCGTGTAGTGTTGTTAAGGCTTTTGCCTGTGTAATGATGGCCCTAAAGTGGTCCAATAGTGTTGTGAATTTGTTTTCCCGCAGAAAGGCGGCCAGTTCTTGCAATCCTAAGAGCATGGTCTCATCTTCTGTTGTGTTGGTGTCCCTTCTCGCGTGTTCTTGTGACTTGTCCCTTTTCTGTTGTGTAGGTGCTTGTACCCTATGTGTGTTTCCTTGTTCACTCTTAGTTTTCCTACTTGGAGGGGAGGAAATTCAGCCTTTGACTGAATATTTGGTCGTGTTTCCTGCCTGATATTCTGTGTTTGTTTGGTGGTTTTAAGGCCCATCTTTTACTTTCGTATTTCTATATGTTTTTGGATCACTTCGCACTGCTTCCACACAGCCGAGTTTCCCGTTTTTTTTTTTTTTTGCAAAGTGTACAAACCCATTTTGATTTTTCTTGTTCTTTAAGCGGCCAGTCTGCTTTTCTGTGATCCTTTGTACAGAAAATGCAGACTTTCAGAAGTGTGCAGTATTTCTGAGTGTGGCCCGGTGCACAACATCTCATACACTGCACCACATCCTCAATGCGGGGTTTATACTGTTCTAATCGAACTGATATGCTGTAGAGTGTTCTAAATTTAGTACATCATACTCTTTGTTTTGACGTATAACAGCCCCATTGACTGCAGTTTTGTCTTCTGGTGTTCTAAATTGTTATACGTGGAAAGCCCTAAAGCCATAATCATCGAAGTCCTCCTTAACGGATTGTGTGTCTATGCCACGTGGTAGCCCTTTTATGACTACTTTTATTGGCTTTTCATCTTTATCCACATATGTGTAATATGATCTGAAATTTTTCCGAAGGAATATACAGGAACGAGTGTGATCCTTCTTCCTGAAGATTACCCTCGGAAATTGGTTTCTAGTTACTGAGTATTTTATGAAAAATTCTTCACTAAACTGGCTAATCAACCATTTAACTATACTGCTATTAAATATGTAGACCGGTGGAGCAAGTGGTGTTTTACATGTGTGCTGTTGTGATACTACTGTGCCTGTACTACTAAGATTATCGTCTAATGGGTCTGCTTCTTCCAAGGGATAAAAAGAACTCTCAGTTGGAACTGATTCACTATCCTGTATCTGTTTAACTTTTTTTACTGTGTGTTTTTTGTTCGGTTTGTGAAATTCTGTGTGTTGTATGTTGTGTTGTGAACTATTCGAGTCACCAGAGGAATGAGCAGGTAATGCCACAATTACCTTTCCTCCAACGTCCTGTCGTCCGTCGTCCGACATCGCCCAGTCGGTGTTGTCGAGTCGCAAGCAACTCGCCTACAACCAGAAACCTCGGTGGCTGACCAGCTCCCTTCAGGAGGGAGACAGGCTAGGCCTTTCGGAGGATATCCTCCCAGCACCGAGGTTCGGTGCGAAGTGGAATAATAAATCATGCATGTACATCTTTTTTTTTTAATAGGATGGGCAATACAGGTTATTCATGTCCTTAAATATACGGGCCGACAGCTCGCTTGCCAGTGAATTCTAGAAATTTATGTAGTAGTCATTTAGCTGATTTATGGATTTTTTCTAGTGTGTTTGGTTTCAAGGTCAGTGCGTCAAGGTCAAGGTAACCGGCACTTAATATGGTGGTAAGTAGTCTGAAACATCATATACGTGCTGACGTTTATGGAATTTTCTCGAGTTTTTGTTTTCACGGTCATTCAAGGTCCAGGTCACCTGCAACCAATATGGTGGTAGTAGTCTGTAACATCATATGCTTACTGACTTTTATGCATTTTTCTCGAGATTTAGTTTTCAAGGTCAGTGGGTGAAGGTCGAGGTCATCTGCATCCAATATTGTGGAAGGTGTCTGTAGCGTAATATGCTTGTTGACTTTTATGTATTTATTTTTCGAGTTTTTGTTTTCAAGGTCATAGGGTCAAGCTCGATTTCAACTGCATTCATTATGGTTGCTACGATGGCTGACAGCACCAAGACGGCTGACAGGGTATGGGTGAGGGGGGAAGGGAAGCCTGCCGACTAATTTGTTGGATGAGGCGGGTGAGTGGAACCTCAGGAAATTAAAAGTTTTTAATACATTTTAAAATAATTTGTGATAATTATTTTAATACCCTAATTGTAAAAATTAATTTTTTGAATCTTTTGGAATTTTTTGGGCTGATTTTGGGGTTAAAGATCAAAGATCCTGAGTCCGGCTCTTTTGGCTCGGAGTCGCTAATCCGTCTTACCTGCTCCGAGAAAAATGGGAACTTTCTTGAAGTCCTTTTAAAATATATATATATTAATTTTTATAATTTTTAAATAATAAATTTTCTGTAATTTAAAAAAAAATGGTACTTTTTTTTGTGTGATTTTTTGGTAGATTTGGGTATTTTTTGTATTTTGAGTTGAAGGTTGCCGGGGTCAAGGTTACATGGATCCAAAATATCGGTTGGGTGACGTCACAACATGGTGGGCCCCCAGCTTCGAGCTCAAAGTCATGGTGCCCTTGTGCCTGAATCACCATTTCACTACTACTTTTGTCTTATGAAATAGTATTTTAAGGCAACGTTTATAGATTCTCTGTAGCATTTACATGTCCGTACTTGCGTTCACCTGTGACGTCACTTCTTCTAGCGTTGTCCGCATTTCCAGTATAGTACACAGTCTCTATACGTGATAAGTAAACAAAGTTGCTTATTTTTTGGCGTAGTTGCGTACTTATGGCAGTAGTCACTTTTTTTGTTTGTAGTCGTGATTGTTTAGAGGTTACAAGCGCCAATTTGAAACATTGGTTATAACATATCCATGTACTCTCTTTTACATCTCCCTGAAACTGGTATGCAGATACGTATATTGTTTTGTACCATATGACGCCTATATTTTTGGTTATGTAGCATTCTTAATTCTAATTTCAATCCTTCTGCAATTTTACATTTATTTGATATATTTGGATGTGTAATATGAGTAAGAATTCACCATTATTTTCATTTCTTTTATGTTTATTTATGTTACTCTATGGCAAGTAAGTACATTATTCCGAGCATTCGCAACTTAACTTGAGTATGTTACTTAATAATTTTTCAAGGTTTTTCAAGTCCCAGAATTTAATTTTTTAATTTTTAACACTGTTTCTTTTATTTTATTTGCAGTTTTATATTTATTTTATGTTAAGCTATATTTGTGTCTTACTACACCAGATGTAGCTGAGCTCTATTTGTAGAATTTCGTTATGAAGTTGCCGGAAGTTGAGGGCTTCTGGGTAAGGATCTGTAGAACCACAGACGTGATTTTTGTAGCTGAGATTTCTTAGGCAAAATCCCCAACATCTACCTAACAGAGATCAGTTTATTGAGTACCCGAAGTTAGTTTCAGTGAGGGCTAACTTAGTGAGTTAAGAAGAGACTAAGTTTAGCGAAGACAGATCAGATTTATTAGTGGACGCATTCGAAGCGAGTGGACTTTACACTGACGCCATGACGCCATACTGGGAGAGTAAGCATTATCTACAGATTAAGGCGACGCCATCTAATTTCTGGCAAACGAACTTATGCCTGGTAGCGTTTCATGCAAGTTTGTTATTGCTCCTAAATTATTAATGACGGATTATATAGTTTTTCAAGAAACAATTGCAGTCTTTAGTGTCAATTACTAAATCAGTCCAGTGGTCCTGCTCTACCCGACCCGAGTTAGTTTACCGGAGTAAACATTTTTGACTTTACGTTGATTTAAATATAAATTTGGAGTGAAGAATTATTTTATTATTTTGATTTGGACTTAGTTTTAACTGGAGAACACTGAGATTTTTTAGTTTTAAAGATATGACGAACCTGATTTAAGTATATGGGAACGTGACCTGAACTTGTAACGTAATATATAAATGGAGCTCACGCCATAAGACTTTAATAAAAGGCATTGAGACTACAGACACTTCTATTCCGAAAGAATTTAATTGATCTACATTTTTATATAGTTATTTGAAAGCAGCTTTAAAGATATTTTATTTTATTTCTTGATTAAGTAATCTTTTGTTTGAATGATGGTAACATTTTAATATTTTTAGTCTTCTTGCAGAACACACTTTTTACCTAATTGATTTGATTTTTCATACAGCTAAACAGTTTTATTTATTTTAAATTTCTCCCTTTTTCTGCTTTGAATTAAATATTATTAATAGTATTTTGTTTTATTTTATTTATAATATTGAATCACTCAAGTTTCATTTTCTTTTATAAAGGTAAATATTATAATGAAGTGCTTCTTGATAATACTGAGGATTCCTTGTATTGTGAATGTCAGTGTATGTGAATGCCCCTTGCAGAGTTCCTGAGTCTACAACTACACCAGGGGAGTGTAAGTTGTGTTGGTAAGCGTTACAAGGTATTAACATTACACAAGGTTGCAAAAGGTTTTCACCTAAGCACATACAAAATAAATTATCTGTTGTCACACATTTACATATATTTTCTCCAGAACCCCTAAATCCTATCAATCACTTCACAGTGGCCTGAGACTCCATATAGTTCATGGTATACCATTACATGAAATGCCTTTCAGTTGTAATTAAACAATTTTGTGTCATCGATTTCGTTTTGTTTGCCGCAAATAGCTTACGGACGATCTGTGTTTCAATAATGTGTACACTTATTGATTTTCCGAGGAATTTTACAAAATACCTATATAATGGTGGCTACAACTAAAAAAAAAAAAAAAAAGTAATTTTAATCTGAATTACCAGATCGTTTCAAAAGTTGTTAATTTCAGTTTTGTGTTGCATAACATATAACTAGAGAGTCTGGATATCTCTAACGTACAGAATAAACTTACGAACGGCTAGTTGCTGTGAAGTGTTGTTCCATTTAATAGAAGGATGAATCATCTAAAACATTTAGCGGATAATATTAACCATTTTACACACCTGCCAGACTCCGTTGTAAAAACAATTTCTAACTCTTTAGCCTTTAAATTGCAAGTACGAATACCCGATTAACACGCCGAATAGCCCAAGCAAGTACACATTATGATAAGTACGCATTAGCATTGCAACGAGTGACGGTTGACAGTGTGTAAAAATAGGTTTGTATATAATGTGTGAACTACGTAGGTATAGCGTAGATATGCTCTCGAGGTTTTGTGGGCTAAAATTACTTTTGCAATCTAAAATAGCGACACACACCAGCGACAAAAAGGAACACGAATTCAAAATTCCCAATAAAAGCCATAAGAAAAGAACAAACACGCGGATCAGGTTGCGACAAGAGCGCATACTTACCACACAAACAATAATGAAAACAGAAGGCCGAACCTTGACATGGTATCCAGCATCCAAATTAATTGGCTCAAAAAAAATAGTCGCTCCAGTATGGGCATAGATGCCTAACAATCAGTTTAGAAAAATTATAAGTTTTCATAACCGCCTATGGAGCTACAAGTATACTCAGAATAAAAACAAATTTATCACAAGGGGTAAAGTGAAAATAAATCAGATTCGGAAACGTGTTTTGTTTCGATTTCTCTCAATATTTCCTTATATAAAAATAATTCTTTAAACAATAACATTATCAGTAAAAACAGATAAGATGACAGACCAACAAAAGCAAAGCCTACATCATTAATATAATTAAAGTAGAGTACATCTTTCTCTTCATTTCTTTTTTATATTTTGGTAATTACCTATTTCCTGTTATACTGGATAAAAGAAAACACAATCCTGTAGTGGGGATTCCCTAACAACTTAACGAGTACTCGTTTTTATCTTAATATTTGTTTACTTTAGGTTTACGACACAGCAGTTTGCCCTAATTGACCTTGGGGGCCAAGGTGACGAATGCATGTTCCCACAAAATTTCATAATTTCATAATCTAACACTAATTAGGTTACAAAGGGTATTTCAAAATTTTAGTTCATTTAAGGACGATGCATGCTTGCGACCAAACTAAAGTTCGTGCATCAAAAACTACTTGGCTTGCATGCAAATCCACATGCTTCCAAAATAATAAAATCGCATTGTCTGATGAAGAGGCGAGAAATCACAGCCCAGTGTTGGGAGAAGTTAGAAGTACATCCGGAATATATATCTGTAAATCAGGAGGGGAAGCCAACAACTAAACACACGTCAGGACCAAAGTAGTCAAGCTCGCAATCACAGGTTCAGGAATCCAGGCTAAAGCTGGTACATCTGCGAACCGCTACAAATAAAATAATATAACAACTGCGGGCCGAAACAAAAATATAAAAACACGAAGGGGATATTAAGCAAACACAGTATCTTACCAGCAGTGGCGAGATTTAAAATCTTACATGAAGATACGGGAAAACAGCACAAAAAAAACATAAAAAAGATAACACCATGTTCTAGCCGAAGAAAGTGTGGACATAAGTCCTTTTCACGAAGTCGTAGCAAAGCATGTATCGACGTTCGAGTGTTACAATCGATATGTACAGTTTGACGTTAGTGTTACAATCGATATGTACAGTTTGACGTTAGGGTTACAATCGATATGTACAGTTTGACGTTGGTGTTACAATCGATAAGTACTGTTTGACGTTAGTGTTACAATCGATATGTACAGTTTGACGTTAGTGTTACAATCGATATGTACAGTTTGACGTTAGTGTTACAATCGATATGTACAGTTTGACGTTAGTGTTACAATCGATATTTACAGTTTGACGTTAGTGTTACAATCTATATGTACAGTTTGACGTTAGTGTTACAATCGATATTTACAGTTTGACGTTAGTGTTACAATCTATATGTACAGTTTGACGTTAGTGTTACAATCGATATATACAGTTTGACGTTAGTGTTACAATCGATATGTACAGTTTGACGTTAGTGTTACAATCGTTATGTACAGTTTGACGTTAGTGTTACAATCGATAAGTACAGTTTGACGATTACAGTCAAAATAAACTGAAAATACATTTGAGAAATATCTGGGTAAACGAAATTAGAAAACCAACTTTCTTATGCTTATTATTTAAAAAACAATTTTGAATGTAGGACTAAACTTCGAATAATATCTTAAAAGTTTGACGCATGTGTTAACGAACAATTGGTCCGAATAAAACTATTCGAACACTTCAATGCATTTGGTTGAACATTACACAAAAAAACGTAAATATTTGACAACAATTTAGCAAAATAAGTTTAACGGTTATATAAATAATAATCATAATTAGTTTATTTTACTGTTTGATTCCAAGAAAGCTAAAACATATTTGCTGCGAACAAAAGATGAAAACAAAAAAAAAAGACAATAATTTAACTTGACAGAACATGCAGCATATCCAAAAGAAAACTAAAGGCTGAAATTACTGTTTTACACAAACAAACACGTACATAAAATGTGGATTAACATGGTAACAGTAACAGTAATTAAATATATATTTATAATTATCCAACAAAGTTAGCCAAAATTCACTGAATGCTGGAACCAAATTGGTTTTGCCGAAAGTCAGACAAGATTATTACTAGCGGGGAACACTAGTAATAAAACAGCCCAACCAAAGAGAGGTGGTGCCACGAGAGCTGCACAGATTTTGAGAGCCGATGGGGAGAATGAGGTGAGTATGGTGCAACACCAGAATGAAAGGGCGGAGGAAACGGGAGATCCCTAATAAAACCCGCAGACCAGCTACACTGTCTGGCACGATTCCTACAAGCGAACATCCGGGAGTGATCCGGCCGGTGATTGAACCCAGTTCCCATTGGTGGCAATCGAGCAGTCTAACCGCTCAGCCACCGCTGTCTCGTTGAGTTTATTGAACTTCTGTCATTGTAATTCTGAAACAGGGCTGCATAGCGTAATAAGTACATGACTCGTTTGTACTAATCACCTCTAAAACACTCTGGCGAAGTTTGTAGGTTTTGTTGCGGAACATCCTGCGCACATGTTACTGAAAATCACTGGCAAACTTCCGGGAGTGATACCTCACAAAAAATTAAGATGAACGTATACGACTTATAGACTAAGGACTTCCTTAGGAGTTTGCACGCCCTTAAAGGTGGCGGTAAAACACATGTTTATTGCAAATAAAACCTGTATTATCTGACCTTAATTTTACGAGTTTTGGTTTAATGTGTTATCGAACAGAGATGTGCAATTGTTGATAAATTAGTTTGCCAATAAGGTTTATCAACTCATTTGTGCATAAAAATATGTGACCCTCCAAATTATGCAAGAATTTATCTGCTGACGTAAGGAGTATGTTTAATATAACAAAATAAAGTAGCGCGTTTTCACGCTACACCGCATGGATTTCGATAAATGGATGTTTAATTTTCTAAACAGTTAATGTGTTATACCTGCGACATAGGCAGCACACAATCCCATATGTGCTACCCAATCCACATTATGTGCTACACATGTATCGCTGGAAAGACATCTGACAGACGATACACGTCAAATGAAAAGTTATGTAAACAGCCAATATGGCATGCATTCCCTTATGTGCTTCGTGCGTGCGTGAGTTAAGTTTCATACTGCTACACTCTGAGATTAATCTCATGTTTTATTTGCAATAAACATTGCTTTACCTCCATTTTTAAGGGCGTGTGCACCCGTAAGGAAAGTCCTTAGGATATAGGTCGTATATATTTTTCTCCTAATTTTTATGAGTAATCTCATCTCGGAGTTTGTGGGTTAATTTTTAGAAATTGGTATAAACAACCATAATTCTTGCCAGCGCAGATAATTGTCGTGCGCGCCCGGACACTTAGCGCCATCGCACACGTGTGTATGTGAACCGCTCTGGAAGGTCTCCCCCCACAGGTTTCATTACGCTGACGTTATAAATCAGAGTCTTGCAAGAGAGATGGTCTGGGAGGGATGACGGAGAGGAAGGGTTGCGGCTCCCCCCTCCCCCTTTTTCCATGCAACTAGGACGGGGTGGATATCACAGGGGCCAGCTAATCAACATTTTGAAAGTCAGCTCCGTGGCCATTGTGACGAACTCGGCAGAGCGTCACGCCAAGGGGGTGGGGTGGTGGTGGTGGTAATGGCCAACCGGGGGGGGGGGGGGTGGTGGTATTGACCAGGGGGGGGTGGTAGTGGCCACGTGTAAACTTTATGCTCGGATACGCGTATTCAACTATGTACGTCTTCAACCCGGCTCATATTGAATTCCCGGTCACGTTTTCATCCCCTGCCAACTCCCCCCCACCCCCCTTTTTTTCACAAAAAAAAAAAAAAAATATTCACTTCAGTGAAAGTGCAAACTAAGAATTAGGGTTACGGAACTTCATATCGTTCGCAGGATGATTTTTCGAAAATTCATGGAGTACGGTGCACTTCTTCAAAGCGAAAATGTCTCCACGAGAGGAAGCTGGAAAGTAATATTATGTTTTCGCAGCTATTATTGCATGTTTGGAAGTCTTCGCTTCCTCTTCCAATATGTTGTAAATGAGCTCATTCATAATCGTAATATGGCCACAATGCACAAGATGTAACATTGTTTAAAATTCGTTTAGTTAAAATTAATGGTATTATACATGTATTTTGAGGTAATTACCTAAAATATATTAAAAGCAAGTATTCGTAAACATTGGTTCTTTAATCTCAGTTTTCAAAAAAAAAATCATAAATTGAACTACGCATTTTATTTTATTACATCTCGATTGTTACACTATAAAAGTCCTATAAAATATAGTAACCCAAGCAAGCGGAACTTCTACATATATCCTTCACATAAAATTGTTTCTATCTTTCTTTCTTCTGGACATACAGTACACTAATACAATTTATTATAAGAGACTGGGGGTAGTGTTATCACTCATCTACCCTCTCAACCAAGCGACAGCCATTGATGGCCGCGAGTTTAGGTGGTTTCAGAATGGCTAACGAGAAATTAAAAACTTTTGAAACTATTTAAAATTATTTCTCGTGTTAAACGCCTGTATTTAAAATGGAGTATTCGCGGGAATGTTAAAATCGGAAAAAAGGAAATACACATGTATCTTAAGGAAATACACGCCTGTCTTAAATAATATAGGTGTGAGTAGTAGGGAAATGGTCATTGATGCACAAGGTCATCGGGCATAGGAGCGCAGGAGCCGACCACCGCCATCTTGTTACGTCACCTTCCGCCATCTTAGATGTCATTGACCTTGATATTTTACCCGTGACCTTGACCCCGGTGACCTCTGACCCTAAAAAATCGAAAAATATTGCAAAAATATACAACATTTGTAACAAAATTTAATTTAAAAAATCGTTTAAAAATAAACAAACAGTTTTAAAAATTTATAAAAAGTATCATTAAGAATCTTATTTTAAATATTAAATAATGGTTTAAGTTTATTTTTATAAAATTTTATTTTAAAATTCTCTTAATTAAAAAGTTTTTAACCTCTGCGGCCATTTTCCCCTTTCCTCACCTCTCCCCCCCCCCCCAAAATTAACTTTTTTCCCTATAAATTTCCCTCAAAAAATTGTTATTTAAAAAATTCGTTTTAAAAATTAGTTTATGAAATGTCTTTAACCCCAGCAGCCATTTTCACCCTTTTTCTCTCGAAATTTCCCTTTGTTCCCTCAAAATTGCCTTTTTTCCCTAAAAAATTGGTTAAAAATTTTTAATTAAGAAACTTACATTTCCAGAGGTCTTCCCCTGCACCACCAATTATACACCTATGCTCGAATACAGCAGATAACTGACTCCCTCGCCTCCACTCCCCTCACATATACTCCTTCCACCATCTTGATTTTTCATTCGTCATTTGTTTACATGCTACTGGAGGCAGCTATCTTTGTTTATATGTTACTGGAGGCCGCCATATTTGTGTATATGTTATTGGAGGACACCATGTTGGTTATTTCACAAATAATTTGGTTACATAAGTTACTGGAGGCAGCCGTATTTGTTTTTTCGCATATAATTTGTTTATATATGATACTGGAGGCTGCAGTGTTGGGAGGCAGCCATCTTGCTAGGTGCAGTCCTCCATGTTTTTTATTGTCATTTGTTTAATAATTTGTCTCACCTTTATGCGACGACCTGATTATGTCACCTCACATAGGCCTGTACTGAATGGTGACATTGACAATTCTTGCAAAGTATTTAAATTTGTTTATTATTTTTTACTCTTATATCTAAATACCAATACGAATGCCTCTTCACGTACATCGATGACGTGTGTGTGTATAACAATTCGTTTGAGAACCACCTTGAATATCTCAGACTTCTGTTTCTTGCTCTGAGGGAGGCTGGCCTAACCATCAACCCTGATAAGGTTACTCGGGCCAAGACATACGTAAAGTATCTGGGTTTTGTCATTTCCGAAGGGAAATTGTTGGTGGAACCGGAAAAGGTCCGGCCCATGGGGAGTTTCCCTGTAACGAAGAACGTGAGAGGGGTTCGACGTTTTCTAGGGATGGTTGGTTTTCATTCCAAATCTATCCATGCCATTGCTGATATTGCCGAGCCCCTGGATGCTCTCAAGCTCAAGGGTGTTAATTTTGTTTGGAGCGAAGCCCAAGAAAAGCCTTTTTGTGAATTAAATGAAAAATTAACCACCCCTCCAGTGCTCCAGTTACCCCAGTTTAGCGAACCATTCATCCTTGAGGTGGATGCGAGTTCTAAGACTATTGGGGATGTGTTATGTCTGAGGAGAGAAGGACTGCTAGTTCCTGTCTTCTATACCAGTAGACTCTTGACTCCTGCCATGCAGATATGTTCCTCTTGTGAGAAGGAAGTCCTGGCTGCAATATACGGTATGGAGACATTTAACGACTACATAGAGTGTGGTGAATTTGAGCTCCATACTGATGACAAACAGGCCTTGAGTTGGTGTTAAACAACAAATCAACCTGCAGGTCGTTTAGCCAGGTGGCTGGTGCGGCTGAATTGCTTACATTTTACCACTAAGCATATAAAGGGAATAGACAATGGGGTTGCCGACGCGTTGAGTCGTATGTTCGATTCAGACGAATTTCATATTGACCTTTTGCCTTCCGGATAAGATAGTAACGAATAATGCCAGATATTTCAACTCTAGGTTAATTAAGGATATGTATTTTCAATGGGGTGTGCGCCACGTAAACACAAGCCACTATTATCCCTACCCTAATCTCGTTGAAAGCCTCAATAAAAATGTTAAAGTAGTTTTGCGCATTTTCCACCATGCTGATCAATGCATGTGGGACAGTAATTTGCCCGAGTTTAATCTTGCCTTCAACTCGGTCCCACACTCGTCAAACGGGATATTCACCTAGTAAAGACTTTCTAAGGTGTGAGCTCTTGCTGCCTCTTTTAAATGTGTGGGGAATTCCTTCAGAATCAATGGATGTCCTGTCGGGAGGACAGTTAGGGGATTCATGGGAAAAAGTGCATGGAAATCTAGAGAAAGCATGAAAAGGAATTGAACGGAAGTATAACTATGATCGAGTGGAAAACCCATATAATGTGGGTGACTTGGTGGTCTGTCGCCATTATGTCCATATCCTGAAGGCTGAGAATTTTTATTCCAAACTACCTATGCCGTTTGACGGCCCTTATAAAATTTTAAAGTTTTGTAGGCCCTGTCGCGGTCTTGTTAGGAGATCTGGCTAGTAATTTTAGTGTGAAAAAGGCCCACCTTAGTCAATTTAAGCCGTTTACGGCCCCTGATCAAGTTGATACAAAGGTTGTAAGGTGCGATGTGGTAACAAATGTAAATCAAATTGGTTTCGATGTTCTGCAGGGTGTGTTTCCTCTAGGGTGGCAATGCAAGTGATTACTTATTCAATTTCATTCTCTTCTTAACTTTTATCTTGATATGCCACTGTTTTATAGAGTGTAAAATTTATATTGTGATTTTAATATATGTCCTATGTGTGAACACCCTGGCAACATACATAGGATAGAAGTGTACTTATAAGGGTATTGGTATATTTTTACAAGAGGAAATGGCAACGAGAGTGCTATGAATTCAGAGAGTTTTAATGAGGTTCAAAACAGGCGTGGTTGTGAAGATTTGGGAATGGCGCCAGCTAGTTCCAAAGAGGGTCCGCCACCCTCTATACATTAGAGGGGCGATTGTGACGATTTGGGAATCGCCACACTTTTTTTTAGTATATTATAGCATACATTTTTAGTGTCATTTTTATAGCGGTTGGTATCAACACACTGGTAAATTTTACTATGTATATTAATAATAGTGTTATGACTGGTCATATATCTAATCCTATCATTTAATCATTTGCTTATATATACTTCGTAATTATTTTATCTAACATTTAATTGTAGTCAGAATTATTCACTGCGAGGTAACTATCATTCAGTGTTATTTCTGGGTAACGTTTGTGATATAGGCTGCGAGTCGATTATGGCAGTTGTTGTTCCTTATCCTGCCGCCTTAACGTAAAGAGCAGCCACCGGGTGTCACGTCTGGTCTGTTCCGCATGAGGTTGCGGGGGTGGGTCGTCGTCGATGGTGTGTTTGCTGGTAGAGTCTGACTTCGGCGGCCGGGGTTGAGAGAGTCAGCTGTGTGCGATAGCAGTGTAATACTGTGACACTTAATTATGATCGCGGGGCCGGAAAGTGTCTGTTGGTCATCACAGGTGCTAACACAACGGAGGTCCGATTATGTGTGTTACGAGCCAACGTCGGGTTACAGAGAAGGGATAGTGTCTACATAACATCGGACTGCGACAGGATTTCGACCACTGTCGTCCCACGAAAATTTGGATTGTGCCCGTACTCTACGATAGTGAGCCAACTGTGTCTTGTCGGGTTGTAACGAAACATTCCCGTGATCGAACAAGGTGTGGCACGAAAATTCCCATTGTTAATGGGGCTCCATTGGACTAGACACAAGCTGGCATTCAATATTGCGTGAGACGCAAACTGACTAGAAACATAGACAGGTTGTATAACGTCACCGTGGGCAAGAAGTTGGGAAGAAATGAATTATTTGCTGTTAATGAAAGTTTGCGCCGATGTTTTGAACACTATTTATAGACGGTTGTAGATCGCCAAATGTCCATAGCTCTATTTTTAACTATGAAAGTTTCCGAAACAATTACTGGACCTTGATATTTAAAACATGTCAAGGTGAACCCTGACTTTGTGATAACGGCGGACGTGTTATAAGTTGCGCCCTGAGCTACTGGACAGTCGACCTAGTAACATTGTCGGGCTGAATGATGGAAATCATTCTGGCCGGGGATAACACCTTGACTGTTCCGCTAGCCAAAACTTTCGTCAGGTATGTACATACCTGTGAAGGTTGGTTCGGTAAACTAAATATGAGAGTGAGTTTGTCACGACAGAGCGGTGTAGTTGAAGTCTAGTGCCGATTGAAATGAACACCGCGCCTGCGGGGCGAAAACAGCTGAGCAGAATTCCGAGAGCGAAAAAGTACGACACGACGGCATTGCGGGCAGAGGCAGCCCGACAACTGCATTACGTCGTGGCCCGAATGGTCGGGCTGTTTCCTTGACATTGTCAGGCCCATGGTAGGGCTGCTGCCAAGTTACTGTGGTTATAATATTGGTATTTCTTCGTATCGGAGTGCGATACGTAACTCCACGGTGAAGATTCGCCAGCGGGCCAACTCAGTGGCTTCTATGCGGTGGCTTGTAATTATGAAATCTTAGTAACTTATGTTAAAGTGTTATTGTACATAATATTATGTAGAGTGAGAACGAACTTTCCGAACTGGTGTAAGGGTATTTTTTATGCAGTATTTTAAATGTGTTTGGGAGAGATTTTTGCAATGCCACATGAATTAATGGATTGTAATTTAAAAAATAAATTTGTTGCCACCGAAAGTCTGAACTTGGAAAATGTTCTTTCGTGCATCACTGAAACGGACCTCTATCGCTGCTTGATGTAATTTAGCAGTAATTTATTTATTTAAGTGTATACAACATCATGGACAGAGCATGGTTCAGATGGGTGTTTTATGCTGAGCATGTCTAACTTCATCCAGGGGCGGGGTTGGGGATTGTTTTTGCCTGGGTGACGGAATGAGGCATATTTTGTTACCCCCCCCCCTCGCGGGTCGGAAGGCTTCTCGCCGAGTCTAATAGCGCAGCCACCACAACCTGCCCTGCTATTGCTACTGGAATGTACAGTAAACCATGCTGACGCTCAAACGACATAACCTGCACTGCCGACTCTCCCATCACATTACTTTTACCTACTGGACAATTGATTTTAATGTGCCCTTTCTGATGGAAACTGAAACAGCTATGCTCCTTAAATCGATCATCTTTCCCACGATTTAACTTTCCTGCCTGAAATTCCCTTTGCCGTCCCTGCATATATTGGGTCTGACAATACCAAGATCTTTTTTGTACATTCTGACTTCTAACTGCCTCACCTTGAGGTATCACAGCTAGCACTTCTTATTTACAATAGCAATCCTTAGAAAGATGGTTATTTAATCCACACATATTACAACATCTATTTACTTTACTCACAACCTTTCTCCTGTCCAGAGACTTAACCTCGGGTATCACATCTACTACACAATGTTTAAGGGTCCTCTCAATTTCAGTCACCAACTTCAACAATTCATTCCAGGTAACGGGTTTGCTGGCCAAACAAAAAAATCGACTATACCAAGGGTGGAGGTTATGAAAAAATATTTGCATAAAATTGGCTTCTTCACAGGAATGCTCTACCACCTGCACTATTCCCAGAATATGCTTCACAAATTCTTGCATGGTCTGATCGAGTGCCAGCCTATATTTCAACAATTTCATTCGAAATTTGGCAATCTCTAGATCACGCTGATACTCTTTCAAAAATGCCTTGATCAGCTGGGTACACCTCCCAATTTTCCTCCCTGGCCTGTCCAAAGACTGGCTGTAAATGGTCAGGAACTTTTAATAATGCAAACGTATACAAAACCTGTAGCTCGCACAATTGATGATTAATTACTTAATTGAATTTATTAAAAAAAATTACAACTGCTTCAATGCTTAATTTTCCTAATTTGGGTATTTTAGCTACCAACTCTGTAGGCACATGCTTCAATAATTTATACATCGGAGTTGCCTCACCAGAAACAGCCGAATTCCCCGCGCCAACCTGACTCGCCTCTTTTCTCACCAGAGCTCGTGTTTTTACCTAAGATCCTCTATTCCATCACTATCCTCTACCACAACCCCATCCTCTTCTACCATTTGCACGAGGGCCGTTTTTGAAAGTTTTTGTATCCATGTTGTAGCCATGGTTGAAATAAACATAACCCCTATTTAAATCCTACAACTTTAGCATAAACTATCACTGCTATGGTCTTACAATATATTAGATAACGCACTTCAATATTTCTTTTGTTCGAAATACTAACACCCAAAACACACTGCACACAAGCAGAGTGCGCAGCCTTTCTGACCGTGCTACGTCCTAAACAAAGGGCGTGGCAGGGCCGGATGTGCATAAATACAAGCCAAACCAAAAGAACACCAAAAAATGGTAAACACCATGCAAAATAACAGTTATATGTACAATGTAAGGATAAATTAAGCATTGACGGTGAACGACATATAACAGAAACAAAGAAGAGTGGTAATTTTCTTGTATTATGTTTATATTCTTTCTTTTCAATGGTTAAATGCGAAAAAAAATTCTTTTGTAGCAATCTTACATGTGGAAAAATTTAAATCTTCCTCTCCCTTAGTTTCAATTGAATTAACATGTACATAAAACCAAGTAACCATGAAAATAAAGTAAAATGCGATTAAATTGCAGGTACATAATTATGCTAACACCCAGCTAATACTTGGATTTTTCCACTTAAAATACAGGTAATATTTACACAAATACCTTGGCCATAAGGCGAATACAGAAGCCATCACAATGAATACTGGGAAAGTTACCCTAAATACCCTTTTTCGCAAGATGGCGGATCAAATTCTGTTGTACCAACATTTACTCTGAACTTAAGAAAATTAATTTAAGTCATATACAGGAAAAACTAATATGGCATCTCATACTACAGTACTGAATCAATGGACAGTGTAACCTCAATATCTGTACAATACATTTCCTTTATCTGCTTGCGATCCCAAGTGGATAGGAACAACTGCTAAGCAATTACAGCCTTAACTCCCACGTGAAAAAGTTACTATTCAAAATGCCCTAAACTTCGTAAAGTTTTTTAATAAATATAACTGAATCCCAAGCATAGCCTACCATTGCCTAGACTTAGTTTCAAAATGCTAAGACCAAAAATATTATTTCGGTTGCCAGAGTTTACAACCACAAAAATTCTCGTTAATAATGGTCACATACTTTTATGGGTTTACAAAATCAGTTACAGTTATCACATTTCGGATAAGAGACCAACATTCCGAACATTTTAAAAAGATTTAAAATTTCCAGCCACAATGGCTCTCGCATAACATCGAAATGGCGTAAAGGTCTAATCGCTTGATGAGCCTAGATGTTTGTTAAATCAAGATTGCTACTTATCTGGCAGAAGTTTGCCCCCCTCGAGGCCGCTAACTGACCCGAACGAAGCAAGTACGGACAATTTATACACAGATCCGCCACCTAGCGTCACCAATCACATATGAGATTCATATTTGTGTTCAGAATTCCAGGAAATTGATGGGGTTTTCAATATTCTGTGGCGCCCTCTATGTCCAGAGAACACAACAAGGCGGCCGTCCAAAGGCCCTAAGTTGCCCTGGAGTGAGTGGTGCGGAGGAAAATAACAACAGACACCAATTCAAAGCTAAAGTATAACAAAGAACCTGCACTGTGATTGGAAATATTCCAGAAGTTAATATGTTACAAAATCTCCACTTACTATTTTTCAATGGGGCCTCACTTCAGCTACTGAATTTGTAAGCAAAATATTTACTTTTGAAATGTTCAACATGATGTTTATCTGGAACTTTATTATAAGGTTTTCAAAAAGTAAATTCATTCATGTTATCTACGAGTTCTAGTTCTGACTTCACCACAAGCTGAAAAGCCACTCTCTCAGCTCAATGTATCATGCTGTAAATAACAGTCATCAGAAACAGGGTTAGACATTATTTTATATTTAAATTATGCACACTGGCAACATCTTCCTATACCAATAAGCATGTAATATACTGAACAATGTATATTACTTTCATAAAAACAGCAATCAGCAACAAGGTTAAATATGTCAAATATGAATTAATTTCTTTCAGTTCTGCACACTGGTCTTTAAATAGCATACAAATGTAAATTATAAAACGCAGTTTATTAATTGTTATTGCCCATGGCAACAGCCCAACAACTGTCACTAGGAAATTTATTCTTGTAAATCGTGTAAGTTTTGTAATTTACTGTAGATTATCATTTAGTGAAAAATATATTTATATTATTATGATAGACTTTATAATGGGCCATAGCTTAAAATTCATCAAACAAATACTGTGTTTACTATACAAGCAATATATTAAACACTATAATTTCTTTACTTCACTACAGCCACAATACTCTAGGCCACTGTTAATTCCATTAAGGAACATACCTTCTAAATATTGCAATATGCTAGTAATTGATTCTTATACAAGCAATATATTAATATGGTATTTTACTTACTTGGCCATAACCACTATACTGAAGGCCAAATTCCAATTCCAATTAATAATGGATATTTAATTTTTTTCACAACTCACTTTGATTTTAAACCCATTTTAAAATACTTTAAAAAGGAGTACGTTTTTGTTGACTGTCACTTAACCTTATGCTCCATAACAGTATGCCATTTATGGTGGCTTTAAAAGAGAAATATGCAAAATATTACCCTTTTTGAAAGCTATTATTTTAAAATTTCATAAGCCTTGTAAATTTATCTACAACAAGAATTTTCATTTTTCTCCAAATATCTTTTAAAATATCCTAAGAATATGCTTTCCTAAAACTTGACAACACAGTTCTTAGCTCCACAAAACTTCTACCAGGACCTCCCATCTGGTCCAATCTGACCATCATGCCTGAAAGCTTAAAGTTCAAAATTTCATAGCAAAGTTCTCAAAACCACTTAACTCATGGAGCTGCCGTCTGATCACCGCAGACTGTCCACCTCTCTTGAGTGACTCTCCTGGGTTCGTATTTATACGAAAAGTCACACACTGAGATCAGACAATAATAAATGTCTCTTCCATGTGCATCCAATCAGCGACACCAGCACCCACAACCTCCATGTTGGGGTGAATTCAGGGGGCACTTCCAATGAACGGCAATATCGTCCCACCACCATGGCTAGACTCTTGGTAGCACGGCGAATAGCAGCACGCCTGAATATCTGCCGCCCGCAGAGCACCGACGAGCCTAGTGCCAAACACCTGGGTGACCTTGGCCAGCGCGCATGCGCTGGGTCACCATGTGTGGTAGCCGACTTACGCTGCGCAGTACGGCCTTGGAGCCGGCCGTGCGTCGAACCTGAGTCACTTCGAGAAATGACTTTGCGACCCGAACGTCCGTGCAACGAACTCTCCAGCTGCTCGTCTCCTCTTCGTTTATCGTGGGCACATCGCAGAATTCTTCCAGTTTACGCCAAAAATGCAAGTCAGTGAGGAATAAACGGCGACAATTAGCATAGTCAGATAATTTTAGCAAAAAGACGTACTTCTTAGCCTGTATGTGATCTGTCCAAAAGGGGCAGCTGGGTTTTTCTGAACATTTGATAACCTCAATTTTCCTTGATCATCCTTTTCAATGTGTGTAGTAGAATTTTTTCAACTAGAAAAAGTGTATCGAAACAAAATTGTATGCGAGCACAAAAATAATTGTGTTCTGCTATCTCAGTTTCAGGCAGTTAACAGGTTCCGTTTTACTCGTAACAGCAGAGCAACGAAACTGTAAAATCAGCACTTGTTTCGACAAGGAAACATCAATTTTTTAAGAAAAAAAAAAGGGGGAGGAGATGATAAAATTGAGACACATTTTCTTAACCCCTTATGGGGGTCGCGCGATATTCACGCCCAATGGCAGTTGATGTTACCTAATAAGGCGAACCAACACAGCAGGCACCATTTTCCCTGATAGGGGTCTCAATATTTTAAAAGCAAATTACCAATTATATGAAAATACGCAGCCCCACTTCCGGCATCTTGACCAAGTTGCGGGAACTGAAGCAACAAGACGTTACGGCGTGGACCTGTGCGCGCACAGGCAAGGATAGTTCTCAGCGCCTGCAACCGACTTCTATCGCTCTCGGGCGGCGAACAGACTAAACCTCTGTCCGCCTCAAAGTGGGCTTCCATGGCTGGCCGCTGCTACAATGTGAAAATTAGCACGTATTTATATATAATGTTTTCAGGATAATGGCAAGTGGACCACCGTTCGTGCTTTTCTGAGAAACTTGCTTTGTTTCCAATACCACTCTAGTTTAAGATTAAGTTAAGACCTGGCTAACTACAACACCTTAACCTCCTATTCAAAAAAGGTTAGTTTACACTGGAACAATTATTAATAGCTGTGTAAACGTCTGAAATGATATATATACATATATATAGCTTAATAATAATTGACATACTCACTTTACAAAATTTTACTTATTGTACTGTATTTAATAGTTTTTTGTTTTGACACGTAATTTTAATGCGACGAAGGCCATTTTATTCGTGATGCTAGGAAACAAATATTAATTTATTTGCATTTCAGCATATAATATCTCAGCTGAAACCCGCTGTTGAAGATGAATATGCTGGTTGGTTGAAATTTGAAAGCATGGTTAGGGCTGGAATGATTATTTATTTCTTAATTTATAATTTTTAAAAATATCAAAATCATACTTTTATCAAGTCTTCGAGCAGTTCACGTGAAAAATTATAACTTTATCTAGGTAACTTGTTTGTTTTATTAAACAAGTATTGAATTATATACATGTAGACTTTTTCAAAGGAAAATTTACACCTAAGTATATCCACTTAAATTTAGATCTAACTCCAAGATTCTTACGTTGTTTACAGTGCAGTCAGAACCCCCCCCCCCCCCCCAACCCTTCTCTCTTCATCTTTTCCATCGACCAATAAAAATGGTAAAATATGTTCTTCGTATTTATTTCAAGGTCATCTCGGTTTACAACGGAATTATTTATTTACCGTCAGCGTAGCTCGGCTGAAGCCATCCTCGCCCAACAGGAACGAGTTCAGCCGTGTCGACCGCTACCCGGGGACAATTACTGCTGCCTGCGATGTTTGACCCCGGGGGTACGGGTTCGCGATGGCAGTCATCCCTCTGTGCTAAGGGCGATAGTCGCCGCTTGCACCGGCGGCGGTGGGGTAGTTGCATAGTTCCCCGCGCTGCCACGCACCGGCCAATTACAGCGCAGAAGAGAAGGGTGCGGTGGTGGCAGGGGGTGGCGCTGCCAATTACCCCAGGTGGCGTCACGAAGGACGGAACAAGGGGGAGGATTACCCCGTCCACAATAAAACACCCCTGTGCCCCTCCCGCGGTCGTATCTCCCACTGCAGCCCCTCCTAGTAATAGTTTGGTTTTTGACCGGAAATTCGATAGTTGAGGTTGGCGGGGGGGGGGGGGGAGGAAAACGAAACGGTCAGGTGCGAAGAGACGGATTATCGTCGGCTTACGGAAATGTTGCCTGCCTTGACCACCAACAAGGTCGCGGGAATGTGTCTGCATTGGTAGCGTGTGTTGCGGCAGTTTTCGAACGCATATAAGTTGTTCAAGGTTAACTGAGCTCTTTTGAAATCAGCCATTGAAAAATATAATTGCCCCTACCCCGCACATATTCCAACAGGCACGCTGACTTGCTCTCTCACACCCAGTAACGATGGAGGGGACATACATAGTTCCATATTTCGTTAACGTTGAATTAAAAGTGTTATGAAGGTTAACATTTTTTAATACTGAAATGTTTTAATTTCCTTTGTTTTTTTTAAAGCCAAATACATACATTAGTGTATGAATTAGCAGATTTGTCAATTATTTACTTTTCTAAACAGTTTCACTTGATCGACGCGTGAATTAATTTTTTTACAACCGTGGCAATGTTAATTTTACATAAGGTGGAAGAATATACAATTGACATCAGTAGATCTTTAGCAGGGCTTTTAAAAGTGCTCGATTGACAATGTATAACATATAGTTGAATTTATAGTGAGGCCCAACGCATACATTCACAATAGTCGTGAATCAGATGTAGACTTTGGAAGAGTCATATTCTTATGTGTGATTATACAGTAACAATTACTGAAATGCATACAGAAACCAACATCATGACTGCACTTAGCAGAGCTCAACTTATTCGTTAGTTTCATTTATTTATATTACTGAAATACGAAATTAAGCGCAGCTTATTACAAATTTACAATTTCGTTCTTCTTTCAACCGCGATAAGCTTGTAATTTATTTTGTTTAATTGGATATTACCGTTGAAAAGTGTCTTGGAATTCGAAATTTACACTATGCCAAATCTTTATCAAGAGACATTTTCGGGGGAAAAAAAAAAAAAAAAAAAAAAAAAAGCGGATCACGATTGTACAGATTTGAGGAAACTGCCCAAATTCGACGAAACTGAATGCTTCAAAATTTTCCACCAAATCCAGCTGTTTCATTACAACGTTAGGAATTTTAAAATAAAAAAAATTCGCCAAACATAGTTAAGTGTTGCCCTGCATCTGTTACGAGAAGAAATACCTTAACTATGAGTAATGAGAATAACATGTCAAAAAGTACTGTTCACGCATTTATAAAAAAAAACATTTCGCCATTATTTATTTTGACACAAAATTCATCTCTAAAGACACAACGTCTCTCCAGAATATATTTAATAATTTCACAAGCCATTCGTAAGTTCTTCTACCTATTTAACATTTTCTGAAATGCCATGAATATTTTAAAGATCGTTGCAATGTGTCCATACTAGCCTAGCCGTGTGAGACGTTTGACCGCCTAGCCATCAAAAAGAGCAGTATAACTTATCTATACTATCTAAAATAATGCTGACGAAGTTCTGGGAACCTGAAAACGCCGAATTGACCAAAGTTCCGATGATTTACTCAACACCGTTTCCCGTTTTCTGACACTGCTGTACCAACAAACAGACACGGCAAAAATTGGTGACGGAATTGTCTTGTTTAATCGGTTTTCTTGAAGTCTGACTAATAACAGTTGCAGAAAAACAGGTATACCGTCAAACGTGGGCGTATTTTCTATGATTTATATTTCTTCCATTTTGCGAAATCTCGAATCAAGGCAGACGTCACCATCCCATGAACCAACCAGGAACCATGACGTACACGAGAAACAACCGAGTCACGTGATCGATGTGCCAATAACTAACGATTCGATACCTACGGCTATATTACACAATAGTGGCAGTTATACCGGCTATTATTGCACCCGTCGTGGCATTTGTGGTCTTAAATGGCTAGATTTCATACCAAGTTTGGTAATAGGACATGTCCTAGTTTCCGTAGCAGGTTCCATACCAGCATTTGTACCTGGCCAACCACTTTGCAGTTCCATAGTGTAGGGTGCTCTCTGTGGTTACTACTTGAAATGAGTTGCTGAAGAAATCGCAAAAAAAAAAAACTCAATCTTGATAATATGACCGCGAAGCTGAAATGCGACTTGGTTTAAAATTCGTTGAATACAAATAATATCTCCATGTGTAATGATTTCGATCCTGCAGTCGATTACATTGAAGGTAATACGTTAGTCCTGTTTACTCAAATCGAATACCATTAACGGGGCCAAACTCTTGAACATATCAGGACTCAATATCGGGGATTGGGTGCGTCCATAATATGCAGTTTGGAATTGAGCGTAGAGTGGGGCAATTCTGATAACGGGGAAAACCCGATCATAATAAGGAAATTGGCAACACTGCAAGCAGAGTGCAGGAAGAAGACTTTGTCATCCCATCAGTCGCGAGTTAGGAGACTTGGTGTTCAGTTCGTGAAAAGTTTTCGCCTGTATCATTACATTTGCAGTTTAGAAGGACATTATTGTCGACACCAAGGTAAGTAACAAAATTATTTTTTTATCTCTAAATAAACGTTCATGTTTCAAAATAAGGCTTCGCAGTCACAGAAATTGATATTTTGTAGTATCTTGGTTTTGTCTTGTAGCTTACTCATTGGAATATAATATCCCTGTATTTGTTCCCATAAAAAGTAGTTTCCACTTAACAGTTAGGCCTTCAGAGCTGAAAGTCAACAAAGCGGGGTAATTCCGATCAAGACATTGGGGCTATTCCGATCATAATGAAAAAAGCATTTATGGGCACAACAGAAGACGGAATGGGTCTAGTTACCTCCAAATCTTAATAGCTGTTACTTGTTATTGTTTCATCGCCACATAAACTCAGCTAACAAAGAAAAGGTTATGCTTGGTGTTTCAAGATCAGTCCAGGCGATAAACATTAGGTTAGTGTCTCCTAGCTGTCACCCTTCCACAGTGGTGATGTTTATCTGTTTGATCAGGTACATTCATAGCGACTAATGGTTTCGCTGCTGCTGATAATACTGTGGCAGTTCGCACCCTATATCGTTCAAGAACTGATGCTTGGCTGGTCGCACTCAGTATAGGCCTAACTGATTGCCATTAATATTTTCTATTTAGTAGTTACAAGAACAAATGCATCACCCATTCATAAAATATAAGACGAGAAGCATAAATAATACAACAAAAATTTGAGGATTGGTTAGCATACTGTTAAAACAACTCAGTATCCCTATAGGGCCTATTCTGTAGAATTTTCAACTCTTGTCAATGTGTTTTTGAAATTACAATAACATTATATAATGTGGTCTGTGGGAACTATCTTGGCAGGAGATTTATCACGATGCACAGCCATTTATATTAGTTTATTAATTTGTCCATCCTTGATTTGTACCCTCAACCCCTTCTGGAATATAAGGCAAAGACACTAGGAATCCATGACACCCAAGTGATTAGGTTGGACATATAATCTCATGCAATACTTACCTATTCTTTCGTGTAGTTCACAAGAGCCTTACTCATGATGAAGAAATTATGATTGCAAATCAACATAAACTGGTGTCTTTATGAATTTCAGATGGTAAGAAACTACAAACGAAAAAACACTACCTTTCAGTGGTCCGAGGAGTCGATGTCATGGGCTATAAGCAGCATCCTCCTCAGAGATACAACCATCAGAGCAGTTGCTAGCTTACATCAGATACCATTTACCACAATTCAAAATAGGATCCAGAAAGTGAAACTACATCAGTCATTTGGAGCCAAGGGGAAAGAATATAAACATAGAGTAGGTAATTCATCTGTACTCAATGCTGAGAAAGAAGAGGAACTGTGTGAGAGACTGCTTAACTTGTCGAAGAGAGACTTTGGTTTGACTAACATTCAGATATGAAATGCAGCATACGTGTACGCGGAAGTGAAACGTCTCGAAGTTCCCTGGAATAATTCCGAAATATTAGCAGGTAAAGATTGGCTTGCTGGGTTCATGGGCAGACATCTTCAACTATCTTTGAGGAAATCGGAAGTTTTATCAAAAATGAGGGCAGCTGCCATGAACGGAAAAGACTTTAACAGTTTTTATGAGCTCTATGGAAATTTAACAGCTGAGCTATGACTCGGTGAGAAGCCACAGAGAATTTAAATTTGAACGAGTCAGAGTTTCCTTTAAACAGCAAACCATCGAAAATAATTTGCAAAAAAGACCAAAGAGAAATCATCAAGCTGACTAGTGTAGAACGTGGTGAAATGTGACAGTAGTGGCTTGTTTCTCAAATGGTTGCAACTTTTTCACGAACACCGACTCCCAGGGAAGTGCCTACCTATTTTGTATGGGCATGCATCGCATTGTTCACTTAAATGTCCGAACTTCTGTACAGCCAATGAAATTGACCTTCTCTGTTTGCCACCCCGTATCACACACATCCTCCAGTCCTTAGATCGAACATTGATAAAAACATTAAAGACTTTCTACCACCAAGAAGCAACTGCATTCATTCACAACAACCCAACACAATTAATTACCAAGTCTGACTTTGGAAATACTTTCACAGCAGCGTGGTACAAGGCTGCATCCCATGGGAATGCTACCAAAGCGTTTACAGTGCACTGGCCTCTACCCATTTAACCCTAAAGTAATCTGAGTGGATAAATTTCTACCATCTGCAGCTTTCCAAACTATTATTCAATCCCAACAGGAAGTCCTCCTACTATACCCACTACAGGTCAACCTTTTAATGTTTCTCGTGAGTGTTCTCCAGACCATGCTAAAAGTAAGTCATGTTACCATTATTCCACATCTAAAAACACAGTTGATCGCTCCTTTTCTCAAGCTTCACCTACCTTGTTCGTAACAGCTTCCACCTCAAAGTCTCCCAACAAGCAACCAAATTCTCTATTTAATTACATAATTCCAACTCCACACAAATCATCCAGAAAGCCAAACACCCCGAAGCAAACAAGAAAGAAACAGACAGCTCGACATCTGACACTGGAAGGAAACATCAAGGAAACTGCAGAAAAAGTTCAAATTGCGACAGAGAAATAGAAACATGTGGATGGTGCAGTGAAAAGGCATAGACAGTTTGCAGAAAAATAAATGTACTCAAGCAAAGAACAAACCCCCTTAATGAAGGATTCGAATGATGCACCACGTGGTTTTTGAAACAGAAGATGGAGCCAGTCTGTCAACCGAGGGGATTGGAACAAGTGCCAGAAATGTGGAAGCTGGTATCACGGAATATGTGTTGGTGCCGAAGGACAGAAGCATTTCATATGTGGCTGATGTCTGTGATCATAATTGCCTCACCATGATCGGATGTACCCCACTCATGGTCGCAATTACCCCACCAAATTTTGTGTATCCTCTAATTTCATCTTTCACTAAAAAATTTTTTTGTGGATGTCAAACATGTTATTAATATACTAATTAATTGGTGGTAGCAAATATAAATGTTGAAGTTTATGTTCATGTATTTTTATTAACTAATTATTATTTCCACTTTTTTTATTTACGAAACTGTTGAATTGATCGGAATTGCCCCACTCTACCCTACATCTGATATGCCAGCAGGTACTGGCCATTTACAAAGTTCATGTTCATGTCTATGTACGGGTAGTTTTCGCTATTCAATAATATTTTGACATTTTCTATTTGGCATGTGCCGAACTGCGAACGGCTCACTCTTACATTGTGCTATCTTCGGGTCTGTAGCCCAACAATAATGTACCTGAGTTTCTCACAAGCAAAGCTGGTCTCCACCATTCGGTAATGCGCTGGCTAACTGGCAATCAGGGGTATGTGGCCAGACTCCACTACCTGAAAGACACATCGATGTTTTTACCATCTTCCACATTCTGCAATGTGTGTAGGCGTTCTGCATTGCTCAACTGCACATGAGGTAGCATCCATTCAATAGACTGTAGGTTCAGGTCCACTGCCTCCAGGATTTCTCCCGTACCCACTATGGTATCCAAATGCATATTGGTGAGTATTATCATCACCTCCTGCTTCGAATTGAAGACAATTAATTTGTAGTCTTCGGCAAATCCCAATAGCATGGAGAGCGGAACACATATGTCGAACCTTCCTTCGGCATAAATGAGAACACTGCAGCCATCTTCGATTCCCAACCCTGCCATCTTGGCTGCAGGCAGCTCATTCGGCGTGAGTGAAAGGTAATTTTTGATCGTTGAGGTTAAGTCCACATCTTGTGACTGGTCCACTTCGGCAGTGTTGAGAAAGTAGACGATGCAATCGATCAGGTGAAGAATTCTATTGCTAATTATTTCGTGAATGCTTAATTTATCATTGTATTTAGTGAAATGTATAACGTAATTATATGAGAAACACTACTTTTTTGTGGGCAATAGCTAAGCAAAAATTCAAGATTGGCAGGTTTTACATAAAAACTAAAAGGAACAAACTTTCCCAAGCAATGAACAGATTTATTGCTGCTGAACGATCATTACGACAAAATGGCTGCGGTTCCAAAAAAAATTGAAGTGGTTACACCATCCACGTCGACGGAAAAAGTATAGGAAGTTCATGAAGAATCAAAATAAGTGATTTATTTTATTAAAGTGGTGTAAGAATGAGGGTGGTTAAATGTGAGAGTTTTTACCGGCGCTGATTATCCGAGGTCCTTATTTAGTGCAGATGAAAATGAACTGAGATGAAAATTGAGCATCGATGGGATGTAAAGCGTGTGGATGAAATTGGAGTACTCTAAGAAAACAATAGACCAATGCTAAAGATCTCCGTATTTACTGAGTAAAAATACGGGGTGACCCACCGGGATCGAACCCGTGTCACCTTTGTGAAAAGTGAGTGCTCTAGCCGTTACACAACCGCAGCTTCATTGGTCAAACGAGAAACAATTCACGTTGGCTATCTCTTTATAGTCTAACAATAACTTAATTTACTATCCATCTAGTTTCTTCGTAAATGTGGTAAGCGTACATGAATCGCGTGCGCTAGCCCAAGGGTTTGACTCCGTTCTTTTGTCTGCAAAATAGCTGGAATGAAAAAAACACAAAAATATTATAGTGTAAAAATTACATGCATTAATCAATAATACACGTAAATGCCACTTTCGTTAAAAACTAAAGGTATTTTGGGGTTGGTATTTATATTAATACTGAAACTTTCGTGAGAAAATGTCTTAATAGAAATATTTTTTAGTTTCGTTTAATGATGCAGGCTGAAAACAAATTAAAAATTTTGCAAAGTGAATTTTTTAAAGTTGTATATATAAGCGTAACAAATAATATATTAAACGAAAAATATCACTTGGAATTGTTAACATTCGCCAGTACCTGAAATCCACAAAATTTATGGCTTCGGGATTTAGAATCGGAAATGTCTAAATTTTTACTTTTGAACTACAACAGAACTAATAGTTTAAAACAGTATATATTTGCAAGCTTGTTACTAAGAGACCAAATTGTGGGGGGAAAAAAATAAATAAATAAAAAACAAATCGTGTATCGGAGACAGCACAAAATCAAACTTTCAATTAATTAGACTATATTTCGTTTCGCAAAAGAAAAAACTCGTTACTATAAATAAACTGGGATTACATAGAAAGGTCAAGTGTCATTGTAGATTACAGAAAAGTAAACGTGCACTTAACGTTCTATTCACGGGATCAATTTGGCCTTTAGCTATGTAAACACGACTGGCAAACAATACTATACTAATTATGAAGTGAAGTGTAGTCTTTCATATTTTCACATTATACATTATTCACATTATATAAGCTTAATAAATATGTCACTTTTGATAACAATGTATAATTTTATATATATTATTTTGTTTCTTCGTACACAAACAAATGGTTGTATTTCAGATTGCGGTATGTATCTGAACCGTAAGGGAGATTTTTTAAAACAAACTAGATTTAAATAAACACTACGATCTTCGTCACAATTTATTTCTTGTCACTTCACGACATGTCCATTTTGGAAAATGATTGTTTTAGAAAATATTCAAATGCCACGTTAGAGATTTCACAGGTATGCGCTATTTACGAGTGTATGCGCATACGTCTGTTTACATATCCAAATGTTGTGCTGTGTAGTATTTCTCAAATACGTGCATCCTTATAATACCCAATGAAGACTACACTTGGTAAACAAACTTGGTATTCATAAAGTCAACATAAGCCCCGATTTTTTTAAAAATAAATCTGCTTATTTATAGTAACCAAGGAATCAGTAGTACTTAAGAAAATTGTCAGACAAATATCAAAATAGTTAGTTAAGAACTGTGGTTTTGCATATACAATATCTGATCTTTCAAAGAAGATTTGCCACACTTAACTGAAGCATGCATGAGTGTTGGTTAATTCAGTATATTGGCAATTATTGTAGAGTCCACGATCTATCTATTTGTTTGGACGTGTGCCATTTTTGGATGTTTTAATAAGCAAAGGTTTACTACATATGAAGTTCATTTGAGACAACTGGAATGTGGCTTATGGCATTTTTTTTCCATTATTGGTGATGTTCTTAAGTCACTACTCATTATATTACACAGAATATGTATGGGTAAGAGTGTACGTGCTATTTGCTCATCATCCACTAACTTTTGGCCAACTGAAAAGGCACACTTTTGGAGTCAAAATCAAGTGGCTTGAAGTCTTTTGACATAAATATTTTTTAAATTAAAAACAATATTTTAAACGAGTTTTAATGCAACTTCGATCTTATCATATGAAGTAATCTTTCACGAAAGCCTAGATGTGTTACAAAACTAATAACCTAAACATACTTTTCACGACATTTCTGTGCAGTTTTGATGGCAAATTGTAAACTAGCGTTTTGTAGCTTACATGCTCGGTAGACACACTGGAATTTAGATTAACCTGTTGAATCATACATTGCATATATTAAAATTAAATACTTCGAGATCGATTAGTGAGATTTGAAAGGATATATATGCACATGTCACAAAACGTATACAAAAATAATTTTATCGTTAAAAAAGACATACATGTCGGATATGATCCCAATTTATATTTTGTATCTTAAAAAACTGTCAACATTTATCTATAAGAAGGCACGTGTCGAGTATATAAAGTTCATAAATTCTTACACATTTATGTAATAGGATGTTACCCCTGGTGTTAATGGATGCCAACGGTAGGTAATGACATTATATTCTTATCTCGTATAATGGGTGTTGCAACGCATTACTAGCGATTCAGTTCACATTTATATAACTCTGACGTAGATTATCGACTATGGGTAAGTAAGTGTGATAGTTGTGATGTCTTTAATTATACTTGTTTAAGTAATATATTTCAAAATTTTAAATATTGTACGTACGCAAATACCCAGACACGTGCACTTTTCGTGTTGGAATTCGTTTTATATCTCTTTGCTTGTCACTCCGGACTACATTCACATAATTTTGTTAAAATACGTGTTCATTTAAATGGCCTCATCGATTAAGTGGACGCTATTTTCATAAAATGGACTATCCTTGCGTTTTTACATTATCGATGCTTATTCAGTAAGGCAATATCGGAAATGTGATAAATGAGAACAAGATTTATATCACTGAATAACACAACATTGTGTTTAATCACAAAACATCAAACGTAATGAAAGGATGACTGAAACAGCTTTTTCCCCTTCATTTAATTACTTATCTGTACATTAAGCAGCTATATTTTTTGTTATGTTAATACAAATTGCTAAACGTTTTGGTAATATATAAATCTTGGGTTGTGGGTCCTAGGTAGTGTGTGTTGTTAAAAAACTATGGCCATTCCGAACCACTATATATATACACATCGAAAACAATATCACTTGTTTGCTCTTATTTCCGTCACCTATGACGTAACAGGTTTTTCTAAGGCACTATAAAGTCTTTATAGAGCACTAGATTTTTCTGACTTATGAACCAACATTTAAGTGAAGATCCTCCGTTTACAGGTTATTTGCTGTATCTCCGAACCACCAACCTAGACATCCGAATTATGGATAGGTACAGTTACGGAGTCAAGTGCCATTTCAAAAAGAAAACCAGTTTAATATAAATGTTCTGTGAAAGCTGTCCCTTACAGTCTTCACATAATAATTTATTCTATGTGTATAAAATTGATGTCAGTAATACGCAATTAAATATAAATAAATACATAACCCGCATGCCATGTCACCTCCAGCAATATTTACTCTGAGAGGGAATGTCCTACCTGTCCGATTATGGCAACCAGCTGTGCATAGTACAGCGCCTACCTAATTAATTCTCATTAAGCTTGCCACAGTTATGAAACAATTAGTAAAATATATGACTTTTTAAATTTTCAGTTTCAAATAGGTGTCGCGGTTGGTATAGGGTTAGTACGCTCGCCTACTACCATGTTGAACTGTGTTCGATCCCCAGTGGGGTAACCCCTGAATTTTCGCAACGTGGAGTTTAGTGCCGGACGATGCCGCTGCAGGCGGATTTTCACGGAGATCTCCTGTTTCCCCCTGCCCTTGCATTCCGGCACTGCTCCATATCACCCTCATCGGCTTTCAAGACCTCGCTGTTAAGAGCCACCCAAATCTCTCCACTCGTTTTTAAATGAATTACTACATCAACCACTGCAACTACACTACGCATTACCTTAGTTTATTGAGTTTATTAGTTAGTTAATTATCTCGCTAATAGCATTACAAAGAGTTGCTCTATTATGGGATTTTCAGTGGTGCAGCTAAAGTAATATTACAAGAGATAACCTCATCTCCAGTCACACAAAACGCCAACACCGAAACAGAAGATGTTCATGACGATAAGAATTCAGAATGGGTGTGGGGTGGATTTGATATAGATGAGACGGATTATCCACCTCTCACTGTCGAGTAACATCCAAATCCTTTGCTATCCTGTGAAGTGATTCCTGGACGACAAGTGGTAAACCCGGCATTTCTTCTCGCGCAATTAGAATGTATTGCAAAACACCCCACTGTATGCACAACTGGCAGAATGAAAATGTATCAAGAAGTTCGCACAGGACTCCACTGCATATGGAGATACAAGTGTGATGAGGAATTAGAGTCCGAGACCCGCCTTTCGTGACTGATATCCTGCCGGCTATGAAGAAACGAAAGGCATCCGTATAAGCTTCATAAAACTGCGACTTTGCGTTCTAATGTTATATATACGATGTATATTATATATAATATATATACTATAATAATATATATAATACTATATAATATACAATATACTATATATATATAATACTCTACTATAAAATACATATATTATATATACTATATATTATTTACTATATATAATGTATACTATATATAACATATACTATATAATATTCTACGCATAATATATACTATATATAATATATTCTATATATAATTTATGCTAAACATTATATACATGTAATGCATGTGTAATAAAAGTAAATGCATATTCAGTAGCCTTTGTATCAAGGGTACGACAATCCAAAATGTTTTTCGTTCATAACGCTTTTGGTAGGTTATTTTATAAATGGGATGAATTGATTATTGGAATTTTATTGCCTGTGCTCACTGTTTTGTATGTATGTATGGCTATATGTATATATGTATTCACGAGTCTATATATACGTACATATATGATGTATTGGCTACGGTACTTACCTCCCACAAATACTATATTGGTTTGATACGCGGCGGGGTAACTAATGGCTTTTTGTAAGAGAGAAATATGACGGCCATGCAGTTGGCCTGAGGGTTTTCTCGAGGTACTCATATTTCCCCTACTACTGCATTCGTCGCTTCTACATAATCTCATTTTACCCATTTATCGCTAAAATCGTTAAATTTATCGCTTTGCTCAAACTTTCCTGTAAGTCACTGGTCAGTTCCGACCGATTATGTCTACGGTTTTCATTAGGGGGGAAGAGGCTCAATAGCGTCACATCTCCCACCAGAGAGGAGCCCAAACACCTCTCTGGTTACTGGACGCATCAAGTTCAAAATAAACAAAGTTCCCGTCCCCTCTCTAATAGTATTTCCAACTACATTAACTAAGAGAATGTTTTCCATACACTCTGTCTCCTGTAGCATTCTATTTAATTAAATTTAATGCATGCAATTTTTTAATTTTTACTTCTCTGTCGCAAGGGTTTTTATGTCTCTCTTGACCGTTTTCCCTTTGCTCTTCGCAGTTAATACTAGCTCTAAGTCAACTTAGGGAGGTAGTCATGGCCCCAAAGTGCTGGCCATGGCTGCCCAATCTCTCTTTGCCGCGATGCATGTCTCCTTTCATGATTTTTCCTAGTAGGCGTAAGGGGTAAGCCCTGAGACGCAATAAAATACCGCCCTTCCTTTGAGCCTTTAGTTCACATAACACTAAGAATAAGGTAGTTTAGAAAAAAAAGTACAGTTTTCATACATAATATACAGACGTTCCCTTTGCGAGAACGAATCAAGGGACCAAACACATCCAAATGAACGGTTTCCCAAGGTGCCTCCGGCAACTGGCAAACATTCTGTCCCACATTCATGTTCCTAGCCTGCTTACATTTTTGACAGGCCTCACAGAAATGCACAAACTCCACAACATAATTTCTCAATATCGGCCAAGAAAAATAATTGGCAATTTTCTGGAAAGTTTTTCCAATCCCTTGTTGCCCGCCCAACACTGAATCGTGAAAGTAGGTTATCACCATTACACGCAAATAATGTGGAACAACAATTTTCCGTGCCCTTCCGCTTTTACCAGTGTAGTTGAAAACGTCATTATTCAGGACATAGGGAAATACTTCCCAAAGCCAGGGACGATGCATCAACCTGAATTACAAAACGTTTCGCAAAATCGGGGAGAAGCAGAACAGGTGGTGAAGACAAAATTTTCTTTAAATTTATGAATGAACCTCCTTGCTCTAGACCCCAGGTAAATTAAACACCCTTCTTTTTAAGGTAGTTTAAGGGGGCTGCAAGCTCGATGTAGTGGTCAATAACTCGCGAGTAGTACCCCATTATTCCCAAGAACATTTGAACGCCCTTAATGGTCTTCGGGCGAGAGAAATTAAAAATCGGGGCCACTCGGTCGGAATCAATAAGTAGGCGACCTTCTCACAACAAATAACAAAGAAGCTTTACTTTATCCGAGTCAAGGGCGACTTTCTCCGGGTTTACTGTGAGGCCTACTTCGTTCATCCTACTAAAAACCTGACTTAAGTGAACTAAATGAGATTCCAGGTCATCACTACAAACAATAATGTCGTCTATGTAATTGAACACGAATTTATACTTGAAGTCAGACAGAACATGATCGAGAACACGAGACAGGGCCTGGCTTCCAAAGTTCGACCCCATTGGGACACGCGTAAACTCGTATTGGTTCCATGGTGTGCTGAAGGCAGTGTATTTCCTACAAGCAGGGTCTAAGAAACATTGGTGAAAACTGTTATTTAGGTCGAGCACCGAAAACACTCTAGCCTTGCCAAGATGCTAAAGGGCACAGTCTATAGTAGGTAACGGAAATGGGTACTTATGATTTTTATTCACTAAAGAATGAGTTACAACCAGGCGATATTTGTCACCATCCTTTCCCGTACTAGAAACCCTAGTGAACAATAATCCGATTTGGATGGTACAATGAACCCGGCCTCCAGTAATTTATTTATTGTCTCGCGAAATGCCTGAAGTTTGGGAGGCGGGCATTTAAAATGGCGATCGCGTACGGGATTATCGTCCATCAACGAGAACAGATATGGCAAGACGTCACATTTACGAATTCTTGATGTTATCACATCAGAAAATTCCTCCCTGAGTTTTTCTAAACTGTCCTTGAAATCGACGACTCATCCATCCTGCGAAACGAAGTTGGAAATGTTTGCTGTAATATCATCCGCACAAAGGCCAATGCGTATATTCGGCGCGAAGCCAAATGAGAGAACATTTTCATCAAAATTTACCATCGCTATTGCTTTCCCAAGAAACTCCAGCCCTAAAATAAGGTCTTGCAAAAGTTGTGAAAATACCCAAAAAGGAAAAGTCCATACATATCTGCCGATTTTAAAATGCAGTTTGACAAGGATGTTGGAACTGGCAATATCGCCATTAGCGTTACACAACGACTTTTCTGGTATCTCGTCAATACAACCCTTAGATAGAATTTTAAGATCCAATAATTTTTTCAAAAGTGCCCTGCTCATAACGCAATGCGTGGCACCCGTATCAATTAATGCCGGAAAGATGTGTTCACCACAGGAGATATTCACCAAACATTTACGCAAATTACGTGGTTTTGAACTGGAATCCTGACTGGTACGACCACGTATCAAACCAGTCACTGTCCAATTCCCACCTTTTAAAAAAAAATGTCTTTCGTGACCGGACTCGCCGTAGCGGAAACAATGTCGCTCACTCAACCTACGTTTCGCCACATTATATTCTGCTGCCACATGACCTGCAATGGTACAATTCGCGCAGCGCAAGGCCGGGCCACGCCGTTCACTATGCGCAGTGTTATACATAAAAGAAGCTTGGCCAGAATAACCAGTAGTCCTGTAAACGGTAGTGCTGTTCGGAGGCAGGAAATTTTTCTGATAACGGTCTTCAATAGAAAATGCTGAGATTCAATACTATTCACACTCATGATTACCATTTAAAATTTAGAATGTGCAGCCAAAAATTATACAAACATGCTACTCTAAAAATTAAGGCTGCTCACCACTAAAATTAAGCATTCTCAACAGTTACAGGAAAAATTACACAACTTGACACATTATCTTTTCTCAAACTGTCCAGCACTCACCGATACTGTTCGTTCCCGTCGAGGCAGATCATGTTATAAAACTGAAATTAAAGCCTTTGCAAACAAACTATGTCAAGCTGAAATATACATTACAATTTCAATCACGTCGTATCCATTATGACTGTGGACGATACCCTCTTCACAATATGCAGGTCGTCTCGATGTGGTGATCGGCAGCAGAATAAAATAGAGAGAGGTCCGCGCTCCTACCCTCCAGTAGTCAGGTGACCCCCTCCAATTAAATAGAATCATGTGTCGGTAGTGGAAAGGGGAGTTGGTGAAGAGAAGGGAGAAGGGAGGGTCGACCATCTGGCCATGGAGAACGTCCTCGCATGCTGGTGGCGGTGGCGATGGCGCGAACTAATCAAAAAAGCGGAGCACAGCTGTATTGTCTCACATCCGGGGTGCATAAAGTTTCCAAGGTCATGTTGTGAGAGACACAAGATAAATTTACCCTCTCTCTTTCTACATTTCTGACATTAGTGTAAAACAGTGTACACTCGTAGAGAGTTACATAAAATTGCCAAGGTCATTCGTGAAAAAAAGGAAACTATAATTTCATCTCCCTTGCACAATCTGAGTCGTCAGTTCCCATGTGCAGTAGATGGCCACTGCCGAGAAGAGTACACACGTGCGAGAGGTACAACCATTTCCACCTTCCAGCTCGTGTCGACACGCTTACAGGAAAGGCCTTCCATCGAGGGGGGGGGGGGGGGGTTAATTACAAATTACCGATATAAATATATATTTTCGCAACAATAACATTTTACAAAAATCGCAAAATTTACATAATGAATAAAACCAATTATTTAGTGACTTTTAAGGTTTTTCATTTGTTGTATCAAAAATAATAATTTTATGTAAATAATCACGTTACGATGGCGTAATATTTTCTTTTCGCGGACAAAAATACTTTGCGAGGAAAATGAATATCGCCACCTCATCTGTGGAAGAATACGTCAATATCGTAGTGGCAAACAATATAAGCTGAAAACGAGCCATTTGCCCCTTATTCTGTGTTGAGAATATGCGTCGTTTGTTTCTCCAGCTTTCAGAGACTTTTAGTATGCTTTCATCAACCTCCCATACTCTTGCAAAAAAAAATTTAATGCCCGATTTTTTTTGCAAATTATTACAAATAGTGTCTCGTGTATTTAATCTAACTGTTAAAATCAACACTTCAATTATAATATTAAAGTTATTCACCAAAAATCGTTTATGTTGCGGGTGATGAAGTGTTAATCCAGCTTGTCAAAATATATACAGAACTTTATTTCTTCCTTCTGGATTCGTACGAGTGAATGAACGTGTAGCTGTTTTGAATGTGCTTACATTAATGTAGGTCAGGGAATCAGCCACGCGCTGACTAAACGCCAACATGGCGAGCGATCTCGCCGATGCCGCAGTTCACATGTACTAATAGGTTGCGCATTTTTATTTTTTTTAAATAAAGTTAGGAAATGATTATTCTAAAACTAGTATTAACAGAGAAATGTACGTCGCAGCTTGAAGTACTCGCTTAAGGGGGAAATATCCTTGCTGTCTTGGATTTCCCTCATTAATTTCATTTTCGGAGTTAGTATTTAAAAACCAAGTTAGTTATGACATAGGGAACATTTTACTAGTTATTTCTAATTCCCACTTATTTTTCTTACATGATTAGTGTCACATCTGTAACCGTAATCAAAAATGAGCTTATTATTTAATCATTTCAGTCCCACATGGGAAAATACAGGTACATTTGAAACCCTACAAATAATAAATAAAAAATCGTTAAGTAGTCATCCATGTCATGTCTAGCTTTGATTTCTTATTTCTGGTCATACATTTTCATTACGAAGATGTGTAAGGAAATCTTGTATAAGCAGTCATGCCCTTTTACGTTACGGAAAACATTACGTTAAAGAGACTGTAAAATAGGTTTTTTTTTTTTTTTTTTTTTTTTTTCGTGCATATCACGCTCCTTTGTTTAGTTAGACGTGTTGCAATCTCATACGGACATTGCTAATTACATGTAAAGAAAGGCATAAATAATTGTGCTCGTGTTTAATACAAATACAGGCACACTAAAACTCATAGCTTTCCTTACAATGAAAACATAATGTAGGAAGCAATTGATTTCCACCGCATAAAAAAATATGCATGGTAAATAATATGTGTTTGGGATTTGCCACCAAACTCGAAGTATAAAAGTTTCAGCTTTCTTGCTTTATGGTCTTCGAAATAATCGCAAATAGGTGAGCTACTTAAGATTTTTTTTCAGAAATCTCGGTCCGCGACCAGTCTTTCGCATAGCGAGAATAACTTGTGTAAGAGGTCCACGTAAGTTTGTCGCTTGATATTATGTCGACGAGAGTCCGGACGTACGGTCTCGTCGTGAGCCTTGCAGCTACTTCAACTGAAAACAAAACACACTTCGTTTCCCCTTCAAAAATATTTGCTTCTTCCACTTTTTACCATGAGACATTAGCATGAATGCACGTCCCCCTCTTCGGCGAGCCGGGTTCGACTCGCCGTAGGGTGAATGTCAAAACACATACTTACACAGGCTATTCTGTAATGCACTATATTCTGTTTACAGATATCGCCACGTGTGTTTTCATCCAGCATCGAGCTAACTTCTTGGTGTGATCTTCTAGGCTAAAGAACCTTGTGTGTCGTATTATCAACTACCCGTCTTCAGCAAAGTTCCCCGCAGTATTGCATATTACGTGAGCAGGTAATTAAAAAAGCATACACGAGTTCTTACAGAAATATTTGTATTTCCCGTTCAGAGTTCAGTCAGCCGGTGAATACAGATGTATTCGCTGCGTTAATGTTCAGTCATAGCGAATTTCAATATTTACAGTGTGCAGTCTTTCTTAAAGTATTAACATATGAACATTCTTTTGGGGTAGATGCTTTACTCGTTAGCGCGAATTTTTTACAAGTGCAGGAAATTATTACATATTAAGACACGGCCTATAATTGAAAGAAAAATTATTTTCTCATTTTATTTGTACTTGGCGAATACGATGGAAATGAATGTGGGTATAGCTATACAAAACTCTCCCGACCGCTAGTAAGAATGACGTAAAATTGTTTTTATTTCAGCATGTATATTGTCATTATGCGACGCCCTAACATTAGGGCGTCGCAACAGGGACATCCAAACCAGCCCCGCACCACAAACAAGATATTAGAAATATTGGAAAAATTCAACAACCCCTTCAAGACAAGATGTAAAGAGCATATCCCAAAAACACATGAAAAAACTGTAAATATTTCGTTTCTTTCAACCTACAAAAAATAAAATAATTTTTCTGCAAACAATATAAATGTTAAGCGCAAATGCTATAGAAGGCGCAATATCATCTAGGCAGTAGTGATAAGTATAACTTTTACAATACTGTTAAATTTTACTGTTCCAGAAATCCAGAAAATTGTACAAAATGCAATACAAAGTGCAATACAATCTAAGCAATACTGATATTTTAGAGTATCTTCTAACATATTATATCCAAAATTGTCTTAGTTTCCTTGCAGTCTGAAAATAACTATTTCAGGATAAACAAGCAAAAGCCAGACTTAAAAAACATTTTTTTTCTAAATTTTCATTTTTCCACATACAATAAAATTATGCAAATTTCATTAAGGTTTTTCCGTACAATTGGAAAATATCATACGGTTTCTGGCTAAATACATAGAGCCATAAAATACTAGAAAATCCCACAATACAATAATTATTTATTTTCTTCCTAAGTGGAAATAACGATTATCAATATTAATTCCCACATTAAGTTACTGGCGGATTTTACCTCTTATTGCCATTCCTACACAATCTTTGCTATAATCGAACAAAATTACAAAATTAGTTGTATCATCAGACTTAAATTACTGGCTGTATAAAGCAAATCATCAGCCATTTCACATTAAACTTTTGAAGCAATTTCTAAACCTGTATTTACATTTTGCTATATCCATGCAAAATTGCAAAATGAGTTTATTTTCCATGAATAAATTACTGGCTGCATAAATCAAATCTTCAGCCATTGAACTTTTACCTTTGACAAAAGTTATTATGCAAATGCTAAACAGTATTTGATTTCTGCTATAATCAAAATAATTTTATTCATCAGGAATACTTTAAAGTTCCTCGAAGATATTCTTACAATTTGCATAATTGATTTTATTTAAAATCCCTATACCAGAACTATTGGCGAACAATTTACGCCCAAGTTTCACTAAAATTCTGATATTTTCAAGAACTGATATTTTCAAGAATTTTTAAAAATTACCACAATATTTCTCTACATTCCTAATTCCACATTTTTAAAAAGAGAAATGGCAAATTTAAAGTTTTTCATAAGCTTCTGACATAGCGCCTATTCCTAAGGACTCCTACATAATGAATTTTAACATGTCCTTCCTTATCTGAGACCTTAAGGGTCGTTCTGAGAATTAGTAAATTTTTACAAATGCATACTTAACTCTAGTGAAGCTCCCAGGATGTAGTGCTCATCGATGAGCCTGGGCCTGGGGCTTAAATACAAGCGAAATACATAACTGTATCCTGGACGGTTATCTCACAATGACCGGCCAATCATAGACTGTCGAACAGTCGGTAATGTGCTTCCATAAACTCAAAGTCTTTAACGCCGGAACTGACGTCACAATCTTCTGGTCAATTGGAGCTGCGCGGGTGGCCAACGTCATCACGCGTGCCTCTACCGGCCACCCACAGAGGCTCTAGTCGAGAAATACCCAGGCGTGATGGCGACTGTGTTATTGTTTCGCTGCTGCATTGTTCGTCCACTTTGTCGTTACAAAGGCCAACACAGGCCTTCCAGGGTTCTCAGGAGTTGCAGATTAGTGTTTAGGCGTAAGCGTGTTTAAGTTTTTCGGTGATTTTAGGAGTAGAACAGAAAAAAATAATCGTTTCCCACAGTAATATGTCCATGCTAGTTGAATATTGCATAGCATGACTTGGTAGCCAGTCAAGTCCAGGTGAAATGGAACCGTTGTTACAGGGGAGGGGGGCGCTGGCAGAAAAATACGTGAAAATGAGACCACCTGTCACATCCTCGTCCCCCCCCCCCCCAGTCAGAAAGTAAGACTGCGGTGAAGGCCCAAAAGACTCCAGATAAACTTCTCCAAGATGGCCAATCTTGGAGACGCTCCCGACTCCTCCAGGAATGCACCATAGAAGACATCATCTTCTTTCCCAGGTCCGTCAATGGCTCCAGACTCAGAACAACCAAGAACAGGTGTGCCAGCATCAAAGGGGCCCAACAACAAGATCACTCCAAATAGCCCTTTACTCCTCACTTTGGGAGAAAATAATTCGCAACTGCACCTGAGAGATCCCTACAGTACGTTTTAAATTTTTGCCTTTTCCCTTTTCAAATATGTTAAAGTTTATAATTCCCTCAGTCGTGAATTTCACAAAATCATGCAGACCCACTTATTTATATGTGAAAAAATAACAATACTAAATGAATATGTATATATCTTAATTCTACATGGGGGGGGGGAGGAAATTATTCATGAAATGAGCATAAAATGGACCACAACAGTCCTGAGAGCTTCTAACGCTTAGTGCCATAAAAACACACATATAAACCCTAAGACGATATGATGATAACATTGAAAATTACAACATTCCAAAAGACAAACCCTTTAACAAGAAGAACATATTTTCTTAACATTTTAACCATTAACAGAAAAGTCATTCAGTCCAGTGGTTTCAGAACCAAAACTTCAACTTAAGAAATAATCAATTTAAGTTGCGACATGTGCACTCTAAATACCTTCCCAGGACTATTCAAGACCTCTAACAAAACTGTCATGGGAGTAAGGAAACGCTTAATCAAGAAGGGTCCAGCAAACTTGGGCACCAACTTCGCACTGAACTGAGCAGCTTTACTGCTCAGATAGTGCATTTCCAGATATACTTATTCTCCAGTCTTCAGAGACACAGTACCACTATAGTATGTCGTACAAGATGCCAATTTGGAGTGATATTTCCTAAGTTTCTGAGTCGCCTCTTCCCAGACCTCTCCCAATTCCTTTTTACCAATTCTGTATCATAAAAAATCATGGATCCCCCAAGTATGTATCAAGGGGTGGAACAAAGCCTGTCCAAGAAACAATTGAGATGGGACATTCCTGGTGTCACTACTTATCACATTATTGAAAGGAAGTTGGAGTTGGTACAAACCAACATCCCACTCTCTATGAGAACCTGTTTGGAAGGCCCGCAGGGCCACCTTCAGGTTTCTATTATAATGCTCTACAAGGTTTGCCTTGGGGTAATAAGGCGTTGTTTGCACTAACTTTATCACCCAAGAAAAGGCAAGGTTCTTCATTTCAGATGGTACAAAGTAAGTAGCATTGTCCCTTTTAGGCTCTACTAGCTCTGTCGGATTTTTGACAGAATCTTAACTCTGAATCAGAGGCTCTTCAGCCTGTCTCTTGCAAGAACTTATATGCAGAACATTTTTCTGGTCTACTGAATCTGTCTGCATTTCTACAAAAACCTGTCCCTGTGATACAGGCTCTTCAGCCTGCTGTTTACCCGAAACTTCTCTCAGAGACACGTCAGGGGAATCCACATTCGTCGGCAGTGAACATGCGTGATGGGGCATCGGCAACTCTGTTGTCGACACCCTTCACATGCTGTACAGTAAATATAAATTTAGTTAAACGGAAAAGCCAGTGTGCTAGACACCCAGCAGGTTTGTTGGTAGAAAGACACCAGCTCAGAGCTTGGTTGTCGGTATGTAACATGAATTCAGCGCTTTCCAAATAAACGCTGAATATTTCCATGCCTTAGATTGTGGCGAGGACCTCCTCATACACCGAGAACTTCTGTTCTGGTAGAGAGAAGAGCCGACTGGCATAAGCCACAGGAACCAAATTACCTCCTACTATTTGACATAACACAGCGCTCAAAGATTTCGAACTAGATTTACTTGAAGAACAAAAGGTTTATCAAAACAATGTAACTGTAGTACAGGAGGTGTTGCTAATTTTGCTTTCAAAAGACTAGCTGCTTTCTACTGCTGTTCTCACCAATGAAGATTTATTCCTTTCCTCTTCAAGGCATTCAGTGGCTCGGCTATCCGCAAAATTTGGAATGAATTTAGAGTAGAAACCAACCATCCTAAGGAATCTTCTAACCCCACGTCCATTTTTTGGCATGGGGAACTTTACCACAGGTCGAATCATTTTTGGGTCCATTAACAGTTTACCATCAGAGATTACAAAACCTAAGTATCGCACATACGTCGTGGCCCAGGTTACCTTGTCAGGATTTACAGTGAGTTCAGCTTCGTGCAAGGCAAACCAAAAGAGGCGAAGATGTTTTAAGTGATCCTTAAAAGTTTATCTGTAAACACAAACGTCGTCTATGTAGGTGAAGAGGAAGTCAAGCTGATATTTCTCCAGAGCATGAAATAATACACGTGACATAGCTTGGAGCCCACAGTTTACCCCTATGGGTAACCTTTTCCACTGGAATTGGCCCCAGGGTGTTACAAAAGCCAATACACAGTGTGAGTTCGGATGCAAGTCGCACTGGAGTAAGGCCAAGTTCAAATCAAATATAGACTAATATTTAGCTGAACCAACATGCTGGAAAACGGATTCAAATGTGGGTAAAGGATGTGGGTCAACATAAATTTTCTTATTCCCCTTCCTGTAGTCACAAATAACTCTATATATACCAGGAACATTTTCAGGCAAAAGAAAATCTGAACTTTAATAGTTGCTCTCAGATGGTTCCACAATGTCTTCCTTTTGCGATTCCTGCACTATATTCGAAATGATTTTAGGTTTGGTGGAGCAACATGGTAAGGCACTGAGGACACCGGATCCTGATCTATTAATTCCAACATTATGGGTTTCTTAATATAATGTCCTTGTTACTTGGTTACTACATCGGAAAACTCAGTTTGAAAATCTGTTAATAAACTGTCCTTATTACAGACTTGCGACTTTACCTGAATGGAATGAATTGCAAAACTTTTAGTAGTAATATAGGAGGTTACTATCGATTGACCAGTTTCATAAAAGCTACCATAACTATGAAACAGTTAACATTAACATTTTAGGAAAAATGTGGTGAACAGCTGCGTCAATGTAGAAACAAAAATTACTGGTTACATTAACAAATACCAAAAAGTATTAATAAAAATTCAACGAGATTTTTACTGAAATGGTCCAACCATGGTCACCCATCGCCATGAATGGACCGCTAAGTTGCTACGAATGGACCACTACAATATGTTTAAAAAATACAATTGTTATTTAAACATTTGTTAAACTAACAAAAAATAATATTATACTATTACATTTTCTGGGTATAAATGGCATGATGAAGCATCACTGTTACCACAAAAAAAAACTTGCCAAATTGTCTTTAGTTTTAAGGCGTTGTCTTGTCCATAGACAACAGCAATGAAATGATGGCTTACTTCAAACATTAAAAGTCTCGACATTAGGCCCAATGAAGGCAGTTTTCACAGAAAAAACCATTTTGCCCCTCGATTTACACCTGCACAGTTTGAATGGACATTTCTTCAACAGAGATTTCTTGGCACAACTCATAGTACAAGCCCTTTTCAATATTTGGAGGCGTTCTTGAGTCAGCAAATTTTAATCATTTTGTTGGCTACAGAGCAGTAGTTTCTGGTACGCCTACTGGTTTATTACTCTCTCTTTTTCGATTAGCCTTGGACCCACACCTAGGCTTAGATGTGAACTTTTTTTCAGCTCATTCCAAGCTCTTTTTATAAGGGGAATCTGAGAGTATTTGAAATCTTTGACCTCCTTTCTTTCCTCGATCAGCTACAGCAATGGCTGCTCTTGGAAGTGGGGAAATGGACTGTACTGAAATTGGAAGCAAATTCCTATTTTCTTCAGCATTGGAACTAGAAATACTCTTTCCTGTTCCAGAGCTAGCTGTTTGGTTTCTCATGAGATTTGCTGTGGCTGGTAAATTATTCGCACATGATGGTCCAGGCTGAACTGCATTGAAAGCTGAAAAACGATTATCTTTAAACACATCAGGATTGACTGGCGACGCACCTGAATGTGCAGATACCTTATCGCTGTTTCAACAATAGCTACTCGTCCATATGCTCTTCCAAAAATCTCTGCGATTTGGAACTGAGTAACACATCGACCTGGATGACATCTTAACCATATTTTGATTTCGTCAATATAATATGAATTGAGTGGTTTAAAGAAAGATACATCTAGATGCTGTAATCTGTGGATGGCGTGTCCTGGAAGTGCGAGCATAACTATTCAATTTTCTCTTCAAGATTCTTTGTGTGGGTGGAATGTCCATCCAGCAAAATGAGCACATTATTTGTTTGAGTCGGCCGAACAATTGAAATTAAATGTTGCAGCCACTGTACAAATATCCCTTTAGTAATGTGTCCACTGTCGGGATTAAATGCAAAAATACTGCCCAGTGGAGCACCAACTTTCAGTTCGTCTTTACAGCGAGCACGTTTAAAAATTAGCATCGGCGAAACGAACTGCCCAGCAGCACTGGCACAACAAACTGCAGTAGTCGTGACACCTCTTTCTCCACTATAAATCGAACCAACCTGCTGTTTGCCCTTGTGTGCAATCACTTCCCGTGTGTTTTTTGCACTGCTGTTATTCCACTCTCGTCCATGTAGAAGATTCTAGTACCATCTAAATGATGTTCATCAACTACATTCATCAAAACCTCAAAAAATTCCTTTACTCGCTCTTTGTTGAAACCAGATGCTCTTTGTGTATTCTCATAAACTGGTAATACCACTTTTTTCCAGCGTTTTTTTTTTGTGCTGTTGAATCTGTGTGGTAAACCATTTATCTCCGCGACAGCATAAGCTAACATTCTGAGATCGGTGGCAGTAACACCAAACAAACACTCCTGTAATTGTAAAACATGCTGCACTAATTAATCCTCAATGTGTGGTGGTATGTCACATACACTACTAATTACTTTCTTATCTTCAACAGCATAACAGTTCTTGCCGTGTTTGTGACGTTACAATGTGGCTTTGGGAACTCCATATTGCCTAGCTGCCTCGTTCAAACAAGTATCACCATTTCTTACCGCAGATAAGCTTTGGCTCATTGATTCTTCTGATCACGTGCCGTACTTCACGCCTTTAGGCATCCTGAAACAGTAGCCTAAATTGGATAAATGTTTATCTAAATAATGTGTTAACATTACACAAATTAGTATACAGCATAGGTCTACATGCATGCAGACCAAAAAATATGGCCTAAGAATGGAAGAAAGTTTATTGGTAATATGTTTTGTTAACATTTTGATAGCAGTGTAGGTTGTACGCCCCTTGTATTTAAAAAACTGCGACCGCGCTAGTTTTGCTTATGTAGACCGGAGGTCATGCAGTATTAAAAATTAGATTGGTCCTCATTATCTATAAGCAGCAGACACGAAGAATGTACGAGAAAGCACAGCTATCTTATCCACACATTGACTCAGCTACAATCACAAATATCGCTCTCTTTCATTCCTGCCTTCCTGCCATGTAAAACTGTACAACAGTGATATCTAGGAAATGGTTTCCATGATTGGACCAGTCCATTGATGGGAGTCAGTTCTGGTCCAATGATGGCAACATGTTTGGTGTGCATTTAACCTCTTCACTATCGCGCACATATTAATCGCAAGGACTAAATTCCATATTCAAGAAATAGCCAAAGGAACATCCTTTAATTTAGTAACAACAACTAATTGGGTGTTATAACATTAGTACTAATTATTCAGTCAAGAATTTTCTCTAAAAATTGCATTAACACTGTGAAAATCTCGCCTAGACGTGCTGCTCCATCATCCATCGCACGAACGTTTTCAAACTAACATGGAGTCATCTCGCGAAGTAGATGTATGCTTTACCACTGCTAGAGTACACTAGCAGTGTCATATGAGATAAATATTGCGGCGGTCCATCCATGGCGCCAGTCCATTGATAGCAACCTTCCCCTAGAGAGGTTGAGAAGGACAAAAGGCAAAACTTAATTCTTTTTTCGACACATTGATACTTGCCTAAGTCTTTCCCAAGAAGTCAACCTCTAGCAACAGATCGTGATTTAAACCAGGCAAATTCTAAATTGAAATTTCCATGCAAAATTTTCTACCTTAATTTTGAAAATTGCAATTCCTTGCGAATTAATTACCCTCCATTGGCAAGAGAAAAACCTATTTCCTCACTTTCAACCACCCGAATTAGCCCTTTCGGCATATTTTTAAGCAAATAACTACACAAATCGTAATTAATCAATGAACAGGTAACCCGGATAAGGTATCTTTGCTTCAAATGTGGGTTGATGTTCTCCCGTAATGAACTTTTCTGCAAACATTTACCGTCGTGTAAGGTTACACTGCAAAGTTCATCGCTTCATCAGTGTCAGTTCTGTAAGAATGAGATCGTGCCAAAGTCATTCAAATTCTACTACATTTATCTGATAATGTTTTGAGAGCAAAAGAAGTTTGTCACTAATGGGTTGGTATAGGAAGAGGTAGAATTTTAATTTATTTCTATAGGGGCATGTAGAGGAAATACAGAGAAGTAAGTATTGTAAAGTGTGTAAAACAATGCTTCATATAAAGTAAAGGTGGAAGTTGAAGAGGTAAGGTAGAAATAAATTATGTGGGCATTTGATACTAACAGGGTCAAGTAAAGAAAAGTGCCTTGTGCGGCGTGGCCAATCATATAACTGATAATTACAATGTAAATCAGATACATTTAAATTATGGATCGTCAACATCTTCCTTCATGACTTATTATAACAACTGATTAGCCTACTTGCCTGCACATACCTTATGTTTAGAGCGCTCCTGGGGACGAGACTCGGAAAAATATTCGGCCATAAGCAGCTTTTTTTCGACTTTATTAAAAACCGTCTACTATCCCTAAATTAAATATAAATATATTATATAGCTGAACCATCCTCATGAAATGATCAAATTAAACCACATCAAAATCCATCGAATAGTTTAGAAGCGTTAGCTGAATACACAGCCACACGCGGCAGGGTGACTTTGTTTTATACTATATATGTATAGACAACATAATGTTATAGGATGTCACCGCAGTAAGAACCCTTAAAATCAACCTTTGAAAAAAAAATCACTTCCTACTAACTGCATTGATATTACCGTACACATTGTCATGCAGGCTTCCAGTTAAGTGGCGGCGAATAGAGAAAATTAAAATTAGTTCATAGTATTAACATACTGAGAATGTAATGTTCACATTTATGTAGAAAAAAATTCTGTTTTAAAAACATTAGGACACTGGGTATGTATTAATCATTCTTTCAGGTCACTATTAATAATATTACGTTTTCACTTCAATTAAAGCTCGTGTCGGCATTAGGCCAATTACTATTACAATTTTGCACATGCCGGAAGGATACAAAATGAACAATATAGATCTTAAGGAGTGCCTTCGCAAGTTTTCAAGTAACAGTGAAAAGTGGGTGTATATTAAAAGGTAATAATTACATTAAGAAAATAAGTTCCAGAATCTGAAAATGACTTAATTCACATCTTCTGGAAGGGGGCATTGCAAACTATAATCCACCCCCATTCTTCACAACCTCTTATTTAAATCTGCTATAGTCCGCAGTTGGATCTACCCCAGGTGAAGGATTTAGAAGCATGAAGGTAGCAATAACAGGAGATGATGGCATGCCATCAAGTCTTTGAAGCTGCATTTTCGTCCATCGCCGTAATGTGACACCAAAAACATTAAAATTTTTGAGGCAGGTTTCGTATTTAATGCATGTAAAATGTGTAAGTTTTTAAACAAAGCAACAAATAAAAATGCTATATTTTTAGGCTAGATATCAACATGAGTTTCAATTTAATTTTGATTGGTTAGGTTTTTTTTAATGTTTCGGGTGTCAAAACATGGCGGACAACGTGCAAATCCACAGACAACGCCACCTCTTGTGTATAGACTATTCCTGGTAAAGGGAGACCTTTTGAAAGCCTTCTCATTTGGAGTAATACTAAACGAATCGATTTTATTGTGTGTTAGACAATAATTTTGAGTGTGGTGGAATATACACCCTGAGTTTATTACTTACATATAAATATTGATTAAAAAATCTGATTTAAGGATAAAAAATATCTGAAATGAAAAGGTAATTAGGGCCTCAAAAGTGCTCACTTTATCGTAAACACAGTATATATGCTGTTCAAGATAAAGTGATCATTTTTTAAGGCCCACCTAACAGGCATTAACCTCTAATAAATATATCTTATTGTAGCCCAAGGTATTACATTTTGGCGGTGTTGAAACTGTGTTTATTGGTCGCGTTGCAATTTTTATACATAAAGAGAAGCAGGAATATGGAAATTGTATGAAAGGAAAAATATATAAGGGTCTTAAAAAGTGCTCACTTTATCGTGAACAGCGTACAGAAGCCAGGATCGCGGACCGTGCGTGGTTGTCCGCTGTCCCGCAGCTGTGGCCATTGTTTCTGGCGGACATTTAGCACCCCTACGGTAGTAGAACCGGCCCGCCACTACTACACACTACCTACCAACCCCTCTAACACGCCGTCACGTCAGGTGACGTCAATTATGCAGCGCTGGCGACCGCACCCGCCACCCTCAATTATTCGACAGTACAAGACGGACGGCCAACCCCCATGGGAATTGTGGCAAGACTGGGGAACACTGGCCAGCCTGTCTAATTGAACAGCTGAATGCAGGCACCCCCCTCCCCCCCACATACATTGGCAAACCACTTAAGCCAGCACTGTTTACAAGAACGTATCCCCTCAGTCTGCTCGCTCAGGTGCACGATACATAACTGCCCTCATGCATGGCATTGTAGCTACAGTACATGCATCAGTGAGCCAAGCAAACAATAAGTTATCGATCTGTGACAATGCCACAACTAAAGCAACATCTGCTACCCTTTTTCCTCATCAATATTATAACTGAAAAAAAATATTAAAACCAAGCATGCTGAAACAATGGAATATTACAAAGAATTCAACTGACATTAACCAAATGGAATAAATATGGTTGATTATAATATGTTACTCAGAGGATATATAATTGAGAAAAAAATAAAAGTGGTTGTTAAGGAATTGGTGATACTAGTATATATTTGGTCGTCAAGTACAACAACAAAACTTGATGGCACAATCAATAGGTTTTCTTTATGTATTTCATAATAATAATAAAATTAAAGAATGGCCACTTAATTAAGAAGAAGGCAAGATAACTTTAAAGAGCTGCCCCGCACAGAATTATTTACTTTAAGAAAATAACATTTTTTTTTTTAACTGAATTAATTTTGAAAATTGTGGGTGAAAATTCCCCAAAGAAAATGTAAAAAAAATAAATAAAAATAAAAATAAACCCTCTCTGAACAAGTAAAGGGAACCAGGAAAAAAATACTAACCCGCCGTAGTCAATGAGACAAACGATCTAAAAAAAAATAGAACCAAAATATCCCAGCTGGAGAGTTCAAAGAGGTTGCTAGGAGATGTGTATCCTTACATTGACGACCGATGACGCACTCACCAAAAGAAAAATAAATAAAAAATCTAACTTCTCTACTTGCACTATTCAACAACTTCTGAAAAACTAACAACAGCGTAGTAAGAAAAATAAATATAACTGACGTTGTGCGACACTCTGCCTATAGAGAATGACAAAGGGGGCTCAGAAACTAGCCAAGCATCACGAAACAGACGAATAGAAGATATGGTAAAAACCAGAAACACTTCAAAAGCAAGGTGTTAAGACTATTGAAAACCCAAAAAAAAATTTTTTGCTGATTATTATGCCTACACATAGGTATCGTATAGACTAGCTTTTGAACCAAAATTATAATCGCTACAACTTATAGTTTAAAAGCTGTAGGTTCTTGAAGATGTGTTTTTTGACATTTGCTGCAGCAGCATTCTGAAGAACCAGAAGAGGAAACTGGCTAATTTTTGGGGTACCATGAGAACTTTATCTAAACTATTGACTGATGTGATTTTAAATTCTCAAAAATTTGTCAGTTTGTAATGTGCACAATGTAAAACAAGGTTATATTCGCATCTATGAAAAAAAAAAAGTGATAATTTAAAGAGAAAAATAATACACTCATGAAGTAGCTACATAGATGTACTTTAAAAACAAAGTACAAAAATTTCGGGTTTTTTTTATTATTGTAGGAAAAAGCTCCTACAAAAGGGTTGCATGTTTTCTTTACACCTGGAATTCCGTAATACCTCGGATGAAACACGTCACACACTTGGCGCCAGGGTGTCTGAGGGTGTCTGGCAGAGTATCACCTGTCCGTCCTGTGTGGACAGCTGGACGGACCAGCTCTTTCTCCCAGGGTTGGTCAAACCTACACTATCCTCACGACTGTAATTTCTTACCTGGCTAGTCTCGCCCACACCCGTTCCTACCCTCAACTGAGGTGCTCTTTGAAACTGTGTCGTAAGGTTGTCACTCTTCGATCGTGAATGCTAATTAATAATTATGCACTTTTTGAATGTATAATTTTACTACTGTATTTAGTGAAACGTATAGCGTAATTATATGAGAAACACTACGTTTATTGTGTTTAATGGCTCCGCACAAAGTCAAGAATTTCAGGCGTTACATAAAAACTAAAAGGAACAAACTTTCCCAAACGATGAAGAGTTTTAATGCTGCTGAACGATCATCACGACAAAACGGCTGCGGTTCCAAAAAAATGGAAGTGGTTACACCATCCACGTCAACGGATGGTTGACGTGGTCAGTTCTGACCAATCATGCCTGCAGTTTTCATACAAAATACCTAACTGAGTACAATTTCTTAAAATAACCCTTACGTATGTGCTCCATCGAATTCAATTTTATTTGGTGTGAGAGAAGACATTTTAGCCTAGCTTTGCCAAAGCAAGACGAAATAAAATAAAATAAATACCCCTTTCATAACAGGCTTAGTAAGTAATATTGTCCGGACAAATTTCTATCAATTTATGGAGTATAATAAACCGTTTTGTTGAAGCTCAACATAGTTCCGCGTACACAGCTGTTCCAAATTATCATTAACGGATTTATTAGTTAGGGGATACTTTTATAATTAAGTATATTGATAGTGGTCATCTTTGGAATTATTTTCGAAAGAATGCTGGTTCTGCCCCTATACACCAGTCCGTGAGGAAAGTGCGACTTTTCATTGTCATGCAACGTTAGCATTGTGACTTTTTTTTTTTACTGCTCGGCTTGATTATAATAAGAATTATAATGAGTTTATCCGGAGAAAAATTGTTATTTTTAATATCTTAATTCCGACGTGGCGTATAAAATTGATAACTTTGTGCAGAAAATGGTTGTTAGACGATTTATTGCGGTACATGTAATTGCATTGCAAACAAATGTACGTTCAAAAGCTGCAAAAATTATTTCTTAAGATGTTGTAACCCATATTTTACAGCAGAGAAGATTTCTTCAATTCACTTTTATTCATTGAAAGTATTCTGTACTGTTTCTCAGTAAATTGATTTATTTTGTACAGACTGATCTTTGTATTACAAATAACTGCCACAATATAGCTTGTAATTTACCTTACGCGCCAGCTTCATTTAGCATGTAAGGCAGGAATGGTTCTACATAAATAGGCCTACTAATATCAACTAACGCCTACAAGGAATTTGAAGAAACTGCGGCCCAGTTTAGTGCATTATGGTTGCGATATTGTGTTACAATCTTGTTCAAGTCATTATAAGCCTTTATTACTATATAAGTATCAGTACGGGAGCGATTTCTCCTCATGATTTACTGTAATTATTTTGGCCTGGAGTGGAAAAAAGGTCTTTGCTTGTTTGTTCAGCCATTGTTTGTATGTGAAACTAAATTGGTAGCTAAATTCCTCCCCCTCCCCTCTCCGCGTGTCATGCAGCTACAAGGAGAGTTTGAGGAAAAAAATCAATTTTATAAATGTATTAAATTCATAGCTCTTATTAGCATTACATTTTTTTTAGATTAGTCGAATTATGTTTATTTTGGTGTTCCAATATTTTACGCGAAACTTTTTTACGAAACTTAAAAAAAACATTTCTTAAGGAATGTTACAGGCTCTATTCTTTGGGGAAATATGCAACCAAATTTCAAGTGACCCAGTAGAGCTTGTGTTTAGCAGTATAATAATATACATACTGAAGTACCTACTTATGACAGCTACATGAGCTGTATTTTGCTGCCACGTCAAATAATCCCAAACATACTTAATGAATCATGGAGTTGCAAAACTGCAAGTACGGTATACATTTATAAACTAACATTTATCAGATCTGAGTATTTTATGTGTTAGCTAATGTAAACAAATTATTCACCAAATGTTTGAAAATACATTTTCAGCATAATATGCGCAAAATCAGCTAATGCTACTAAATATTAAGGAGTTATATTTTTTTAATAACACAAAAAATTGTCAGTTTTGAACACCCGTATCCTTGGTATTATGATCGACAACCCTCATTCATGAAGTATTTATACAAATTGTCCAATAAAAAAATCGAACTCTACTTGTTACATGTTTAAGTGTTTTCACGCGTAACCACTAAACAGTGGTGAGCGAGCTGCTAGAGCACAAATGCAAGATAATTACATCACCTGCGATGTCACTTCCGGAATTTTCGCGTGCGGGAGTCGTGCCTGGACAATGCTGTTAGTCGACGGTTTGCTCAAGGATCTCCCGATTCCCCCACCCTTACGTTCTGGATGCTGCTCCAAATCAACCTCATTCCATCCCTCATCGATTCTCAAGACTTGATATGTTAGCCACCCAAATCTCTCTACACATCTCAACTAAGCAATGTTTGTAAAAAGTTGACTTTGCTTATGTATTTTTTCGCATCAGCTACGCACAAGTGACAATACAAAATATTGTAAAACTGCATTTTTGGCTTTGTGTAAAGTACTGACATTTGTAATTTTATGGATCATTATTGTTTCCTTATCTACTTGACTATGTACAGTAAACTGAATCCTGTAATTTTCAGAATGTGTATTAGTATTTTCTTACATATTATAAAACCTATTTAAATTTTTTTTCTTGTGTTTCACTGACAAGTTCTTTGCTATGTAAAAACCGCACTCTGAAACATCAACAAATACAATGAAATTCTGAACTAAAATTCCGAAACTTCGCAACTACCGCCACGTGACTCGCTCGTCTAAAATTATCAGAGCTAAACATATGGTGAACCTATTACAAAGTTTTGGTGCTGTCAAGAAGCAGCAGTAGAAGTGCGGGAATGACCTGCCTTCCTAGGACTAGATTATCCGTTAGCAGTTTACATTTGGCAACATGGCAGTAATTTCCGGGTAGTTAATTTGGGACAGTCTTGTGTTGGAGATCTTTATCGCACTTTGGGAAATCCTCACGTTCTAAAGCGAGAGCTAAAACACAGGAGTGAGACAGAGGTATGGGCAACAGTTTGATATCCGCATTGTACTCGATACTGGTGACGCAGACAAACGGAATTTCTCTTCATAGGTCGAAGGTGTTCTGTGCCGTTAAGAGCATACTCCAAATTTCCAACCGCAAAACACATGAAAACGTTGTACTCTATTTATTGTATATATTTTTTTCCCCTTTTAAACATGTAATATACAAAAGTATATAAAAATATTAAATTCGTACAATTGCATACCTTTTCCAGTACACACACACATAAGATGAAAGCTTAGCACAAAATGCCATATAAAAGCGCAACATAATATGTCTAACACTTGATATGTTTAAGTTTAACAGAATTCTCTAGAACGTTTTGATGCCCTTGCTTAGTTAGCCCTTGAGGTCAGAACCAAGCAAGGGCATACATCCAGTAAAGACAAACCAACAACCAAGCAAGGACATACATCCAGTGAAGACAAACCAACAACCAAGTCGTATATAACAGAATCTAAAATCCCTAAGGGCTAAATGCTTAACAGGGTTAAACAAACTAACTACCAGGATATTTACATGTGAGAATCGTGCCGGACAATGCCGCTGCTCGGTGGGTTTTCTCGGGGATCTCCCGTTTCCCCCCGCCATTGCAATCCGGCCCTGCTTCACCCACTTCGACTGTCAAGACCTCGATGTTAAAAGCCGCCCAAATCTCTTCACTCACTCACGCCTCTCGAATGCTTAGTTCCCATCGCGTAACAACATCCATGTGGGTTCTTATGGCCATTGCTGTCAAATGCACGCGCTCAGCTTTATTTCGCTTCTAGCTAAGCTTCTTGATGTCTGTCTGATTGAGGCTACAGCGCCATACAGTGGCCTAAGTAGACGCAATTTGTGCAGATATCTCAGTAATAAGGCGTGATATTGTTTTAGTGCCTGTACGAGGGTTCAGTCCACCTCTGCATAATGTGCCATTATCCATCGTTTCTCATCACTGGATGAGCTAAGCCCCTCAGCTCTGGTGAGGTACAAACCACAAGGTTTGACTGAGAAGGGGGTCTCTTGTCCTCCCAGTTTACAACAAGTTGGGTATCACAAGACGTAAAGAGCCATGCATAGTTGCTTTGCGACAGCCTTGTGGACGCCTACTACTGCGTAACGATAGCTGCGTACTCGGAGCGTAGCTTTTAGATTGCTACCACGTACTAAGTTATTATTACCTTTCCTGTTAAACGTCCACTGGGATGTTTTTTTGCAACTGCCCAACGTATGCTTTAGTTTCAGTTTGAACAGACAGTTTAGAAACATTTTATGATAAGATAAGAAGCACCGCAGCTTATTTAGCTGGTAAAGGTGGAGCGAAGCGGAGCAGTTATAAATATTTCTCCAGGGATCTCCGGCAGTTCTCCGATTGAAATTGTGGCGCGCAGTTTAAATGTATGACACTGGATATTCTGGCTGCATTTTACAATATTCAACGAGTGAGACGCATTGCTATAGACTTGTCGTTTATTGGAACCTTACATTTACTTATGCACATATTGTTTCCAGTCATGTACTAAAATTAATTTACCTTTAATTCTACTGAGCTTGTCAATTATCAAACGCAAGCCAATACCAACGTCTCTGTTCACACAGAACACCTGTCTGATAACTAATTGAATGCATAATTATAATAATAAGGATGTTACGGTACTATTTTTGGAATGAAAAAATAAATAATAACTGTTAATGTTTCCTTAAATTTTTTTTTTTTAATACATAAATGTTTTTGTTTTAATTTGAATTTGATGGTCGAGGTTGGCTAAATGTTGGCAACAAGTTGGTAGATATGCAGTTGGTAATTGGTATTAATTTTTATGTTGGGCCAACTTTGTAAAACCAACACTTGAATGCCGAAGTTAGGGAATAGTAATTCTTAATGAAAACAATACCTTATTCCTGTATTGTATGAGATGTAAATGTTATTCACGATACTGACAATTTTTCTATTAGATATGTTCAGTTGGTTTTATGTTGGAACAATGTCGGGAACCAAACGGTTGGTGTTCGGTCATTTTTCGTTAGTTGGGCCAACGTTGTGTAACCAACATAATTTCAACAATGCTCCATAGAAAGTTTGTGATGAGAAAAACGTAATTCCTGTGTTTGCTTAAACATGTGGTTTTTTAATAAATAAACTAATTATATTACATATATATTTAGATGGTCATGGTTGGCTGATTGTTGGCAACTATTTAGTAAACAAACAGAAACATGTTATTTGCCCAACGTTGGCTTAACGTCTGACTCTGGCATTGGGCCAACGTTGGAAAACATAAATTGGCTCAACATCGAAGTGTTACTCAGGTCAATGTTGGCCCGACATGTATTTTTGCATTGGCTGCCAACTGAAATATGACACTCAACCTACTTTATTGGACCAATGAAAATTTATGATTTTCTGCACGCTTTCCTAAATTATCATTCTTTCAAACATATGACATATATACCAAAAAATCACAATGCTGTTTGTTGGCTTTATATTGCTCTATTGTGTGTATATTACAGATATCACCAAATAGATATGACAGTAACCCAACTTCTAAGTAACGTTGGTGTTACATTGGTTATTCGTAGTATTTTCATAATTTGCTAAATAATGATATTTTCTCTTTCAGAAAGACATTCACACAATTATATATGCACCGTTAAGCCTCTGGTCACACTGTAAAATTTTTCCGTCAAACTGCTTCCGATAAGTTTGGTCAAATAAAGTTGGACAGGTATGACATCAACGAAACGTCTTAAACGCCGCCATATTTGTCTGAAAAAGTTTGATGACTTCAGTTTCCATCAAATATTTTAAAATTGGACTGGTTCTAAATTTTATTTGTTGTTTGACGGCCTCGCCCAATCAGAATCGTGCACGGCAAAAATGGACGTCAAGAAACTTTAAAATAACGAACAACTGATGGAAATGAAGGAGTTTATGTAGATAATTAATTTATGTAGAAGCTGTCTGAGCATGAATGGTATTTTAAGTGAATATTTCACATAATAACATGAAACTAAGAGCATTTAATTCCATGGTGCAGCAAACATCTGTGATAAATAAAATTTGAATATAGTGAAGAAGTGAAAATAAATTACAACATGCCTTACGTTTCTTCCTGTAATGGACAGCATGGAAAAACAAAAGCAATTTCTCACTATGAAAATAATTATAAAAAAATTATACAAATTTTATTCTCACAGTTAAAAAAATAATAATTACAGAGTAGCCCATTTTCAAACACATTCAAAATTATTTGATACAATTCGTCGGAAGGAGAAATTTGAGGACCGTATTTTGTCTTCAAATTTTATTGTCAAATGTAGTTGAAGGTGAAAATTTGACAGTGTGACACAGGCTTTAGCATTGTTTTTCGAGTATGAGTTATTGCATACATAATGCCAAACTCATAAACATCGTTCTGCCAACGTACTGTATAACCATCATTTTATGTCAACATTAAGGAATATTTGTATTGTTAATGAAAACAATGCTCCTTTCCTGTATTTAACGAGTGCAGATGTTTTTCTCATAACTAACCATTTTTCGTTTGATTAGGTTTTGTTGGTATTATGTTGGGATAATGTTGGAAACAAAACAGTTGAAAATTAGTACTTTTTCTTTAGTTTATTGGTCGGTTTTATGTAACTAACATAATTTTTCAATACTGAATATTATGTATGGGATGAAAAATTGATCGATAATTGTTCATGTTTGCTTACCAGTCTGGATTTTAATATATACTATTTTTGTTTCAAATAGATTTTTATGGTCATGAATGGTTGATTGTTGGCATCACGTTGGTAGACATAGTTGGTCATTGGCGTGAATTTTTTATGTTGGGCTAACATTATACATTCGAACTGGAACTGGAATATAATTATACACAACTATTTCTGGTACAGTAGGCCGCTGGGTAACAAGTTACAGTAGTCTAGTGGATAAGATATTGGGCTGCTAATTAAAGGGTCGTGAATTCGAATCTGATATCTATCTGTTGATGTTTAGGATGTAATATGATAGGGTATGTAATGAATAATAATAGGGTTGATGAGATTATTTTTTTTTTTGTTATTGGGTAAAATTTATTTAAAACACTGGTAACCAACGTTGGCAAAATGTTGTTTATTAGTCGGCATTATGTATGCAATAACACGTCTTGGCAAAACATTGCTAACTGAAGATAAATGACTGCGTAAACGCCTTTGTGAAAGAGAAAAGAACATTATTTAGCAAATTATCAAATTACTACGATTTACCAACGTAATGATAACGTTAATTAGTGGTTGAGTTTCTGTCATATTAGATAAGTCATCTGTAATATACACATTATAAACCAACGTAAAGCCAACGAAGAGCATTTTGATTTTTTGATTGATATAGCATATGTTTGAAAGAAAGATCATTTATGACAGCATGCAGAAAACCATAAACTTTCACTGGCGTAATAATGTAGGGTGAGCATCATATTTCAGTTGGCAGCCAATTCAAAAGTGTACGTTGGTCAATCGTTGCCCCGAGTGACATTTTGACGTTGGGCCAACAAAAAGTTGCTGCTAGGGAAGCTAAGAATGTGAGCAGATGTAGCCTTTGCATTGCCTAGTTCGGCGACATCGTGGTCTTTAAAAATACCATAAAGACTTGCGGAAAATGGACAAATAAATACCATGGCAGAAATTAAAAAAAAAAAAACGTTTCGTTTATTATTTCCACGTTGTTGCGCGGGCGACCGGGTCTGTCGGCGGAGCAGTGAGGCCCGCGTGGCCTCGCAAGACAACGCTGCCCGCGGCGGGAGGCCGAACTAATGGCCTTCAAAGGCACTGGCCAGGGGATTACGGATCACACCATTAGCACGCCATTAGGCAGCACTCCCTCTTCGCCCGCTCCGTGAGTTTTAAAAACCAAAAATAGATTTCCGCGAGGAGACCGTAAAATTTTCCCCAGTTTTTTCCCCCCGACTCTACCTGGTTTTGCATAATAATGCAGGTCTGCTAATGTACTTGAAGCGCCAAAGAGGATTAAATATTATGAGAATTTAACGACCTAAAAATCAATAGGATTATGCGGTTAAAACAGTTGCCGGATGTGCAAAGGCATATAAATTATACACGTAAAAACACTGTAAATAATTCTGTTTGTACTTTTGATTCGAAAGGTGATTTAAATCGACTGTGCAAATATATAATGAAATCACAAAAAAGTGGCACAGCTGAATCGATTTATAAGGCGATTACGATATTACAACCGTAAATACTGTTATCTAGTGTCGGCTATCAAGCAATTAACACGTTTAGCAGAACAACAATAATACGGTATCTCGTACCGAACCCAGTACAAATAATTAACACAAACTCCTGATGTCAAATCTCGTATGATTATTTTTATTTTTTCAAACCCTTTAACATCATCACAAAATGCTACAAAACAATTTTGACATTCTTCAACAAACAGGTCTCGTTTCTTTATTTAATTACACTTGAATTAAAATAGATAAAACACACAAATGCTTGGCATAAAAGCAAGCAAAAATGTGCACCGAACAATTTCCATTAAGGTGTACGGTTACCAAACCCAAATATTTACATTAAAATAATGCACAATCATTATTATGGATCTCATTAAAGCCTATCTCCAAATTAGGTACAATGAATTATTTTGGCTTGCAGCAACAAGCCAGGTACGTAATCCTACTGTGCAGTCGGGGTTAAATGTGGCCCCAACTACATCTTGATCCAAAACACCATCCAGTCCAAATAATCCCTAAACCTTGGTTACCACTACCTCTATTATAATTAGAAATATCACGAAAGGGTTTTTTCCCCTAATAATGATTGTTTCATTCAATTCCGTTACTCAGTTACCAAACTTCACGCCAGTGGCACGTCATGAACATACAATCAATTTTCCCTACAGTGCAATAGACCTTTAATCGCACAGCAAATAAATAATTGACAGACGTTTGACCACAAACAATGAAAGTACATATAATTCAATTCCATTGTATACCATTAGGTTTTTCATGCCTACACAATAAAGCGTGGAATATCATGGACACTATCATAGAGATATGGACACCGCATAAGGTCGACCAAACTGTCGATGAAGTAATTTAATCAACTTTATTAAAACTGTTGATCCATAAACTCCACCCTTAAAAGGAGTTCTCCGAAATCTTCCCAACAAGGCCGCTGCAAGTACGGCAGCCGAAAACCTATATATGCTCATAACATATAATTATAACTTGATTACATTCATTACAATACCTCTAATACTTGAGAAAGTACCACAATAGATCCTCGATATAATTTTATGAAAGCCGAGGAACAGAAAACTTGGGGGCGCCACACTCTCTCGTAATCAACTGTTACCAATGTAAATCATGGCCTCAAGCATTTATGAAATTGAAACGATTTACACAGACCATTTCTATTTACCTTGAGCTACCAAATAAATGTATTTCCTTTTTCTTTTGACACAAAGTAAAATGTACGTGGTGGGCTCTCTCGAAGGATTGATAACCAAACTGAGAACAAACGAGTATAATAATATTTGCATCTACACACAACCATACAAATCGGCTAAAGGATATAACTATGCCTCGTGCCACACAGATAATATTGCTTGAATTAAATATTAAAACACGTAGACGAAGTGGCGCCGATCAGCTCTAGTAGGCCTTCAAATCCAATTACTCTAGACGCGGAAAATTCCTCTCAACGCACACAATGCGCCAAGCAAATTCAAAGAGGGCAGCTTAGCCAGCCCCATAGAGCCTCTTCGAAGAATAAGATATACAAATATTTAAAAATACCTGAATAAAATTGACTCATGCTGGCGAATCATTATCAAATAAACGGGAGGTTAGTCAAGCATACCAAATCATGATACATGGCGATCAAGCCATCGTTTCAAACACACAAGTTATGAAACAATTCAATTGGGGGTGACGGCAAAATGTTAAGTTTTAAACCGAGGCAACAAATTTTGAAATGGCAAGAAAACATAATTTAGAGAAACAAATACCGCCATCCATCCAACTAATCTACAGCCACATGAACCTTGACGTTAGAAAATGTATCTACATATTCTCGGACTGGCTCCACGAGTCTTGATGCTGGAGCCAAACGCCTGCATGTGCAAATCTAAATACATAGGTCCGACGTCGTTCATATTTCCTAGGCAGGCGTTTGTTGGCTAAGTTACAAGTTGCACGTACCCTACAGCAGAACAACAAGATATTTAAGGTGTGCTCAACCTTATATAACTTGTCGTGAAGCCGGAGAAGCTAGGACGCAGCAAGGGGGCTGAAATAATGGAAGGAGTACAGGAGAGGAAACTAAATGTGAGCGAGCCGACATGGAGAAAGTCGCTTGGTATGAGCGCCGGCATAGTTTATAACGTCGTCACTAGCGCTGGAGTCTCAATGTATTATCTATCGTTTGACATAGCACAAGATGAAATAAAATTATAGATTCGCACACATTTTTAGCTTCTCCGTAGTTCAGGTACATAAGAAATATTTTTTCTAAACTCGACTTTATTATTTTTCTGAACCTGTTAATGAAATGCATGTGCACTCGCTGAAATTAGTAGTAATAACTTATAATTGTTGAGGTGAAAATAAATTTGTAAAGTGTACACAAGAAATATTTATCTGTATGGAAAGCATTTTTTTATTTTTTTTATTTTTTATTTTTTTTTTCGCTTTACAGATTTACCTCCACAAATGTGACGATCCAGCTTCACAGCGAGTCGTAATGGCCGTGAGCGCGTAAGGAGTTCTGTGGCCGAAGTTACCTGCGCTGGCATGCGTCTGCGAAACTCTTTTTTAACAGAACTAAACTGTTCTTCGAGAAACTAGGTATAAAAATAAAAAATAAACTTTATTTTATTAATAATTACTTTGTTTTAATAGAAATATTATGTAATAGTTATCTTTGATAAATGATGCTGCCTTCCTATTCCTACCTCATGTGTCTCAGTTTTAAACTTTTTCGTGATATTTGGTTCGCGTAGTGTACTGTTACACAGATCTGTTGTATTGTAAGGCAATTCAACCTCTATTGCGCTGTCTTTTTCTATATTCAATGCTACTGAATACTCGAAAATTACTGTACGTGAAAGTATAGGCAGTAAACGTTTCAAAGTGTGCAGTCTGTGCAATAGCAAATGGATAAAACTGTTTTTTTGGGCGTTCTAATTATTTTGAAGGGGTATCACACTCGCCATCTCGGATTGTATCATTTTGACAAAAATCTGCGTTGTAGATTTTCTACTGAATTTGATGGAACTACAAGACACAGGACATTCCTGTGTACATTTTCTGAAGTTGGAGTTGTTAGACAAGTGTGGTTGGTTTAACTGCCGTAGTCGCCCGCAAGAAAAATCACTTCTTCCCAGATCTTACTAGTTAAAAAATAGTGAAGGCAGTGAAAATCTAACAACTAGATATATCTTGAAAATATTATCTACCCTATGTGTCGTGCGACAAATGAAATGGCGAGTGCTGTCTCGTCTACACGGTCGTAGGTATTTTTACGTGACAGCGTCTATGGTTGGTACTTTTTGTATTTGCGCTGACTGTGTTGTCGTTGTTTAGTTTTAGTCTCGTGACGTGATGTGGAATGTGATTATGAAGCAAGTAATGTTGTTCTAGGATGTAGAATTGTTAGGTGTTAAATATACACGATATTTAGATTTGTTTATGTAAGTATAAATCTGGGATTTACAAAATGAGATTGTGGCAAAAAGGGTCTAAGGAAATGAATAATTAAATAAACAAATGCTGTTAGCTGGTAACATATGAGCAATGGAAAATAATCAAGCTAATGGCTTTAAGACTACAAAACGTAGGCCATAAATAACGTTTATCAGTCCAGAAAGTGACACTGTGACGGAGTTCAGACTTCATAGCTACTTTCTCGTAAGAGGCGAGGGACTTTGCCTCAGCACTGTACTCGCCCCAATGGCCAGCGTCCACAGGGGGTTGCGTAGTCTGGCATTCCTCGCAACCCTCCCCCCTCCCGCGACATTCTTCATGCACCCCTTATCCAAGTGCCATGCTCATGAAACACTAATTACACCGCGCCGCATCGCTGGCATGCCCTCGCCCCCTTGCAGGCGCCACATCACAATAGCACCCCCTGCAACCCTGCCTACAGCCCTTCTCTCTCCCTTCAGATCTAACATCCTTCCCTCCACGAGCTCCCGACGCCGCGCGGAAATTCAATTCGGTTAGCTTGACGAGGCGAGCTGGCGTCGTTTTCACAAGGACGTCTGGCTTCTACTGCCAAGTTCGCAACGTCAACGTGAACTTAGCAGTGAGAGGGCGAAACATATTTACGTCTGCTACTGTTAGTTAAATTACTGAAACCTTCATCTCTCTCTCTCTCTCCCCTAAACACACGCTTACGTTTCATCTCAAAACGGCTTTACTTTAGTTAATTATGTTAAAAATCACGATAGTTGCTATTACTCTGAGACATGAAGTAAGTTGATCACTTGAACAATTATGAACGTATGCCACTGCAAACACTTCGTTGTAGTAAAAAAAAAAACAATTAGATTAAATAAAGTAACTTAGAATAAAAACATAATTAAATACAATTTCAATCTAAGTAACTTTATTTTGCTTAGGTTTTCTGAGACTACAGCGAAGTGCAATGGCGTGTGTCCACAATTATTGTTCAATTAATCATCTGCATCAATCATTTAAACAACATGAAGTAAGTTCTAAAGAAAATGGTACACTAACTTCTTATATATTTATCAACTTGCAATTAGTTATTCAGAGTGCATATTGACATTTTGGGTGCGGTATGATCGAAATAATCTCGTACCACTTGTTTTATGTGACTTACGGAATATTGTAAATAAGATAATATTCATAATCACTTTATTTTAGTATTCGGAGATTAATAAAGGCAGTGAATATTTGGCAATGTTTTATTTAGATCTTACAGTGCAAATAATTTCGGTGTATACTCTGTAAAACTAATTGCGACAAGCAGGTAAATGCAAAACATTGGTGCACCATTCCTCGCAAATAAATACAATAAGTGGTTAAAAGGGTTTAGATTATAATTAAACTAAACTAATAAGTTCTACATAATAGGAGTCCAATATTGGAAAACTATTTATGGACTCAGGCCATGGAATTATCAATTTTCCCAATTATGGCACAAATGGCTTCCGAGCAAAAAAATTCGAGGTATCGAGACGAAAAATCGCACCTCACAGAAGCGAAAATGTAAAAAAACAGTCACAAAAAAAGGGCCCACGCCTTTATTGGTTGCTTTTAATAGATATTAATTTACAGTAAGGCACTTGCAGACAGAGGCAAATATTGCTCAGTATTTCTATAAAATTAAAGCCACGAAAGATAAAATGAAAACAATCAGAATCTGGCGTTTATATTTCGTCGTCGAAGGCTGACAAGAAATCTGTACTCGGTTTCTGGCACATAGACTGGATGGAGATCCATCAAGCTTGTTCACTTGAGCCCTACCTGCCGCTTCAACGTCTTGGCGGAACTTGAAATACACACGTGCGTCCAGTGTGTTCAACTACATGCTAATATTAAAACAAGGGACATTTAGGAGCGAAATATAAACGATGTAAAGGGTACAAATGCCACAAGTACTTAGACCTCAATTCAAAACAACCTTCGAATAGTTGTGCATAAAATCCCTGATCACGTAGAACAGGTAAATCCATTATAAACATGTCTCCTCACATTCAACGCAACCATAACACCGTGTTCATGCTTCCTTAGCATTTACTTAAAATACTGAAATAATGCTACCAGAAATATATATATAAGCTAATACTTGGGCAACCTTATATTCAGGTACATGATAGATTCACTGAGTAAAGATATACACTATAGCGGCCATGGGATAGGAAAAAGTTTGACCAGTTTCTTTATGTTAATTTGTGGGCTACTTCAGAGGAGCGCTATAGTGTTCTCGACTGGGAAATAGCAGGCAGCAGACGACGCAGGAGTCAAAATACCTCGGGTCACCCATGTGTTCGTTCACGTTCTGCTTAAGGCGGACCTGTCACACGCGAGTTATCTGCGTTCGCTACAGCTGTGACTACCCAAATCATTATATACTAGTTTATTTACATCTACAATTACGAATATGATATTAATCATGAATTATGTCATGCACCATAGTAGTGTTTTCTTTTTGCACTCATGTGAAAGTAAATTTGCAGGAAACGATAACACTGTTCTACAAAAAAATAATAATTTTATTTTTCTGGATTTGTCTTGTCTGATTCTTGTAGACATTTGTGTGCTGATTTCAAATATATTTTTTGGAATTTTGATATCAGGCATAGTTTTCAAGATATTGACGTTTTACATAAGTTTTGCAATTTAATTAAATGTCATGGTGACATAATTTACAGCTATGCTATCTAGTATTCACAACAGGTATATAAACATATTTATTACAGTTGTCACTAAAGGAACATCTAATCATGTTGCCTATTTAATCTAAAACTTACAGAATATAAAAGGTTCTGCGTAACAATAATGTGAATATGTCTTTTTTATTTGCTTCTTTTGTGTTCAGTTTCTTTGCAGCCTCGAATAAGATTCCAGCAGTAATCAGCGAGCATGTCAGGCATCAATTTTCCTTCATACCGCTTCTCTATAGTCATTATGTCCTTATGGAACCTTTCACCATGCTCATGAGACACATCACTGCAGTTATCAGGGAAGGAATCCAGGTGCGAGTGCAGGAAATGCACCTTCAAGGACGTGTTGCACCCCAAATTCCTATATGCAACAATCACATCTCATTCAGCAGTTCTCTATAGTTTGAAGCTCTTTGTTTCCCCAGAAATTTTTTCGACATTTGTGAAACACATGCAAGCTTGCTTTTCTTTTAGTTTTTCTGAAGTTCACTAATCTGTAGGCCAACAAACGCACCTTCCTTTATCTTTGCTGGTGAAAGGCGAGGAAATTTGTTTGAAAGATGCATAAATCCTCTTCGATCTTAGTCCATTGCCTTTACAAATTGCTTAATGAGACCCAATTTAACGTGGAGTGGAGGAAGCAGCACATCTTCACTAGCTGCCAGTTTCTCACGTTTAATATTTTTCTCTCCTACTTGCCATTTTCGTCGAGGCCATTCTTGTTTTATGTAATGAGAATTTCTGTCACGACTATCCCACTCACAAAGGAAACATACATACTTTGTGTAGCCTTGTTGCATACCCAAAATCATTGCTATAATTTTCAAATCACCGCATACCTTCCATTTGTGTTTATTGTATTGAATACATTTGAGCATTATTTTTTCCAAAATTTCATAGGACTCCTTGGCCATACTAGCATAGGCAACCGGTACAGAAAGCAGGATGTCCCCATTGTGGAGTAGAACTGCTTTCAAACTAATTTCGGAGGCATCAATAAAAAGTCTCCTGTCCTGTGGATCACACTTAAAGTCCAGAAACGTCATTAACCCACATACATCGTTGCAATATGTCAGTGTGTTGTCGATCGTATAATATGGAAGAAAGGTGATTTCGCTATGCCTGTAAAATGTAGCATTTGTATCTGGGTGAAGCAGATTACATTCTTGCAGCCTGGATCCTCCTAGTAGTTCTGACTTTTGTTTACTTAGACCCAAGTCACGAACTAAATCATTTAGATACATCTGAGTTAATAAATATGAAGATGAAGTACCTTTGACCTGATATGTGGGATCAGTTTCTTCAGAAGATGGAATTTCTTCACCAACACTGTCTTCACATACATTAAAGTCTTCAATGTGACATTCAAATTTCCTTAAGGCTTACAAAATGGCTTGCTTGTGGCCTGTAACTAAGGCCGTGTCCCAATTCGCCGAGTGAGCACTCTCTCGCTCACACTTGACTTAACAGAGAGTCCTCTCTGCTGTCCCAACTCCGAGGAGAGTGGGCGAGAGTGAGAGAGAACGACAATGTACACTCAGTGCTCACTTTCGCACCCTCTCTGGCGGCCATGTTGTTTTCATAGAAGAGAGAGGTTGTTTGCAAGTCTAACCTCTAATATCCAGATATATTTTGTTGTTTCTAAAGCTTAAAGATATTTTATCGACTAAACTTATTCATTGCGATTGTGAAAAGTGTAATAACAGTAATATTCTGTTTGGTATGGAGCATAACAAATAATGATGTTATGTTCATTTTTAATTTAGGTTAATTGTGTGCATTTTATTAAATACTGTCATTTGCACATAAAAATTATGATCTTAATTATGCAAAAATGTAACAAATTTAAGTAAATTACCATTTCATAAAATACTGCACATTTATTCGAGGAAAGTGAATGGCCAGCAATATTTTATTTTTCACTATTTATTACTTTTTCTATCAGGAAATAATGCCGAAGGCCTACAGAGGACACAAGCCTCAATTCGCTAAAGTGAGCCAGAGTGGAAGTGCCGAGTGAATGTGAGCACACTTTTGAGTTGGGACACAGCCTAAAGCTACTGTATACAATTCACATTGGAAAATTTGCTATGGGTGCAGCCTTTCTTTATCTTTATATCTATGATAAATTTTCCCTAGAGTATATCGCCTCTTCCATGCACTAATCTGTGATGTCTTTGTTTTAAAAAAATAGTTTTCCACCTTTTTAAAACTTAATAAATAAGTTTACATTAATGTACTCCACTCTGCGGTAAAAGTCAAAAGCTTACAAAATGTTATCTACTTTGATATATACCATCTGAATAAATTTTATGAATTTTAGAGGTTAAATTTTTCAGAAACATATGCTTGCAATAAAAACGTTGAATGACATTTACCTCCATAAGCAGAAGATTCAACGCTCATATAACCAAGATATTTCCAACAAAATATCACGGATACACAAACTGCACGCTGGTTACGCTCAAATCTTACTAGCCTATTAACGTCTTACAGAATACCTGAACATACGGAAACATAGTTGCAGGTATACCAACCTCTAAGTCTGAAACAAGTGAAATTCAGCAGTAAGTTTCGCCAACAGTTTAAACTTAGATTAAATCAAATGTATTATTGTATATGGTTTAATTTTAGTTAACTATATATTTATAAACATATAAAAAAAACTGTGCCTGACAGAACATTTCTGATTTCAAATAAGAATTCCCCATACAAAATTATTTTAGAAAAACACTACTCCATGTTAGAAAATTTACCCTTGTGGAACAGTGTAATTCACTAGCCGAGAAATATAGGTTAGGCTCACGAAGGTTTACAATGTAACTCAGTGTTTACCATTTGGGGTTGTGATCTACTACAAAAGTGTTTGTTCGTACAAATAATCAGTACGTTAAATTGGTCGATTCAAGTGGCATTAAGGCTGTGTCCGAATCAATAGACTTATGTATATAAGCATACTCCACTCGGCTCGATACTTGATACATTCTGACAGGAATACTTATTTGCATCCGTTATAGCAACTAGCCAGCTTAGAAGAATCTGAACAATCATTTTGACGGAAAACAAATACTGTATATTTGCTGAAACATAGGCGCATAGATTAAAAATAACCAACCCATTAGGAGCTGTAGCTGAAAAGTGAATGACAATGAAAGCGTTTTTTCAAGAAAGGAATGGATAAGTAAATTTTATTGTAACACTAATAATTGTATGAATAAAAAGTAATTTTCGAGTATTGATAAACTTTTACCCCCATCCGTGCCGTGCCTTGCCTTGCCTTGTAAAACATTTGGCACTGTTCTCACCCTCCTGCAAATTAACTATAAATTAATCGCCACGCCCAGTTTATAACACATCACAAAGAAAACTGTTTATGTTTATCCTAGCTGTTCTAGATCATTAGAGGTTAAAGAGTATACATTGTTAAGAACTTTTCTCAGTGGCTTTTTTTCGAAATCTAAGGCCCTCATGCCACTCTTTATAAAAAGAAATATAATGAATAACAATAATGAACTACATATAAATCGCTTTTCAAAATAGTTGACTTTGCGCTGCAAGGCCGCTGGTTTACATCACTGGAACGCTACTCCCTCTGCCGTGGCGGGGTGAGGGGGGGGGGGTGGATCGGTCCCTTGTGAGGTAACTTGGCGACCCAGACGGTTATCAGTTAGATTGTGGAGGTGAGGAGAAGATAGTCCCCTTCCCTCTCCACAGCCCATCAAAAATACTAAATGCTGCAGAGCAAACATTACTGTACAGGATTCCCAGGGTAGCGCCTGGGAGCTGTTTCCACTGCTATGTTTACTCTCCTTTGCCCTGCCTGTACGGGATAAAGGAGAGTGGTGAAGTTAATTAAATTAATCAGCGCGGGATTTTAAAGTTCAGGACTATTGCTGTGCTGTCGCAAGCGCCCGTGAGGGGGCTGACGACACTGTGGTAAGAAAAGCGGAAGTTAATTGCCAGATTAAGTTAAAATAATCGGTAAAAAATTGTTTCCCATGACTGGAGTGGCGAAGGCTTAATAGTAAACAGGTTTCATTGTGGTGTGGTGAAGTTAAGTTGGGCGAATATTATTCCAGTGCATTTGTTGTAAAATAATAATAATATGTATTGAGAATTAATTACTAAGTTAATAAAGTTGCTGCATAGAGAATTAAATAACTACGGTATACTTGAATGCATGAGTGTATGTTACTGTGTCGAGCGACTGGGCTCGACTGACTGGCGCGATGCAAGCACAAAATAGTTTTGTTAAAGAGGCGAGATTTTATCCCGTACCGATCGGAAAATTCCAGCCAGGTTCGGGGCTTGTTTTAAGTGAATTGTCGTTATATTTGGCGCTGAGGGCATGAATAAACTATATAAAAGTAGTTTATAATAAGAATTATTGATGTTTGTTACACAATACTCGTAAAAATCCGAATGCAGAGCTTGGAAACCTAGTCATAAGTGCGAAGTTAGAGTCCAAGTCGGCCAGAGGCTCTGATTGGCCGGGGGAATTCTAGAAGGCGTGGCACACGGAGTTCCACAAGAGATGACAGCACTGTCGTTATTTACCGAGAACAGCTTTTATATTGTATCGGAAAAATTAAAGTATGATATTTATAGTTTAAGTTGCTGTAATCCAATTGATTTGAATAATAATATGATGCTGCAAAACTTTAAAAAGTTAATATCTAGCCATTTAACTTGTGAAAAAATCGCTTGAAAAATTCAGATTTTGTGGTGCTGTTCCGCTTTATGCAAGTGATTTTATAGTAAATGATGTAGTTGACAAAGAAATTAAGGACCAGCAGTTAATAATATTATTTTATTTGAATTAAGATGTATATATTTGCATGTTCTGAAGGCACAAAGTAGCTTTTATTTGCAAAACTAGGTGCTGCAATCAATTGGTGTTTTTATTAATTAAAATACGCAGTTTGTCGCTCGGCAAGTGTAGTTTAGCTGTAAATATTGTTACAATTGCTCCAGTGTTGGTCTAGGGTAGGGTTCTTTCCCGCTTATCTGTTATGTTCGAAACTTGGCTGATGTACCGGCGGAAATGCACCAGGAGTGATGAAAAGTCGCAAGCTTGTAGGCAAGTCATGAATTCACGGGATTCCTGCATGACGGTTTTCGTCTCTCCCAGCGAGCCTTGCGGGAGAGGGCGAGATGAAGTTGGTGGTATTGTGGTTGTATCTGCAAGGGTTTCAGGTGTGTGTGTAGATGTGAGGGGGGCGGGAAGCAAGAGCCTGCGCATACCACTGTTGTGGGTTTCATGGTCTTGAGTTCGGCGCCAGGTTCCTGGACGGTGCAGGAGTTGTCTGAGATGTTGTTCTTTCTCTGGTTTGTTGTCTCTTCTGTACCAGTTCCAGGAATTCAGGGCAGTCTTTGGAGAGGGCGGAATGTTCTCCATTGCAATTTGCACATTTGGGTTGAGCACTGGCAGAGGGGCAGGCACCTGCGGGGTGTGAGCCGGCGCAATGTGTGGGCAGACCTCCGGCATGAAACAGAAGTGTCATGTGTGTCCCAAAGCGTGACACTTGCGGCATTGAGCCACATATTGAGGTCCTTTTTGGTAGGGCCTTGTATTAACTATTGTCATATTCATTTTTGTCAATGTGTGCAAAAGGGGCAGATTTGGGTCCTGCGCGGCTGTTACACAAAATAAGGGTTGTGGCTCCAGAGTGAATTTCATGGGGTCTGTGTTGCAGGTGATTTTTTTTACTAAATTGGTAAATGTGGTGGACCTTATACCCGCTGCCTTGAATAATCTTGTTTGATTACCTCCATGTCGGATGAGGAAGGGAGGTCGAAGACTACTTTCTGTGGCTGCTTGGGAGTAGGACAGAAAGTAAAGAAGTTGATGTAGTTGGCTGAGGGCATTTGCGGAGCAGCCTTGTACTGATGAAGATTTGTTGTATGTATTTGAATTCCATTGCGAGTTGGAAGGAGTGAGAATCCGTCCTTGCTGATGACCCAGAGTTTTTGCAGCAACAAGTGGTATTTAGTGCTGTCAGGAACTACAATTCGGAGTTTCCTCTAGGTTGTTGTTCGCCTCAGACGTCGAATGGCGGATGTGTTTGTCCTCCTTGTAGGTGGTGGTGTCGTGTTTGTTGGTTTCCTCCTTTCATTTTTGTTGCTGGAATTCCAAGTCCATTTATTCTTGCTGTTGTTTGGGTGATGAAGGGGGGGGGGGCATTATGCGTTGTATGAATTGAGTCTGTGGTGAGTCTGCAGGGAATTGAATGAAGCAATTCCCTGGATCCGTTTTTACTGCATCAGCCAAGTGCGGGAACATTTTCAGGATTTCAGTGTCCCTTTCGGTGATCTGTATCCGCACGAGACCACCCGAGTCAGACATTCCCCCGTCCGACTCCATACCCCGGGGGGATGGAGGGGGGAAGGGACCGGCTGGAGCGATTCGCGATGTGTTGTATGCAATTGACGAGCAAGTGCTGTCAGAAATGTGCCTAGTTCGATGCTGCGCACTGTGGCCGCTGACCCATGAGGGTTTAGGCTCTAGATGACCTGTTTCCAGCCCGACCACAGTGTACAGGATGTGTGTCGCGAAGCTAGATGTCGTAGACGACGAGAAACTCCAGGTCGCACCCTCCTTGGTCGGAGAACAAGGTTCAAGTGGTGAGGCATTGCTGCTGTGTTGCGGTGTAAGGGGCCTCTCTAGTTGGCTTTTTTAGTGGACCCGAGCTCAGACCACGTGTTCCGGGCAGCAGATGGGCGGAGCTTATAAGCGATCCTGCCTGGAAGAGGGGTCGGCATGGCGATGAAGAAGTGGTGTAGGGTTTGATGGGTACGCTAGACAGCAGCTGTTTCTTATTCATATTTTCCTTTTACACTTGCTCCCGGACATCGCACAAAAGGTTAACGAGAAAACTGCTGTACGTTTGCCTATGAATCATAAGCTCTGGCATTTACTTAGTCTGCTCAGAACTCCGAAGCACACGAGCAACGCACTGCGCCGCCATCCCACTATCTTTCGTTTCGTGGAGACTTCGGTTATATTTTCTGCCAAAGCAGTGGAATATTTTTTACTCGTGCCGAGATACAAAGGTTTTTTTTTTTGACATTTCTTAGGTTGCGCCAGTGTTGTGGTTTCGATGGCATATTCTTACACCAGAGCTCCTTTTATAACAAGTAAGCCGTGTTCTTTGTGTTTGTATAGTCAATTTGACACAATATGGTTTTGACGAACCCGGTACTCTTCAAAGAATATTAAACTCTGCCTGTCTCTCAACTGTCAAAAAGCGGCCTTTTTGGCTAAGACAGAGTATAAAGCCAGTTCCCTAGTAACTTTTAAAGTGCTGGTGCTAGTAAGCCTCAGTAATACATAAACACAGTTTATTTGCATAGAAGACTGGAGATTTTTATGATTAAGCCTTATCATTTAAACTGTTAGAAAAAGGTCATTGTAATCTTCAGCAACTGCTGAAATTATGACTAAAGAGAATTAAAATGTAATTCATACTGAATCACTTAAATGCACAGTTATTTGCATTGAAGGCAAGTAGCTACCAATTTAATTAATTAGTCTGACTTCCTCACACATATGGAAGTATTTTTGATGTGGTAGTCAAAAGCCTATAGAGTAGGATCGTACATGGCAAAACAAAAATGAGTAAGTCTACCGGCTAATATATGATATAAGCCTGTAAAAAGTTTTGTGACAGTGCCGTAAAAAAATAGTAAACAAATTAATGTATTAATTAATGAATTTATTGCTTATAGTAGATACTTCAGCGCACTAAGTTAAACCACTTTAATGATACCAGATATACAGCATTGAACACTACAAGAATAATGCCAATATAAAAATAACCAGAATTAAAAAACACATTTTCGATGAAGTTCCATAGTGTTTACATGCCAAATATGGTGGGAATCGGCAGAAAGAAGTTAATAAAGTTTTACATTAATATATGTTTAATATCAATAAGTATATATTTAAACCTAACCCACCAAAAAGATTAGAATTTTGGTATGTTGTAGGGTACATAATCATAATCGTCAAAATGGCGAGTTACATACAAATCGGTTTATCGGTTTCGAAGACAAGGAACGCGTAACACAAAATTTAAATAGTTATTTTAAAAATTAGTAACAAATTATTTTACTAAATAGTTCTGTACACAACGTCAGTAAAAATACTACAGGTGTGTTAGTTTAGTAGGTAGTTTGTGAAACACATTACAATTCTTCCCACTTCAGGGGGCTTGTTCCAAGTTATTAGTTTCGTTTCCTCTCGACAAAAATATTCGTGATTACTCGAATTTTCGTTTACTAACGAAAGGACCTATTCTAAGCGCATTCTAGTGTTTGTTTGATGTCACTATGTTCGTTGAGAAACTCGAAACGAAAACGAATCCCTTCGGGCCTTCGTTAGCAAGTTTTCTTACAAAAATGTTTCTGGTGTGTGTAACAGAGTGTTTTTCGGGACTGTGAAAGTAGAGAATTGCGATGTAATATGCCCCTGTCGCCTGCGAGATGTTTTGCCTGCCATTTACTAGTTTCTATCATAGGCATTTCATGGTAAAGTGAGAACTTTTGAAGCCCTAGTTACTTTTTTCTTGCATGCCAATTTATATCCTACCACCATTGTTAGTGTAAACCCTGCCATGTGAGTAATAAACACAGTTTAAACATACCCCATACCCAAAACCAAAGGTCCGAGGCCAAAATGAAATGTATTTATTGGTTATCATGTCTGATGAAACAGTTTCAAAAAGTGCTCACTTTACTTTGAACGGTCTCTAGCACTGTAGGTAACGTGTGCGTATGTACGGATTGCGTCCTTTATTGTCTCCTGCTATAGAAACTTGTATGCCTTCTGTTGTGCCCATGAGTATAGCAGAAAGTAGCAGAAAATGGGTATCGTGTAATGCCGGCTTAAATGACTCACGCCTCTCGCAGAAATTAGGCACCAGAAACTTCTTAAATCCTTTTTACATATCGGAAGAAAAACGGTTTTGAATATATGATACACTACATTCTGCTAGTATTATACTACCATATTACAATATACATCGTTAAGTGGCAGGGGAATACTAGTAAAAAGGAGAAAATACCCACAGTAAAAGAATCGAATCTACACTTGCTGTATGAATTAACACTCCTTGTTATGAAGATGACCGTATATCTTATAAAATATATTTCGTTAGTATAGTATAAACGTGCAAACAAAATGAGTGGTCGTTAACGAAAAAAATATTTATCCATTCAACACAACATGGGGTACACAGAACATAACTACTTGTAGGAAAAGTAAATTATAATTATTTAAATATGCCACAAAGTTAAAACACAAAAATACCCTACTGTCACAAATCATTCCAATTTTTACATAGTGTTCGTAACTTGTTGTCATTATCCATTTGTAGGCTAGAATACAACAAACATTCCAGAATACACGGGAAATATTTCACTCTGTCATAATATTTAATAATATTTCTGTTATTCTTGGTAACAACTGAACACTATGAACAGAGAAATGTATTGATTTACTGAGTTTAAACGCACCTGCATACCGCAATGTAGCGTAAGCTGCGACGGCTGAAGTAAAGCTGGGTTTAAAATAGAAATATTTAAGCTTTATATTATGCGTTAAGATGTGTGCAGAAGAAACGAATGTGTGTTCTCTTATGTTTTGGTTCCCAGTGGAACTTGTCAGGTCGTATGTGTTGGTGGGATTTCCTTAAGAATTGAAAGAAATAGTTGTATTTTACATCTTTAGAAAAAAATGTTGAGGTTACGACCAATCAGCACAGAGCAGCCGGTGTTGTTGCGGGAAACTGTTATTTACAGTAATGTAAGTATAAAACAATATGACAAAGGCGTGTGTGTTCACATGTTGACGATTATATTTGTTCACAAATAATAAGCGTCTCTGATAGCCAATGTCGGCTTTGAAGTATGATTTTCTTCAATATGATTGTTTAATACGAGGTCATGTTAGGAACAAAGTAAACATGGCAGGCTTGCTGCCTGTTTCCATTCGCTGGAATTAAGAACTAAAACATTAATGGAAAACAGCAAATACAGAAGAAGTGTTCTGTAGGATAGATAAGCGCCTACTGCATAGTTCTAAATACATTAGTTTTTGTATTGCAAATGTAGGCCGTAGCCGAAATGGCAGATTGCGTTGACAGAATGATCACGTGGCCCGGTTTTGAATAAAAACATTGTGACGTATTTGATAAATTTATATTTCGTATCTTGTACATAGTGGATGTTAGAAAAAATTCAAAATGACAAAATCAGCGCCATGTGGGGTTTGACATTCAAAACACTTGCGCGAATGCGTACTTAAAACGCCTTTTAAAACAAATAACTGTTCGTAAAATACACTAGACATGTTTTGAAAAGCAAGTAAGTGTTGTGCTTTGTTTATATATTTCGCAACACATGTTTTATTTTATGTCGTTATTGGATATTATATTATTTTCTTGTTTATTAACATATTCGCGGCATTCCAGTGATGATTGTAGAGATGTTACGTTTATTTTAAGCATTAAATTTATATAAAACAAATTTTCACTGTTAATGTAAGAATGTGTTGCCGCGAGTGCTAAACAAGTGACTGTCGACAACGTTCGGATTGAAACTTACGAAATGACAAATTACAAAATAACGAATTTGTCCTTTAGGACACGGTCTTAGCTTGACTGTTAGTGATTGGCACCGAGTCATTGCATTCAACCGATGTTTCGTGCAGAAATAGTTCTATTTTGTAATGTACGTAGTCTAGTAGAATGTTGTGACTCCCCTTGTTATGTCTAGTTTTCATGCGTTCGTTAGTGTAAACACTACTAATAAACACTTCAGTGTCAACGTTTATCACACTGTTATGAGTCCAAGGTTTCTGTGTAGAATATACAATGGTGTGCAATGTTACACTCGTGTAAATATACACACACAACTGCCAACTTTTCAGACAATATACACTAATGCACATCGTTATTGTAAACTTAGATCTTACAGAAATGACAGTTTATTGTCGATTTAAAACAAACTTCTGTTAGAGTTGAACCTTATACATGATCATTAATGTTCTTTTCCCGCAGTCTGCATAAGTGAGTGAGTGAAGTGATTTGGGCGGCTCTTAACTGCGAGGTCTTGAGAGTCGATGAGTCTGCATAAGGTTTTCTTCTTAATGAGGTTTATGCTCATACGGCGTTCGCATCCTTCTACATACGTAAATGTTGTACATGTCTCGGGAAATGACATACGCACGTATAGGGGAAACGAATGTGTGTACGTCTCTCGTCCTTACAATTCATAAGCTACTATTTTAAAAATTGATTTATATGTAGTTCATAAATGTTATTCCCAATATTTATTTTAATAAAGAGTGGAATGGAGGCATTAACTTTTGAGAAATGCCATTGAACAAAGTTCTTAACGATGTATACTCTTTAACTTTTAATGATCTAGAAGAGCAGGATTAAACATAACCAGTTTTCTTCGTGATCTGTTATAAACCAGGCGGGGCATTGAATTTATAGTTAATATGCAGTGCAGCGAGAGCATTACCAATGTTTCTACAATGCAAAGTACGGATGAGTGGAAACGTTATATCAAAATCTGATATTTAATTTTTATTCATTCCAATAAGATTAAAAGTAAATTTGCCTCTACTTGTTACCAGTTTTAATGATACATTATCGATGACTGCGTCTACTAACTCAAATTTATATTCATTCCTTTCTTGTAAAAATATCTATGATCGGTTAATAGTAACACTGTCATTGTCATGCGCTTTCCAGCTACACCTCCTATTGGGTTGATATCTATGATCGGTTAATAGTAACACTGTCATTGTCATGCGCTTTCCAGCTACACCTCCTATTGGGTTGATAACTTTAAATCTATGCGCCTATGTTCCAGCACATATTCAGTATGTGTTTTCCGTCAAAATTCTTGTTCAGAATCTTATCAACTAACTAATTGCTGTAAGTGATACGAATAAGTATACCTGTCGGAATGTGTCACGTATCGAGCCTAGTGGAGTATATTTATATACATAAATGCATTCCTATGTTGGTACACAGCCTTAATGACACTTGTATCGACATATTGAACGTACTGATTATTTGTACGAACAGTCATCTTTGTACTAGATTTCAATCCCAAACTGTAAACATTGCATTCAATGGAAGACCGTCATGCGTCAAAACTATATTTCTCCACTACTAAACAATTATTTCCTGTCCATTTTCTTTCACATAAGAACGGAATTAAACGTTTACTATGGTGTATGACATAATTCATGGTTAATACAAAGTTTGTAATTCTAAGTGCTAACAGTACTCGTGTTTTGTCATGAATACCCAAACCATTGTTAAATAATAGATTATAATTAAAAACAATGACCGTTGTATATTTATGTTTATTTATTTTCGCAGAGGTAAATAAAATGAAATAGAAGTTGATATCGCTGCAAATTTCCGCAAACACATAATTCTACGACATAAACGAAACACATGCCATGGTAGCCACTAGTAAGTAAATCATGAGTTGGGTATTCAAAGCTGCAACGAATGCTGGTAACTCGCGTGTGACAGGCTCGCCTTTGCCAGAACTTGAACGAACACGTAGGTGAGGCGAGGCCAGGGTTATGGCATACTTTTACCGGCTGCGGAATTGGTAACACCGCACGGATCATATCGTCGAGAACACTAGCGCTCCTCTGGATCAACAGCGGAACTAACACATAAAACTGGTCAGACTTTTTCCTATCCCATGGCCACTCTAGTGCGTATCTTTATTCGATGGGCGAGGCCAGTGGGGTGCCTAGGCATCTAGCCAAGAGCCCTGGTAGCGCCGCGCTTGAAGGCAAGGCTTGCACGGAACAGTGGAAACCCTTTTTTGGGGGAAGGGGGAATATATTAGGATAAAAGTCTTAGCAGATACATAATGGGGGTTCTGGACCACCCCCACATTTTCATTGAAAATCGCGGTTTTTTTGCTTCAAATTAAAGTTTTTTTTTGCTCCAAAACCATGGTTTGAAATTTAAGAAATTACGCTTTATAATAACAAGCAAATATACCCCAAAATCAAGTAAATTTACCACTTTTAAAAAATGCCCGAGCAGGATTCTCAATTTTGAAGAGAGAGAGAGAGAAAAAAAAAAAAAAGCAATTTTCATTGAAAATCAAGCAATTTAATCGCAAAATCAAGCTTTTATCGCTGAATTTCAACCCCCAAAAAATTCTGCTCGAATAGTGAACACAAAATTTTGACCCAAATTTCATGATTTTCCCTCGAATTTCAAGCAATATTACCCCAAAATCAAGCAAATTGATCGCATTTCAAGCAATTTTTCAAGTTTTCTAGATCATGATCACATAAGAGGGAAAATTCATTAATCCAACATGCAACAATTGTAATCTAAAATTGAAATTACCAAATTTTGTACCAATTTATTTTCATAAATTAGCTGGTTATGATGCCCACTTATTTATTGAAGAGCTAGGATAAGATGATAAAAATATATAATGATTTGCAAATAATGAAGGAAAATTTATAACTTTTGAGAAAAACACTGAAAATTAAAAAATGGGATTTACAGACACATTTAAGTTTATGGCCAGTAGTTTAGATAAATTATCATCTAATTTAAGTAAATGTCGAATGAAACACACAAAAACATTTTCCAGAAGATCAAGTTAATTTAGTTATATGAAATGGTGTATACCCATATGATTATATGGATAGTTGGAAGAAATTTGAGGAAACTGCACTTCCACCAAAATGTGAATTTTACAATAAATTAAACAGAAATAGTGTATTTGATTATGAATAAGACCATGCAAAATGTGTATGGAACCAATTTATTATTTAAAAAATCATGGTGAATACCATGATTTATATTTAAAAAGTGATGAATTATTGTTAGCAGATATATTCGAAAATTTTAGAAACACATGTATAAATTCATATTATTTAGACCCTGCATGGTATATTACAGCATAAGGTTTATCATGGAATGGAATGTTAAAAATTACTAAACAACCACTATATTTATTACATAATTATGAAATCGTTGCGGTATTTCACAATGTTGTAACCGATATGTTAAAGCTAATAACAAATATTTGGTATATGTTATTCCTAATCAAGAATCAAATTATTTAGCATATCTCGATGCGAATAATTTACATGGTTGGGCAATGTCGCAACATTTACCATATGGTAGTTTCGAGTGGGTGTACTATGCATTAAATTATTTATATTATTGGAGTGAAAATATATTAGATTTGGGGAATGATTCTGAGTATGGTTATATATTAAAAATTGATTTAGAATAGATAAAATAGAATAGAATAGAATCCACAAAAGCTACATAATTTACACAAAAACCATTCAATTATTCCAGAAAATAAGTTAGTTCCAGGTACCAATGAATATAAACTATAATCAACTTTACACAATAAAGAAAAATATATACTACATTATCGCAGTTTGAAACAGTGTCTAAATAATGGACTGAAGCTTGCCAAAATACACAGAATATTGATGTTTGATCAGTCTTATTGGTTCAAGAAGTATATTGATTTAAATACAATGAAAACAAATGCTAAAAATAATTTCGAAAAAGATTTTTATAAGCTCATGAATAATTCAGTGTTAGGTAAAACTATGGATAATATTAAAAACAGAGTTGATATAAGTCTATTATCAGATGCTGAAAAATGTACTATATTTAATGAAATCTTGTGGCTATTCACATGAATAAAACTAATGTAAAATTAAAACAGCCAATTTATGTGGGCACGTAAATTTTGGACATATCGAAGAATTAATGTATGATTTCCATTGTAACATGATAAAACCAAAATATGATTATAAAATTAACTTATGTTATCAATATACTGATAGCTGTATATATATATATATATATATATATATATATATATATATATATATATATATATATATATATATATATATATATATATATATATATATATATATATATATATATATGTGTGTGTGTGTGTGTGTGTGTGTGTATAATAAAAACAGAAGATTTTTAAGATGATATGAAGTCGGTGATAGAAAATTTTGATAAAAGTGGTTATCCAAACGACAATATCTAAAACATGCCACAAATAAATAATTTTTTTTTAGGAAAAATGGAAGACGAATGTAATGGGAAATTATGAAAGAATTTGTTGCTTAACAAGCAAAAATGTATGCATATAGAGTTGGCATTCAGAAAACAAATCTAAAGGTGCGAAAAATGTGTTCTCAATAAGAGAATTACATTCTAAGACTATATGAATAGTTTGTTTGATGAGAAAATTTAATACGGAACAATAAATTTGATAAGGAGTGAGAAACACAAAATATATACAAGCGAAGTTTGTAAAATTGCATGAAGTCATTGTGATAACAAGAGAATTATCCAAGAAAATAAAATTGATGCACTCCCATATGGATATCAAAATTTATAATTAATTTTTAAATTTTAACTATTGGTGAAACACCGCTAGTCAAATATTCATAATTATATTAATGAGAGGTGCAATTAGTAAGAAAAAATATTTAAAATCATATGATGAATTTGGTGTTAGTGAACCACCAACACTTGGTACTATACAGAAATTATTCATCACACCTATTTCTGAAAGAAAAGTTTTATGTTTTATAAATGAGAGGTGGTATGCATTTTGCATACCACCTATTTTTGAAAGAAAAGTTTTAAATTTTGGTGATATTAAAGGGGCCGTAAAACATGGAACCATTTATGATTTCTAATAAAATAGCAAAATTTCAAACTTTGTTACTTTCCAAAACAACATCGATATCAGAACCATCAAAATCAATTAAATTTCCATTTCTGTCTAATTTCTGAAACAATGTTGTTAAATTCCTCATTATTAATATTATAAAAAATCGTATATGGGGGCTCATAAATAACATAAACTCTAAAACCAAACACAGTTCATGGTGGAAAAGTAGCAATAATATTAGTCTCCAAGTGACTAAATTCATCACATGTCTTTAACGTGCCATATGGCAAATTACAATGAACATTGATTGTTTTATATGGATTTAATTAGGCAATTTAGTATCTACAAAAACTTTATCTTTTTCAATAGTTAATTTTCTTTTTAAACCGAGAATATCAGACAAAGTGTCATCAAGTTTAATATCAAACTTGGTTTTAATTGTTATTCTATTTTTCACATTGTCTGTTGTTATTTAAATGTTGTTTGTTGAAAAATGCTCTGTTAAATGTATAGCTTCTTTCAAAGATTCGACATCATATTGGCCTCTGGGAATATTTATGACAGTATTTTTATCTACAACAGGACTCATTTTTTCAAAAACAGTTATAGTATTGTTCTCCACATTTGGATTTGATAATTTTGCATGAAAACTAATTAATGCTATCTATTTAGCTTTATAAATTATATCACAGTTAAGTTTCTTCTTTAGAATAGAATTATTGTTTATTAACTTGAAAACTTTAATATCCATTTATTACAAAAATGATTGTTATAATTGAAAAAGTGACAGCTAAAGCTGTGTATGCTGCTCAAAATTGACTGGGGTGTTGGTGTATTAATTTCTGAAGAAACTTCAAAGAATAAGAAAAATTTTGAGTTATTGCCCGATAATATTTGCAGGTGGATAGTAGGGCCAAGCAAAAGCGAATAAACAAATTACATGATACATTTTATTTAATAGAAGGGGTGGTTAAATTTAAATTAATTGCTTGCTTGCTCTAAAAGTTTTAATCAACCAAATGCATTATATTACAAGGCAATTTCGAAGTGATGTCCAAAAAATTTAATTGAAAAAATGGCTAATTTTATATATACCACTGAGGAAATTAATCCTTTAGATCAATGCGAAAACAAATCTCTAATAGTAGTTGACGATGTTATTTAAGATAGTCAAAATATAACTCGTGAATATGTTACAAGAGGACGACACAAAAATATTGATGGTTTCTGTTTGGCTCAAACTTATTCCAGAGTGCCTAAACAATTGGCGAGAGACAATACAAATTTTTTGTGTGTATATAGACAAGATGATATGAACTTAAAGCATATTTATAATGATTTTGTTGTTGTGAATATGCCTTATGAAAATTTTTAAGAAATTTGTGCAAAATACGGAAATGAAGATTATGGTTTTATTGCAATAGATATGAATAGAAAAATTTACGATGGTGAGTATAGAAATAAAATCAAAGAGTTTGTAATTTTTTAAATAAAATATCTAGTTTACAATTACAGAAAAATATAAAAAATCATATGATGACTTAGGTGTCGACAAAATACCGACACTTAGTACTATTAAAAAATCTAATTGTATATAATTCAATGAATTTGGGCTTTTTTTTAAATATTCTTTTTTTTATTTTTTGGTTTCTTTACTAAAAAAGAATATTAATAAAAACACTTATTACAATTCACGAATTTCACTTGCACATAAATTTGTAAATAAAAATGGAGTCAATTCTAGACATAAATAACAACAAACTTATTTACAAAGGTAAACAAGTTTTTATGATTATTGATGAGGAAAATAATACTTGGTTTAATGGAACTGATGTAACTAGACTTTCGGATTACAGAAAACCACGAAATTGTTATATTATAACATTGATAATGATGATAAGATGAACTTTACTGAACTTAGAATCGTCCCTAAAATAGGGATGGATTAAAACTTGAAACCAAATGATACATTTATCAATGAATCAGGGCTGAATAAGTTAATATTTAGATCAAATATGTCTCTAACTGGAAAATTTACTAAATGGGTACCTAAAATTTTTTATCATCAATTAGAAAACATGGCGAATATAAGATTCAAAAAGACATTATGTATTTATGTAAAGGTCAAATGTAACACATTAAAAATGAATGAGTTAAAATACCAGCATATAGAAAAATGTTCATATTGAAAATTTAACAGAAATCGTTGATAGAGCCGTAGATGGAATAAATAGCAAAAATGAGGTAATTAGAGATATGGCCCCTCATGTACCACAAACACAAAACCCAAATTTAAATCCAACTTTCATTCTTCTAAAATAATTTTATAATGATTTTGAATTGGATTATTATGTTATTAGAACTCAAAGAAAATATGTTCAACAACAATTAATTAACGATATAAATATTCTAAGTCGAATTGAGTAAGAATTTATCAATGAATCTTGAGTCCATGATTCGTGGACATTTATATCTTTAAATGTTGTTAGATATTTTCTAGAACTAATATTTAAATGTATGTATGATGTTTTGTGTTTTATCCATTATGGCATTTCAGGGTATCTGAGCATATGCCTTGAAATATTAAGTAAAATTAAGGCAAATTTACACAACATCCGTTTTATTAATCCAAGAGCTGTGAGAATTACCAAAACTTAACTACTTAGCAAATATTTTTCACCTTTAGATTTTAAAACTTTTTCGACCAAATATTCATTAGGATAATTAGTTTTCATAATTTCGCATTCATAAAAACTACCCGTTATTTATTCTCATTTTGTACCTTTTAATTTATAAGTTGGTATATCAAAATTTAAAACTTTACAAATAGTAAACAATTCTGTTGACCAATTAGCAATATATACTTAAAAAAAAAAAACCTTCAGTCAGCTCACGCAAACAATATCTCCAACTTTATATTTTGGTTTAGTAAACACAAAATTTGTTTGCAATAATTTTGTGCATTATAGGCATTTATCCACTTGTAGTAGTCATTCAAAGTTAATTTTTTCCACATTACATTTTTTAAAGTTCGATTAAATCTTTCAAGAACACTAGCTTTTAATTCATAAAATGAAGAAAAATTATTTATGTTATGCTTTTCCATACGTTTTTTTAAATATTTTATTATAGAATGCTGAGCCATTGTCGATTTGTAAATTATTTGGTTTTCTTTTCATAAAATTATTTCCTAAAGCATTTGCCACATTTTCTGCTGCTTTATCTTTGATTGGTAAAGCAAAAGCAAATTTTGAAAAAACATCGATAATTGTCATGATATATTTATAGCCTTTTTATAACTTTTAAATTTCTAGTATCCATTTCTACAAGATCAATTTGCTACATATCATCCATGCCTTACGAAATAACTTTTCACCTTAGAAAATTTTTTCGCGCATGTTTATATAATTCGTTAATTATTCCTTCTCTCAAATTGAGGATTTTTTTTAAGAATATTGATTTTTTTAGAATTACACAACGAACATATACTTTTCTGGACTAATCTCTTTTTTTATATATTATTATTTTTAGAAATTTTCTTGCACTTCAAACACCATGTGTTCTCCATTTAATAATATAAATAAATAAATGTATATATATATATACATTTATTTATTATTATAAAAATAGTAATATAAAAATGTGAATACAACAAATGGGCGATTAGTTCAGAAAAGTATATATATATATACTTTTCTGAACTAGTCACCCATATATATATATATTATATATATATATATTATATATATATATATATATATATATATATATATATATGGGTGACTAGTTCAGAAAAGTATATATATATATACTTTTCTGAACTAATATATATATATATATATATATATATATATATATATATATATATAAATATATATATATATATATATATATATATATATATAAATAAATAATATATATATATATATATATATATATATATATATATATATATATACTTTTCTGAACTAATCACCCATATATATATATTTATTTATTTATTTCACTATTATTCCTATTGCCACCACCTCTCCATCAGCATAAAGAGATTTTTAATTTTTTTTTTATTTTAAAAGTTTTAATTATCACCTTTGTTAACATCAAAAGGCCTACTATGATCTATTTTTTTATTACTCTTTAAAACAGCCAAAGTATTATTAAACATGAGAATATCCGTAACTATTTTATAAACAGTATAATCCAACAAAAAAGTAAAGAAAATTTGATCATTATCTAAGTGAAAAACATTAGTCAATTTATTCCAATCTGCAAGTAAATAAAATATGAGATTTGTTTAAATTTTGTAATTTAATTCTTTATCAGAATCTTTGATTTTTCAACTTTCAAATCAACTAGTGTATGGCAATAATTAAAAATTGCTTTGTTGAAATCTTGCAATTTATCGGTTATTTCTTTATCGAGATATCTTTTATTTACGGCATCTTTCCCAACAATATGATCAGCCATATTATTAATTCTGCGATTTTGAATATAAACATAGTCTGTTGTGTAAAGAAAAACTTCACTTATTTGATCTTGTAAAGCAGAAACAATGGTATTATATTTTGAATCAACATATGTTTTTAAATCATAATCACTAGTGTTGTATTTTGAAACTACATCATTTTTTAATGTATAGTCAGCAACAATAGTTTTATATTTTGAATCTAGATAATTTTTTAAAGCATAGTCACAAACAATAGTTTTATATTTTGAATCTACATATTTTTATTAATGTTTGATGCGATTTATATAATCAGCAATAGTGTTATGGAATTGTAAACTTATATCTTATTTATAGCATAATCAGAAACAATAGTTTTATATTTTGAATCAAAATCCTTTTTAAATGCATAATCTGCTATATACGTCGAAATATCTTTTATTGATCGCGTCTTTTTTATATACAGGTTCGCCTATGTTAACAATTCTTCGTCCAAAAAATGAGACACACGATTTTGTAAAATCAAAACAAGTGCTCAATTCGCTTTGTAAAGAAGAAACACTTGAATTGCATTTTGAATCTACATATTCTTTTTATATCTTCAGCAATACTGTCAAAGTTTTTATTTAAAGATTCGATTAATGGTTTCCCGAATATATATGTCTTTTAATAACTTAGAAATTATATTGCGAAACCTGAATTCTCTCGCTAAAAGGTGTAAAACAATTAAACATTAATGTCCATAGACAACAGAATTTAAATTCTGAACTCGATCGTCATTGCAATAAACAGTATTGTTTTTGAAATAATTAATTAAATTACTAGGAATGTTGCCACCAAATGAATCAAAATATAAACATTATTATTTTCTTTAAAATAGCAAACCCAATTAGTGCCAGAATTTGTTGAAATATCAAAATTAACCACAGCACATTCATTTTTGAGCATATTATTTTTCGTAGTTCGTCAATCCTATAAACATTTCTGAATTTTTTTATATTTACTTATTTTTTACATATTTTTTAAATATCGATATTAGATAAAGGAGCTAAAATTTTTTGGCCTTTCTCTTTTTTTTTCGCAACTACGCCACTAGCAATCTTGTTTTCCATTGCTAAATCGTGTCTCTGTTGTCCTTTTTTTTTTTTTTCCGACAGAATTATAATTTGTACTTGGCCATCCAGTTATTACGCCAAGAGCTCCTAAAGATGCAAATAAAATTGGTAAAAATTCTTCAATGATGTAAACCATTTCCAGTTTTTTCATTAGCCATTTTTATAACTGTTGGCAATGGCAAAGTTAATTTAAAACTTTTTTCTTCTTTCAGATTAATATTTTTTTCTCAAGTTGTTCTTTTGTTAAAAATTTATCTATACCCAAATCTCTTAATTGATCAATGGGTATGTCGAAAGTTAAGCTTTGTATCTTCATTTGTAAGTAAAAATTATATATTGAATAATTAAAAAAATTATTGAAATATTGTTAAAAAATTGTGTATTATCTCAGTCGCGCAAACCTTTGCCTGTCTGGAGTTTTAGGTGATTGTAAGAATAAAATACATCATTACAAAACATTTTTAATATATTAAAAAGTTTTAATACCCCAGCCAAGTTTTCTTTTTGTAAACTTTGTTGAGGCAACAGCTGCAGAAGAAATTTTTTTTCCAATTGCAGTCATTATTTATTTTGCTTCTTTTTGTAAAATTTGATCTGCTTCATGCCTAGGTTCTAAATCTTTGTGGTTTATATAAGTAATATCATGAAATTTATAAGCTTCATCTAATTTATTTATTCCTGCATCTCCTCTTTCTAATCTTTCATTTAATTTTGTAATCATAACCTGTCAAATGCATTTCGAGCAAATTTAAATTGTTTAATTCTCAGTTTATGCCTTTGCCATGGTGTTCAGAATTCCAAAATGAGTTCGGAATAACATTTAAAACTCTTATTATATATGGAATTCCTTTCGTGGTATTCACAGAAAAATCAGAAAATTTATTGTTTAGCATGTTCATAATGTTTACTTTTTCATTGTAAAAATTGTAATTTCCAGAAATTTCTTCACTGTGAATAACTAATAATCTGTCAATTAATTTTCTAACATTGTCCACCCAAATATATTATATCGGCAAATTATTATATATTTTTATACCTTCACCAGATCTTGGAGAATATGTAAAATTTGCTCTTTCTGGTGTGTGTTGGTGCTGATCTTGATGCACTTATATAATTATTATAAAGTAGCTTAATTATATTTGCATACTTCCAACTTCTATTCGAGTTTATTGGCATTTTAGGAAAATGTACTAGGAATGCAGCATTGGCGGATAAAACAATTTCTGTGTATTTTTCATAGTCCTTATCGGTGAATTCTTCTTCAAGAACCGATTGTGTTTTTTTGTTAAAAAAATTAGAAAGTCCTTCTGTTAATGTATATTCTTTACCTTTAACATATAGTTTATCATTATTTATCTTTATTTCTGTATGTTCAATTTCAAATTTATGCCCATCTCCTTGTAAACCTTATGGTGTTTTATAAACAATTTTTTCAGAAATTTCTTTCCGAATTGTATAACAGAATCCGGATGCGTCAAATTTTTTATGGGTACAATGCCCATTCGCTCTTCTACATTATGCAATCTTGGGAATAATTCTCTTTCAAAAGATGTTTCTTCTCGTGTTGGTGGATAATTTAAATATTTTGCAGCAACAGGTACTAGTGTTGTTATTAAATTTTTATTTTCTTCACTTACTTGTTCTACTTTTTGCCAATATTTTGTAATATCTGGATTAATGGTAGATCTTTTTTTGTTCTTTTCATTTTATCTCATGTTCTTTTTATAATTTCTATACTTCTCGATGAGCAATTTCTGTCGATGAACTCCCTCTGAATCCTTAATTTATATAATTTTTTTTATACTTATAAATGAGTTATTAAAGCGTTGAGAATTTTGAGAGACAAACTTTCCCCTCCAACTGATCAAACGAGGGGGAATTTAAATATTTACAATAATAGAATCAAGTTTGACATCCCCATAGGAGATGATTTTTTTTCCCAACCGATGTTATGTTTTGGAAGAATATTGCCTACTAAAAAGAGACAAAACTAGAGACGAGGCAAAATATGAAAAATTAGATAATATTGATGTTTGTTCTAATTTTTTTCCATTCAAATTTTCTGGAGCAGAAATTTCAAAACATGGACATTTTATTGAGGCTATTGATAATCCAGGAATAACTTCTACAAGGATGAATATTTTGCTAAGATCACCATTTAAAAAAATATTTAGAGTCTACTGGTTTTGATAGTAAATTTCGGATAAAATATGTTCGTAGTGATAAAATTAATGAAATAATGTATCCATTAAGATGTTTGTTTGGCTTTATTCGCGATAATAATGAAGTTTACTGGAAAGGTGGTATACAATATAACTTTTGTTAGAAATTAATCTGATAACAATTGTTTATTTGTTTATGAAACTAAAAAAGCAGATGGTTCAGTTGATAAAACTTATGCTGATCCAGGGAAAATTGTTATTGAAAAATTACACATTTTGTGGCTTATTGTAGAATACGAATCTAACACATCAAGTGCAATTAAAAAAATATACATATCCTTTGATTCATATTGGTTTTAAGTAGAGGTGTGGGGGATCCTGATGGTTGGGAAATATCCCGAGAAAATTTTTCCATTTTCCCGTCGGGCGGGAAAAATTTTTTTCCTTAGAATCTAGGGTTGGATTTTTTTACAGTAAAACCTAAATTTGACACAAAATTTGAAGCACTAAACATAAACCAAAAATAAACCTTTCAATATAACTGACAAATATACCCGAATAGTGCATGAGAAAAGGTTAAGTCAATGTAGAATCACACACTTGCAAAAAGTAAAGTACATAACTTTTAAATATTAAGCCACCTGAAGCTTTGCGTGTACCAGCATCACAATAAATTCACATTAACGCCGATAAATAATTTGTTATGGTTTCTCGTCGGTTAGACACACTTTACCTTTTTCAGAATACAAAATGGGATGCTTTCCGGTATACGCTTGCAAGCGAGATATCGCAAGTTGTTTAAATCAACGTAACTTAATGCACATGAAAATGACACAGTTTGTGTTTTTATTATGTTTGTGAACTCGTGAGACGAGCCGATGACGCATTGTAAGTCAGTCGTCAGTTAGTTTTTCATTCTTAACCTAAAATTCGCAGTCGTAGTTTAGCATTTCAGTTGCAACAAGTCAGTCAACGTGTCAGTTTTGTATCAATGTTTGTCATCTGTCATACCTTTTTCCTTTGTAATACAAACATTATCTTATATTGCCCTGGGCTCGTTTCTTGTGTTCTATTGTGTCTGAAAACATATTGAATTCAAATCAACAGAAAATTTGTAGACAGAACACTGATGTGACACAGTAGTCGATGTTTTTACATAAAAACCAACGCTTCATTAAATAAAATTATTTTGTATGTGTTACATTATGTATTTGTGTCATAGTAGACACATTGTTGATGTATTTTTTATATAAGGTTATAATTAAATGTTTTTTTTTTAACTTGTGATATTCTTGATTAAATTATATTATGATGTTGTAGTGTAAAACTCAAAAAATATAAATTAACTTTTGTAATTGAGTCACCTAAAAAAATTTTCCCGTTTATTCCCGATTTCCGTGTGAAAATTTTTTCCCGCCCGAATTTTTCCCGAAGGGGCATTTTGCTTTCCGCACACCCCTAGTTTTAAATGTTGACAATTTTTAGAAAAAGAAGTTCTTACTGGGACAACTGTTTTAACTTTGATATCAAATATCAGTTTAATAATTTGTAATTTGACATGCCGGATTTTGTAACTGTGGGTTTCCAAACTAATATAAAAATCGTGCCGAGCAATATGTGCATGCTTAAATGTTTGATCATTGTAATGTAAGAAATATTTTTGTTAAAAATGGAAGAAATGAAATTTTTCCAAAGTAATATTGGAATCTAGATATTGAAAATGATCTTTGTCTTAAAACGTTTCTGGCTTTTAATGGTTTTAGAAATTCAGTAACAAAATTAGATACTATTTAAATAAATAATGAACTTTATTATAAGCCAACTACAATATTATTTAGTTTGGGGTCTATATAGAAAGACAGCAGTAGTTAAAGATAAAACAAATAAAAAAATTAGTGTACATTTAAAAAAATGCTGTTGAAGCTTAATACAATTTGTAATGTTCTTTTGATTAGTCATCGAAATTTAACTTATGATTATTTGAAAGAAATATCACTGAAGACACATAAATTTTTAATTTTATTAAATGGATAATGTAAACGATTTTACAGAAACAAGAAATTGTTTCGATAGTTTAATACAATTTTTTTGACTCTTAGTTGAGTGGTCGCAGTAAAAATTTCTACGAATTTTTGAAAAAATAAAAAATAATAATTCTAATTAAAATTTTCTTATATAATCACTTTTTTTATGAAACATATATAAAATTTTTATAATATAAATGAATTAAATTATATATCTTTTAGAACTTTGGGATATTGGATATAAAATTATAAAAACAGATTCTTAGAATTTCTTGAAAAGTGAGAAATTTGCTTGGTTTTGGGGTGAAATTGTTTGAAATTCGAAGAAAAATCATGAAACTTGTGTCATAGTTTGTGATCACTATTCATGCAGGATTTTTTGGGGCTGAAATTCGACCAAAAAAAAAAATCTTGATTTTGGAGTATAATTGCTTGATTTTGGGGTAAAAATGCTTGATTTTTGGGTTAAATTTGCTTGTTTTTAGAATGCTTAGTTTCTTAAATTTCAAACCATGATTTTGGAGCAAAAACCTTGAGTTTGGAGCAAAAACCTTGATTTTCGATGGAAATGTGGGGTGGTCCAGAACCCCCATTATATATATTATTTAAATGATATTGCAGGAGGGAGATAGGGTTGGGGTGACAGTCTCCCCTTGGCTCTCCGCGTTGATTCCCAGCGACATGATTGATATTTTAATTAATTGGTTTTAATTGTGGAATTTTAAACTGTTGGTGTGTTTTAAAATTTTTAAATTAGAGTAATTATTTTACTTTTTTAATGATAAAACATTCCCTTGGCGGTGATGGATAGGTTTTAAAGTTATAATGTACATGGAATTTTATTAAGTTTGGAGAATTTTTAATATGTTAGAGATAACTGTGCTAGATAGGAAGACCTGTGCCTAAGAGGGTCATGGTATTATTTACTTGTTACTTGTTTAGAAGAACCGTCACACAAGTATTTATTCTCGCTGCAGTTCGAATTATCACCGAAACATAATGAATACCGTTCAGTATGTTTTTTTTCTCTTCAACTCTCAAGTGTCCGGAAACATTCATTAAATTTTCATATGCTTAATTGCTGAAATTATAGGTGTTCTCAGTCTTGGTATTTTTCTGAGAACATTATTTATTCAGTGCACATCACCCAGTTTGTTGAGACCAATTTCCCAGAATTATTCCAAGTCCCTGAAAAGCTTGGCCAAATCCTAAGTCCACATAGGCCGAATAATTTCAAAATTCACACAGCAGAAAGTCCACCCTAGGTATATCTTTACACAATGGTAGAATTTCCACAGTCGTGAAGAAAATAATCTTGATTAACAGAAGGTACGCGCATGAGAAGGATATATCCATAAACACGTTTATCCGCAATAAATATGTATAAGTTTATATTTACATATAATAAACTTGCAAACTAGGTTAAAAAGCCCAAAATTAAAATCTTAACGTCACAATTTACCAAAACTCAGAATATTTACTGCAATTCAAAATGAGTCATGCTCTAAATATTTTCGTTCCAAATCTACGCAAAAATACACAGGGAAGAATGATCGTATAGCCCGGCATTGATATTGTATGGAATTAGAACTCACTTTGTATAAACACGTCCTGATTTCATTGAATTAAGTGGGTAAAAGGGTGAACTATTCTCAGTTCAACTAAAAGGGCTATTTAAATAATCAACTATAAAACATATCGTCATAATAGTAATAATAGAATACATACACTCCAAGTGAGAATCTCATATAAATCAGTAAAAATCAGCCAACTTATTAATTAGTCATCGGATACTGATTATCAGTCTCTCAATTTTCACTTTTTCACTGATTTAGTTCAATCCTCACAGTTTCAGATTTAGCATGTATCATTAGTCTACCCTGCTCCTAAAAAAACTACATACCTTAACCGGAAAGCAAAACGCTGCAACATGCTTATTAAGCCTTTCTTTTTTCATTTTAACTAGTCGGAAAACAAATTCACGAACAGTATTACATTTGATGCTGCATTGCGCACAGGGATAACCACCATTGTACGAAAAAAAAACCTAACTCAGCGAGTTAAGGCATTCGTTCAATCTTTACTTCTCGAGTCTAACCGAAATATCACGGCAAGAATTCCCAGCCGACATACAGGATGTGCATGTCACTCTCCTGAGAAACCTGTATGCCTGGTGAAGAAGGCAGCTACACCATACTTCCTGCCATACTGCCAGGCAACTCAAAAAATTCAATACAGCCGGAACCAAAGAAATGTGTGATGCCAACATAGCATTTCAGTCGATTCAGACATCCCTCGTCAACAAAATCGACCAGAGCACACTTGTTGATCATTGACAAAGTCGATCAGTTCGCTCGAACATAAATCACCCAGGAATATCTCGTTGACCACATAACGAAATTGTGATTTGCAATCGCCACGTCGCATACGTAAAGAACACGCATTTCAGACGCGACCTTTTGAGTGCTTTCAAGACGTCACGCACATTAGAAATGCAATTTCGGAACACTCCAACATAGGTAAAAACGCCTTTTTAAAGCGCTCTTTCACAAAATATACGCATCAGGTGCATACATAACATACGCTTCAGATACATATACTAGAAGGCCGTGCGTGAACTGAGGTTTGCTACAAACTTTCCACCAATCAAATGGTCTGTGACATGGGCGATGACCCTTGATACACGTAGAATGTCGACAACATTGCAAGCCATCTCAGAGCCTTGCCCTAATTGGCTACGTTGCACTTGGTGTGCTAGACAGCATAGCCCTATCACCACTCATGCACTTCTCATCCTCAGATGCAGAAAATTGCTCGGTGGAGTGTGCTGCACCTAGTTCTGTAGCCCGAATTCCGCGGCACGTGGACTAGATAATCCCTGGAGTCTCAGCATGATATCTTGTCATTACCCCACGTGTATTGTAATTAGTTTTATACACTTTGAACATATTCCTGCGATAAGGTGTTTTTAGCTGCTCTGCGTAATTGACCTGCATGACGAACTCGAAATTTTTCCACTTGCTGTAAGAACGAGGTTCTTATGTGTAAGACACAAAATACATAAAATATTTTATGTGGAGTAATTTGAGGAGTTGCGTTTATTTCTTCTCCATTCTAATAGCTGTAAACTATTTGGAGCTAACTTGGTGAGTTCAGTTGTATTTAGCATGCTTAAAACCACTATTTGAAGAAATCTGCGGAAATGCGAATTGTGTGCAGACAGAAATAAACTTCCGGAAAGTGTCTAGTTTTAAATGTTTTAATTATTTAAATTTAATCATCGTTCACTACCTGTTACATTCGTACACGTTTGTGTACTCCTTTTTCAGTTTAACGCAAACCCTTTTTCCTCTACAACAATTTGCCTAGTGCACGATATCCTAGCACAATGTTTAATTTTCTGTGCAATCACGTGATAAACTTCGTTCTAATTTCTGGAGACACCTTGCTACCTGTCATGACTTTTATCACGAAGACAAATTTAAATTACGGTTTTTAATAAATGCAACTCAGTGACGAGCCTCACTATTGTTCATGGTGTAAATAATACTGGTTCGATTACCAAATAAGGCACGAGAGAGCGACTTTTAAAGACTAAATAATCATAAGAAAAATGTATAATTGTATTTTGTATATGATTTATATTTATCTATATTTCAAAAACCACCAATCCCTCCGGTTTCAAGAAAGAATAAAAATATTGTATTACTGAACACAACGTAAATTTAAACACCTACACAGAACACAGCAGTTTTATCTATTTGAATAAGTTTAAATCGCACGCTTTGAGACGTATACGCCCTATCCTTCTACGTACAATAGTTCTCAAATACTTGGTAGCATTAAATATATAAAGTGATGAAGTAATCGAGGTTTAATCACCCGATAACGCATCAGAGTTGTGTAAAAGTACAATCCGGTTACACAAAATTAATTAAAACGTTTAACACTGAGACATATGGGGTAAGTTTAGGAGGACAATGTCAATAATTATAGATAACTATTATGGAATGTTTAATATAAATTAATTAATTATTCATAAAACTTGTGTCTTTTCAGCTATTGTCTCGAAGTACAGTTTAGTTCTATTTAAAGGACAATGATTGTTTACAGTTATGGTCATGATTTCTGGTGTTATAACTGTGCGAGATCACTTTATTATTTATTTTCTACCTATATCAACTATGCTATACTATCATGAACGATATTTCGCAAGTTACATAATATATTACTCGCAAGTTCAACTAGCGATTTTATATGAAAAAATATTTTGATAGATGTATTACGAAAGTCAGCTAGCAACTTGGCTATCAGGTAGCTTCGCTTCCCCACAGATACACAAACGCGTGGAGCATTTACAACCACAATACGTTACATTTAACAAAATGCAGATAGTCTACCGCAGAAAGGGCCAGTGGTATGCCGCACCCCGCCCCAGCCAGAATGAACTGATGAATTTATCGATGAACTGATGAATTTAAAGGACTGCGAACCTCCGGCGGTGAGGATAGCTGTGGTATCGATAGTTGTTTTATCCACCTGCAGTATACAGCGTTGTCTCCTTCCTGTTCGCGATATCACATAGGGCCCGATAGTTGTTTTATCCAGCGGCAGTATACAGCGGTGTTTCCTTCCTGCCCGCGACATCACATAGGGCCCGATAGTTGTTTTATCCAGCTGCAGTATACAGTGTAGTTTCCTTCCTGCCCGCGACATCACATAGGTCCCGACTGTTGTTTTATCCAGCTGCAGCATACAGTGTAGTTTCCTTCCTGCCCGCGACATCACATAGGGCCCGACTGTTGTTTTATCCAGCTGCAGTAAACAGTGTTGTTTCCTTCCTGCCCGCGACATCACATAGGGACCGACTGTTGTTTTATCCAGCTGCAGTATACAGCGTTGTTTCCTTCCTGCCCGCGATAACACATAGGGCCCGATAGTTGTTTTATCCAGCTGCAGTATACAGCATTGTTTCATTATTGCCCGCGACATCACATAGGGCCCGAAAGTTGTTTTATCCAGCTGCAGTATACAGCATTGTTTCCTTCCTGGGCGCGACATCACATAGGTCCCGAAAGTTGTTTTATCCAGCTGCAGTATACAGTGTAGTATCCTTCCTGTTCGCGATATCATATAGGGCCCGACTGTTGTTTTATCCAGCTGCAGCATACAGTGTAGTTTCCTTCCTGTTCGGACATCACATAGGGCCCGACTGTTGTTTTATCCAGCTGCAGCATACAGTGTAGTTTCCTTTTTGTTCGGACATCACATAGGGCCCGATAGTTGTTTTATCCAGCTGCAGTATACAGTGTAGTTTCCTTCCTGCCCGCGACATCACATAGGTCCCGACTGTTGTTTTATCCAACTGCAGTATACAGTGTAGTTTCCTTCCTGCCCGCGACATCACATAGGTCCCGACTGTTGTTTTATCCAGCTGCAGCATACAGTGTAGTTTCCTTCCTGCCCGCGACATCACATAGGGCCCGACTGTTGTTTTATCCAGCGGCAGTATACAGTGTTGTTTCCTTCCTGTTCGCGATATCACATTGGGCCCGACTTTTGTTTTATCCAGCTGCAGTATACAGCGTTGTTTACTTCCTGTTCGCGATATCACATAGGGCCCCACTGTTGTTTTATCCAGCTGCATCATACAGTGTTGTTTCCTTCCTGCCCGCGACATCACATAGGGCCCGACTGTTGTTTTATCCAGCTGCAGTATACAGTGTAGTTTCGTTCCTGCCCGCGACATCACATAGGTCCCGATAGTTGTTTTATCCAGATGCAGTATACAGCGTTTTTCCTACCTGTTCGCGATATCACATAGGGACCGACTGTTGTTTTATCCAGCTGCAGTATACAGTGTAGTTTCCTTCCTGCCCGCGACATCACATAGGGCCCGATAGTTGTTTTATCCAGCTGCAGTAGACAGCGTTGTTTCCTTCCTGTTCGCGATATCACATAGGGCCCGAATGTTGTTTTATCCAGCTGCAGTATACAGCGTTGTTTCCTTCCTGCCCGCGACATCACATAGGGCCCGATAGTTGTTTTATCCAGCTGCAGTATACAGCGTTGTTTCCTTCCTGTTCGCGATATCACATAGGGACCGACTGTTGTTTTATCCACCTGCAGTATACAGCGTTGTTTCCTTCCTGTTCGCGATATCACATAGGGCCCGATAGTTGTTTTATCCAGCTGCAGTATACAGCTTTGTTTCCTTCCTGTTCGCGATATCAAATATTGCCCGACAGTTGTTTTATCCAGCTGCAGCATACAGCGTTGTTTCCTTCCTGCCTGCGACATCACATAGGGCCCGATGGTTGTTTTATCCAGCTGCAGCATACAGCGTTGTTTAATTCCTGTTCGCGATATCACATAGGGCCCGACTGTGGTTTTATCCACCTGCAGTATACAGAGTTGTTTTCTTCCTGTTCGCGATATCACATAGAGCCCGACTGTTGTTTTATCCAGCTGCAGCATACAGCGTTGTTTCCTTCCTGTCCGCGACATCACATAGGGCCCGATAGTTGTTTTATCCAGCTGCAGTATATAGCATTGTTTCCTTCCTGCCCGCGACATCACATAGGGCCCGACTGTTGTTTTATCCAGCTGCAGCATACAGTGTTGTTTCCTTCCTGCCCGCGATATCACATAGGGCCCGACTGTTGTTTTATCCAGCTGCAGCATACAATGTTGTTTCCTTACTGCCCGCTACATCACATAGAGCCCGATAGTTGTTTTATCCAGCTGCAGCATACAGTGTTGTTTCCTTCCTGTTCGCGACATCACATAGGACCCGACTGTTGTTTTATCCAGCTGCAGCATACAGCGTTGTTTCCTTCCTGTCTGCGACATCACATAGGGCCCGACTGTTGTTTTATCAAGCTGCAGCAAACAGCGGTGTTTCCTTCCTGCCCGCGACATCACAAAGGGCCCGATAGTTGTTTTATCCAGCTGCAGGATACAGCGTTGTTTCCTTCCTGCCCGCGGCATCACTTAGGGCCAGACTGTGGTTTTATCCAGCTGCAGCATACAGTGTTGTTTCCTTCCTGTACGCGACATCACATAGGCCCGATAGTTGTTTTATCCAGCTACAGCATACAGCGGAGTTTCCTTCTTGCCCGCGACATCACATAAGGGCCGACTGTTGTTTTATCCAGCTGCAGCATACAATGTTGTTTCCTTACTGCCCGCTACATCACATAGAGCCCGATAGTTGTTTTATCCAGCTGCAGCATACAGCGTTGTTTCCTTACTGTCCGCGACATTACATAGAGCCCGACTGATGTTTTATCCAGCTGCAGCATACAGTGTTGTTTCCTTCCTGTTCGCGACATCACATAGGGCCCGACTGTTGTTTTATCAAGCTGCAGCAAACAGCCGTGTTTCCTTACTGCCCGCGACATCACATAGGGCCCGATAGTTGTTTTATCCAGCTGCAGGATACAGCGAGGATACAGCGTTGTTTCCTTCCTGCCCGCGTCATCACATAGTTCCCGACTGTGGTTTTGTCCAGCTGCAGCAAACAGCGGTGTTTCATTCCAGTTCGCGATATCACATAGTTAACCGACTGTTGTTTTATCCAGCTGCAACAAAAAGCGGTGTTTCCTTCCTGTTCGGACATCACATAGGTCCCGATTGTTGTTTTATACCAGCTGCAGAATACAGCGGTATTTCCTTCCTGCCCGCGACATTTCATAGGGACCGACTGTTGATTTATCCAGCTGCAGTATACAGTGTTATTCCCTTCCTGCCCGCGACATCACATTGGTCCCGACTGTTGTTTTATCCAGCTGCAACAAACAGCGGTGTTTCCTACCTGTTCGGAGATCACATAGGGCCCGACTGTGATATTATCCAGCTGCAGTATACAGCGTTGTTTCCTTCCTGCCCGCGACATCACATAGGTCCCGCTAGTTGTTTTATATAGCTGCAGTATACAGTATGGTTTCCTTCCTATTTGCGACATCACATAGGGCCCAACTGTTGTTTTATCCAGCTGCAGTATACAGTGTTTTTTCCTTCCTGTTCGCGACATTACATAGGTCCCCATAGTTGTTTTATCCAGCTGCAGTATACAGTGTTGTTTCCTTCTATTTGCGACATCACATAGGTCCCGATAGTTGTTTTATCCAGTTGCAGTATACAGTGTTTTTTCCTTCCTGCCCGCGACATCACATAGGGCCCCGATATGTTGTTTTTATCCAGCTGCAGTAAACAGTATTTTTTCCTTCCTGTCCGCGACATCACATAGTGCCGGATAGTTGTTTTATCCAGCTGCAGTATACAGTGTTGTTTCCTTCCTGCCCGCGACATCACATAGGGACCGACTGTTGTTTTATCCAACTGCAGTATACAGTGTTTTTTCATTCCTGCCCGCGACATCACATAGGGTCCGACTGGTCCCGACTGTTGTTTTATCCAGCTGCAGTATACAGCGGTGTGTCCTTCCTGCCCGCGACATCACATAGGTCCCGATTGTGGTTTTATTAAGTTGCAGCATACAGCGTTGTTTCCTTTATATTTGCGACATCACATAGGGCCCGATAGTTGTTTTATCCAGCTGCAGCATACAGTGTTGTTTTCTTCCTGCCCACGACATCACATAAGGCCCGATAGTTGTTTTATCCAGCTGCAGTATACAGCGGTGTTTCCTTCATGTTCGCGACATCACATAGGAACCGAATGGTGTTATCCAGCTGCATTATACAATGTTGTTTCCTTCCTCCCCGCGACATCACATAGGGGCCGACTGTTGTTTTATCCAGCTGCAGCATATAGTGTTGTTTCCTTCCTATTTGCGACATCACATATGTCCCGATAGTGGTTTTATCCAGCTGCAGCATACAGCGTTGTTTCCTTCCTATTTGCGACATCACATAGGGCCCGACTGTTGTTTTATCCAGCTGCAGCATACAGCGGTGTTTCCTTCCTGCCCACGACATCACAAAAAGGGCCCCGATAGTTGTTTTATCCAGCTGCAGTATACAGCGTTGTTTCCTTCCTGCCCGCGACATCACATAGGTCCCGACTGTTGTTTTATCCAGCTGCAGTATACAATGTTGTTTCCTTCCTGTTCGCGACATCACATAGGGCAAGATAGTTGTTTTGTCCAGCTACAGTATACAGTGTTGTTTCCTTCCTGCCCGCGACATCACATAGGGCCCGACTGTTGTTTTATCCAGCTGCAGCATACAGCGGTGTTTCCTTCCTGTTCGCGACATCATATAGGTCCCGACTGTTGTTTTAATCCAGCTGCAGCATACAGTGTTGTTTCCTTCCTGCCCGCGACATCACATAGGGCCCGACTGTTGTTTTATCCAGCTGCAGCATACAGCGGTGTTTCCTTCATGTTCGCGACATCACATAGGGCCCGACTGTTGTTTTATCCAGCTGCAGCATACAGTGTTGTTTCCTTCCTGCCTGCGACATCACATAGGGCCCGACTGTTGTTTTATCCAGCTGCAGTATACAGTGTTGTTTCCTTCCTGCCCGCCACATCACATAGGGCCCGATAGTTGTTTTATCCACCTGCAGAATACAGCTGTGTTTCCTTCCTGCCCACGACATCACATAGGTCCCGATTGTTGTTTTATCCAGCTGCAGTATACAGCGTTGTTTCCTTCCTGCCCGCGACATCACATAGGGACCGACTGTTTCTTTATCCAGCTGCAGTATACAGTGTTGTTTCCTTCCTATTTGCGACATCACATAAGGTCCGACTGTTGTTTTATCCAGCTGCAGTATACAGTGTTTTTTCCTTCCTGCCCGCGACATTACATAGGGTCTGACTGTTGTTTTATCCAGCTGCAGTATACAGTGTTTTTTTCCTTCCTGCCCGCGACATCACATAGGGTCCGACTGTTGTTTTATCCAGCTGCAATGTACAGTGTTGTTTTTCCTTCCTGCCCGCGACATCACATATTGCCCGACTGTTTCTTTATCCAGTTGCAGCAAACAGCGGTGTTTCCTTCCTGTTCGCGACATCACATAGGGCCCGACTGTTGTTTTAATTCAGCTGCATTATACAGCGGGGTTGTTTCTTCCTGTTCGCGACATCACATAAGGTCCGACTGTTGTTTTATCCAGCTGCAGTATACAGGTTTTTTCCTTCCTGCCCGCGACATCACATAGGGCCCGATGGTTGTTTTATCCAGCTGCAGTATACAGTGTTTTTTCCTTCCTGCCCGCGACATCAAATAGGGCCCGATAGCTGTTTTTATCCAGCTGCAGCATACAGCGTTGTTTCCTTCCTGTTCGCGACATCACATATGGCCCGAATGTTGTTTTATCCAGCTGCAGTATACAGCGGTGTGTCCTTCCTGCCCGCGACATCACATAGGGCCCGATAGTTGTTTTATCCAGCTGCAGCATACAGTGTTTTCCTTCCTATTTGCGACATCACATAGTCCCGATAGTTGTTTTATCCAGCTGCAGCATACAGCGTTGTTTCCTTCCTATTTGCGACATCACATAGGGCCCGATAGCTGTTTTAATCCAGCTGCAGCATACAGCGTTGTTTCCTTCCTGTTCGCGACATCACATATGGCCCGACGTTGTTTTATCCAGCTGCAGCATACAGCGTTGTTTCCTTTATATTTGCGACATCACATAGGCCCCGTAGTTGTTTTATCCAGCTGCGTATACAGCGTTGTTTCCTTCCTATTTGCGACATCACATAGGCCCGATAATTGTTTTATCCTCTGCAGTATACAGCGTTGTTTCCTTCCTGCCGCGACATCACATAGGACCCGACTGTTGTTTTATCCAGCTGCAGCAAACAGCGGTGTTCCCTTCCTTGTCTGACGTCACATAGGACCCGACTGTTGTTTTATCCAGCTTCAGCATACAGCGTTGTTTCCTTCATGCCCGCGACATCACATAGTTCCCGATTGTTGTTTTATCCACTGCAGCAATCAGCGGTGTTTCCTTCCTGTTCGCGACATCACATAGGCCCGACTCTAGTTTATTCAGCTGCAGCAAACAGCGGTGTTTCATTCCTGTTCGCGATATCACATAGTGCCCGACTGTTGTTTTGTCCAGCTGCAGTATACAGTGTTGTTTCCTTCCTGCCCGCGACATCACATAGGGCCCGACTGTTGTTTTATCCAGCTGCAGCATACAGCGGTGTTTCCTTCCTGTTCGCGACATCATATAGGTCCCGACTGTTGTTTTATCCAGTTGCAGCATACAGTGTTGTTTCCTTCCTGCCCGCGACATCACATAGGGCCCGACTGTTGTTTTATCCAGCTGCAGCATACAGCGGTGTTTCCTTCCTGTTCGCGACATCACATAGGGCCCGACTGTTGTTTTATCCAGCTGCAGCATACAGTGTTGTTTCCTTCCTGCCTGCGACATCACATAGGGCCCGACTGTTGTTTTATCCAGCTGCAGTATACAGTGTTGTTTCCTTCCTGCCCGCCACATCACATAGGGCCCGATAGTTGTTTTATCCAGCTGCAGCATACAGCGTTGTTTCCTTCCTGCCCGCGATATCACATAGGGCCCGATAGTTGTTTTATCCACCTGCAGAATACAGCTGTGTTTCCTTCCTGCCCACGACATCACATAGGTCCCGATTGTTGTTTTATCCAGCTGCAGTATACAGCGTTGTTTCCTTCCTGCCCGCGACATCACATAGGGACCGACTGTTTCTTTATCCAGCTGCAGTATACAGTGTTGTTTCCTTCCTATTTGCGACATCACATAAGGTCCGACTGTTGTTTTATCCAGCTGCAGTATACAGCGTTGTTTCCTTCCTGCCCGCGACATTACATAGGGTCTGACTGTTGTTTTATCCAGCTGCAGTATACAGTGTTCTTTCCATCCTATTTGCGACAACACATAAGGTCCGACTGTTGTTTTATCCAGCTGCAGTATACAGTGTTTTTTCCTTCCTGCCCGCGACATTACATAGGGTCTGACTGTTGTTTTATCCAGCTGCAGTATACAGTGTTTTTTCCTTCCTGCCCGCGACATTACATAGGGTCTGACTGTTGTTTTATACCATCTGCAGTATACAGTGTTTTTTCCTTCCTGCCCGCGACATCACATAGGGCCCGATGGTTGTTTTATCCAGCTGCAGTATACAGTGTTTTTCCTTCCTGCCCGCTACATCACATAGGGCCCGATAGCTGTTTTATCCAGCTGCAGCATACAGCGTTGTTTCCTTCCTGTTCGCGACATCACATATGGCCCGACTGTTGTTTTATCCAGCTGCAGTATACAGCGGTGTGTCCTTCCTGCCCGCGACATCACATAGGTCCCGATTGTGGTTTTATTAAGTTGCAGCATACAGCGTTGTTTCCTTTATATTTGCGACATCACATAGGGCCCGATAGTTGTTTTATCCAGCTGCAGTATACATCGTTGTTTCCTTCCTATTTGCGACATCACATAGGGCCCGATAGTTGTTTTATCCAGCTGCAGTATATAGCGTTGTTTCCTTCCTGCCCGCGACATAACATAGGGCCCGATAGTTGTTTTATCCAGCTGCAGTATACAGCGTTGTTTCCTTCCTATTTGCGACATCACATATTGCCCGATAGTTGTTTTATCCAGCTGCAGAAACAGCGTTGTTTCCTTCCGCCCGCGACATCACATAGGGCCCGATAGTTGTTTTATCCAGCTGCAGTATACAGCGTTGTTTCCTTCCTGTTCGCGACATCACATAGGTCCCGACTGTTGTTTTATCCAGCTGCAGTATACAGCGGTGTTTCCTTCTTGTTCGCGACACCACATAGGGTCCGACTGTTGTTTTATCCAGCTGCAGTATACAGTTTTGTTTCCTTCCTGCCCGCGACATCACATAGGGCCCGATGGTTGTTTTATCCAGCTGCAGTATACAGTGTTTTTTCCTTCCTGCCCGCGACATTACATAGGGTCTGACTGTTGTTTTATCCAGCTGCAGTATACAGCGTTGTTTCCTTCCTGCCCGCGACATCACATAGGGCCCGACTGTTGTTTTATCCAGCTGCAGCATACAGCGGTGTTTCCTTCAGGTTCGCGACATCACATAGGGCCCGATGGTTGTTTTATCCAGCTGCAGTATACAGCGTTGTTTCCTTCCTGACCGCGACATCACATAGGTCCCGAATGTTGTTTTATCCAGCTGCAGTATACAGCGGTGTTTCCTTCCTGTTCGCGACATCACATAGGGTCCGACTGTTGTTTTATCCAGCTGCAGTATACAGTGTTGTTTCCTTCCTGCCAGCGACATCACATAGGGCCCGACTGTTGTTTTATCCAGCTGCAGTTACAGCGGTGTTTCCTTCCTGTTCGCGTCATCACATAGGTCCCGACTGTTGTTTTATCCAGCTGCAGTATACAGTGTTGTTTCCTTCCTATTTGCGACATCACATAGGTCCCGATAGTGGTTTTATTAAGTTGCAGCATACAGCGTTGTTTCCTTCCTATTTGCGACATCACATAGTGCCCGATAGTTGTTTTATCCAGCTGCAGTATACAGCGTTGTTTCCTTCCTATTTGCGACATCACATAGTGCCCGAAAGTTGTTTTATCCAGCTGCAGCATACAGTGTTGTTTCCTTCCTGCCCGCGACATCACATAGGGCCCGATAGTTGTTTTATCCAGCTGCAGCATACAGTGTTGTTTTCTTCCTGCCCACGACATCACATACTGCCCGATAGTTGTTTTATCCAGCTGCAGTATACAGCGGTGTTTCCTTCATGTTCGCGACATCACATAGGTCCCGACTGTTGTTTTATCCAGCTGCAGCATACAGTGTTGTTTCCTTCCTGCCCGCGACATCACATAGGGCCCGACTGTTGTTTTATCCAGCTGCAGTATACAGCGTTGTTTCCTTCCTGCCCGCGACATTATAGGGCCCGACTGTTGTTTTATCCAGCTGCAGCATACAGTGTTGTTTCCTTCCTGTTCGCGACATCACATAGGTCCCGACTGTTGTTTTATCCAGCTGCAGTATACAGCGTTGTTTCCTTCCTGCCCGCGACATCACATAGGGCCCGAATGTTGTTTTATCCAGCTGCAGCATACAGCGTGTTTCCTTCCTGCCCACGACATCACAAAAAGGGCCCCGATAGTTGTTTTATCCAGCTGCAGTATACAGCGTTGTTTCCTTCCTGCCCGCGACATCACATAGGTCCCGACTGTTGTTTTATCCAGCTGCAGTATACAATGTTGTTTCATTCCTGTTCGCGACATCACATAGGGCAAGATAGTTGTTTTGTCCAGCTGCAGTATACAGTGTTGTTTCCTTCCTGCCCGCGACATCACATAGGGCCCGACTGTTGTTTTATCCAGCTGCAGCATACAGCGGTGTTTCCTTCCTGTTCGCGACATCATATAGGTCCCGACTGTTGTTTTATCCAGCTGCAGCATACAGTGTTGTTTCCTTCCTGCCCGCGACATCACATAGGGCCCGACTGTTGTTTTTCCAGCTGCAGCATACAGCGGTGTTTCCTTCCTGTTCGCGACATCACATAGGGCCCGACTGTTGTTTTATTAAGCTGCAGCATACAGTGTTGTTTCCTTCCTGCCTGCGACATCACATAGGGCCCGACTGTTGTTTTATCCAGCTGCAGTATACAGTGTTGTTTCCTTCCTGCCCGCCACATCACATAGGGCCCGATAGTTGTTTTATCCAGCTGCAGCATACAGCGTTGTTTCCTTCCTGCCCGCGATATCACATAGGGCCCGATAGTTGTTTTATCCACCTGCAGAATACAGCTGTGTTTCCTTCCTGCCCACGACATCACATAGGTCCCGATTGTTGTTTTATCCAGCTGCAGTATACAGCGTTGTTTCCTTCCTGCCCGCGACATCACATAGGGACCGACTGTTTCTTTATCCAGCTGCAGTATACAGTGTTGTTTCCTTCCTATTTGCGACATCACATAAGGTCCGACTGTTGTTTTATCCAGCTGCAGTATACAGTGTTTTTTCCTTCCTGCCCGCGACATTACATAGGGTCTGACTGTTGTTTTATCCAGCTGCAGTATACAGTGTTGTTTCCTTCCTGCCAGCGACATCACATATTGCCCGACTGTTGTTTTATCCAGCTGCAGTATACAGCGGTGTTTCCTTCCTGTTCGCGACATCACATAGGTCCCGACTGTTGTTTTATCCAGCTGCAGTATACAGCGGTGTTTCCTTCTTGTTCGCGACATCACATAGGGTCCGACTGTTGTTTTATCCAGCTGCAGTATACAGTGTTGTTTCCGTCCTGCCCACGACATCACATAGTGCCCGATAGTTGTTTTATCCAGCTGCAGTATACAGCGTTGTTTCCTTCCTGCCCGCGACATCACATAGGTCCCGACTGTTGTTTTATCCAGCTGCAGTATACAGCGGTGTTTCCTTCCTGCCAGCGACATCACAAAGGGCCCGACTGTTGTTTTATCCAGCTGCAGTATACAGCGGTGTTTCCTTCCTGTTCGCGACATCACATAGGTCCCGACTCTTGTTTTATCCAGCTGCAGCATACAGTGTTGTTTCCTTCCTGCCCGCGACATCACATAGGGTCCGACTGTTGTTTTATCCAGCTGCAGCATACAGCGTTGTTTCCTTCCTGCCCGCGACATCATATAGGGTCCGACTGTTGTTCTATCCAGCTGCAGTATACAGTGTTTTTTCTTTCCTGCCCGCGACATCACATAGTGCCGATAGTTGTTTTATCCAGCTGCAGTATACAGAGTTTGTTTCCTTCCTGCCCGCGACATCACATAGGGCCCGACTGTTTCTTTATCCAGTTGCAGCAAACAGCGGTGTTTCCTTCCTGTTCGCGACATCACATAGGGCCCGACTGTTTTTTATCCAGCTGCAGTATACAGCGGTGTTTTCTTCGTGTTCGCGACATCACATAAGGTCCGACTGTTGTTTTATCCAGCTGCAGTATATAGTGTTTTTTCCTTCCTGCCGCGACATCACATAGGGCCAGATAGTTGTTTTATCCAGCTGCAGTATAGAGTGTTTTTTCCTCCTGCCCGCGACATCACATAGGGCCCGATAGTTGTTTTATCCAGCTGCAGATATAGCGTTGTTTCCTTCCTGTTCGCGATATCACATATGACCCGACTGTTTCTTTATCCAGCTGCAGCAAACAGCGGTGTTTCCTTCCTGTTCGCGAATCACATAGGGCGCGTCTTTTTTTTATCCAGCTGCAGTATATAGTGTTTTCCTTCCTGTCCCGCGACATACATAGGGTTGACTGTTGTTTATCCAGCTGCAGTATACAGTGTTTTTTCCTTCCTGCCCGCGACATCACATAGGGCCCGATAGTTGTTTTATCCAGCTGCAGTATACAGTGTTTTTCCTTCTTATTTGCGACATCACATAGGTCCCGATAGTGGTTTTATTAAGTTGCAGCATACAGCGTTGTTTCCTTTATATTTGCGACATCACATAGGGCCCGATAATTGTTTTATCCAGCTGCAGTATACAGCGTTTTTTCCTTCCTGCCCGCGACATCACATAGGGACCGACTGTTTCTTTATCCAGCTGCAGTATACAGTGTTGTTTTCCTTCCTATTGCGACATCACATAAGGTCCGACTGTTGTTTTATCCAGCTGCAGTATACAGCGTTGTTTCCTTCCTGCCCGCGACATTACATAGGGTCTGACTGTTGTTTTATCCAGCTGCAGTATACAGTGTTGTTTAGATCCTATTTGCGACAACACATAATTTCCGACTGTTGTTTTATCCAGCTGCAGTATACAGTGTTTTTTCCTTCCTGCCGCAACATTACATAGGGTCTGACTGTTGTTTTATCCAGCTGCAGTATACAATGTTTTTTCCTCCCTGCCCGCGACATCACATAGGGTCTGACTGTTGGTTTATCCAGCAGTGTATACAGCGTTGTTTCCTTCCTGCCCGCGACATCACATAGGGACCGACTGTTTCTTTATCCAGCTGCAGTATACAGTGTGTTTTTCCCTCTATTTGCGACATCACATAAGGTCCGACTGTTGTTTTATCCAGCTGCAGTATACAGTGTTTTTTCCTTCCTGCCCGCGACATTACATAGGGTCTGACTGTTGTTTTATCCAGCTGCAGTATACAGTGTTTTTTCCTTCCTGCCCGCGACATCACATAGGGCCCGACTGTTTCTTTATCCAGTTGCAGCAAACAGCGGTGTTTCCTTCCTGTTCGCGACATCACATAGGGCCCGACTGTTGTTTTATCCAGCTGCAGTATACAGCGGTGTTTTCTTCCTGTTCGCGACATCACATAAGGTCCGACTGTTGTTTTATCCAGCTGCAGTATACAGTGTTTTTTTCCTTCCTGCCCGCGACATCACATAGGGCCCGATGGTTGTTTTATCCAGCTGCAGTATACAGTGTTTTTTCCTTCCTGCCCGCGACATCACATAGGTCCCGATGGTTGTTTTATCCAGCTGCAGTATAGAGTGTTTTTTCCTTCCTGCCCGCGACATCACATAGGGCCCGATAGCTGTTTTATCCAGCTGCAGCATACAGCGTTGTTTCCTTCCTGTTCGCGACATCACATATGGCCCGACTGTTGTTTTATCCAGCTGCAGTATACAGCGGTGTGTCCTTCCTGCCCGCGACATCACATAGGGCCCGATGGTTGTTTTATCCAGCTGCAGTATACAGTGTTTTTTCCTTCCTGCCCGCGACATCACATATTGCCCAATAGTTGTTTTATCCAGCTGCAGAATACAGCGTTGTTTCCTTCCTATTTGCGACATCACATAGGGCCCGATAGTTGTTTTATCCAGCTGCAGCATACAGTGTTGTTTCCTTCCTATTTGCAACATCACATATTGCCCGAAAGTTGTTTTATCCAGCTGCAGTATCCAGTGTTATTTCCTTCCTATTTGCGACATCACATAGGGCCCGATAGTTGTTTTATCCAGCTGCAGTATACAGCGTTGTTTCCTTCCTGCCCGCGACATCACATAGGGCCCGATAGTTGTTTTATCCAGCTGCAGTATACAGCGTTGTTTCCTTCCTATTTGCGACATCACATAGGGCCCGATAGTTGTTTTATCCAGCTGCAGTATACAGCGTTGTTTCCTTCCTATTTGCGACATCACATAGGTCCCGATAGTTGTTTTATCCAGCTGCAGCATACAGTGTTGTTTCCTTCCTATTTGCGACATCACATATTGCCCGAAAGTTGTTTTATCCAGCTGCAGTATCCAGTGTTATTTCCTTCCTATTTGCGACATCACATAGGGCCCGATAGTTGTTTTATCCAGCTGCAGTATACAGCGTTGTTTCCTTCCTGCCCGCGACATCACATAGGGCCCGATAGTTGTTTTATCCAGCTGCAGTATACAGTGTTGTTTCCTTCCTGCCCGCGACATCACATAGGGCCCGATAGTTTTTTTTTATCCAGCTGCAGTATAGAGCGTTGTTTCCTTCCTGCCCGCGACATTACATAGGGTCTGACTGTTGTTTTATCCAGCTGCAGTATACAGCGTTGTTTCCTTCCTGCCCGCGACATCACATAGGGACCGACTGTTTCTTTATCCAGCTGCAGTATACAGTGTTGTTTCCTTCCTATTTGCGACATCACATAAGGTCCGACTGTTGTTTTATACAGCTGCAGTATACAGTGTTTTTTCCTTCCTGCCCGCGACATTACATAGGGTCTGTCTGTTGTTTTATCCAGCTGCAGTATACAGCGGTGTTTCCTTCCTGTTCGCGACATCACATAGGGCCCGACTGTTGTTTTATCCAGCTGCAGTATACAGCGGTGTTTTCTTCCTGTTCGCGACATCACATAAGGTCCGACTGTTGTTTTATCCAGCTGCAGTATACAGTGTTTTTTCCTTCCTGCCCGCGACATCACATAGGGCCCGATGGTTGTTTTATCCAGCTGCAGTATACAGTGTTTTTTCCTTCCTGCCCGCGACATCACATAGGGCCCGATAGCTGTTTTATCCAGCTGCAGCATACAGCGTTGTTTCCTTCCTGTTCGCGACATCACATATGGCCCGACTGTTGTTTTATCCAGCTGCAGTATACAGCGGTGTTTTCTTCCTGTTCGCGACATCACATAAGGTCCGACTGTTGTTTTATCCAGCTGCAGTATACAGTGTTTTTTCCTTCCTGCCCGCGACATCACATAGGGCCCGATAGTTGTTTTATCCAGCTGCAGCATACAGTGTTGTTTCCTTCCTATTTGCGACATCACATATGTCCCGATAGTTGTTTTATCCAGCTGCAGCATACAGCGTTGTTTCCTTCCTATTTGCGACATCACATAGGGCCCGATAGTTGTTTTATCCAGCTGCAGTATACAGTGTTGTTTCCTTCCTATTTGCGACATCACATAGGGCCCGATAGTTGTTTTATCCAGCTGCAGTATACAGTGTTGTTTTCTTCCTGTTCGCGACATCACATAAGGTCCGACTTTTGTTTTATCCAGCTGCAGTATACAGCGTTGTTTCCATCCTGCCCCGACATCACATAGGCCCCGACTGTGGTTTTATCCAGCTGCAGTATACAGTGTTGTTTCCTTCCTGCCCGCGACATCACATAGGACCCGACTGTTGTTTTATCCAGCTGCAGCATACGGCGGTGTTCCCTTCCTTGTCTGACGTCACATAGGACCCGACTGTTGTTTTATCCAGCTTCAGCATACAGCGTTGTTTCCTTCATGCCCGCGACATCACATAGGGCCCGATGTTGTTTTATCCAGCTGCTGTATACAGTGTTGTTTCCTTCCTGTTCGCGACATCACATAGGTTCCGACTGTTGTTTTATCCAGCTGCAGTATACAGCGGTGTTTCCTTCTTGTTCGCGACATCACATATTGTCCGACTGTTGTTTTATCCAGCTGCAGTATACAGCGTTGTTTCCTTCCTGACCGCGACATCACATAGGTCCCGACTGTTGTTTTATCCAGCTGCAGTATACAGCGGTGTTTCCTTCCTGTTCGCGACATCACATAGGGTCCGACTGTTGTTTTATCCAGCTGCAGTATACAGTGTTGTTTCCTTCCTGCCGGCGACATCACATAGAGTCCGACTGTTGTTTTATCCAGCTGCAGCATACAGCGTTGTTTCCTTCCTGCCCGCGACATCATATAGGGTCCGACTTTGTTTTATCCAGCTGCAGTATACAGCGGTGTTTCCTTCTTGTTCGCGACATCACATAGGTCCCGACTGTTGTTTTATCCAGCTGCAGTATACAGCGGTGTTTCCTTCATGTTCGCGACATCACATAGGTCTCGACTGTTGTTTTATCCAGTCTGCAGCATACAGTGTTGTTTCCTTCCTGCCCGCGACATCACATAGGGCCCGACTGTTGTTTTATCCAGCTGCAGTATACAGCGTTGTTTCCTTCCTGCCCGCGACATTATAGGGCCCGACTGTTGTTTTATCCAGCTGCAGCATACAATGTTGTTTCCTTCCTGTTCGGACATCACATAGGTCCCGACTGTTGTTTTATCCAGCTGCAGTATACAGCGTTGTTTCCTTCCTGCCCGCGACATCACATAGGGCCCGAATGTTGTTTTATCCAGCTGCAGTATACAGAGGTGTTTCCTTCCTGTTCGCGACATCACATAGGTCCCGACTGTTGTTTTATCCAGCAGCAGCATACAGTGTTGTTTCCTTCCTTCCCCCCGACATCACATAGGGCCCGACTGTTGTTTTATCCAGCTGCAGCATACAGCGGTGTTTCCTTCCTGCCCACGACATCACAAAAAGGGCCCCGATAGTTGTTTTATCCAGCTGCAGTATACAGCGTTGTTTCCTTCCTGCCCGCGACATCACATAGGTCCCGACTGTTGTTTTATCCAGCTGCAGTATACAGCGGTGTTTCCTTCCTGTTCGTGACATCACATAGGGCCCGATGGTTGTTTTATCCAGCTGCACTATACAGTGTTGTTTCCTTCCTGCCCGCGATATCACATAGGGCCCGATAGTTGTTTTATCCAGCTGCAGCATACAGCGGTGTTTCCTTCCTGCCCGCGACATCACATAGGGCCCGATAGTTGTTTTATCCAGCTGCAGTATACAACGTTGTTTCCTTCCTGTTCGCGACATCACATAGGGCCCGATAGTTGTTTTGTCCAGCTGCAGTATACAGTGTTGTTTCCTTCCTGCCCGCGACATCACATAGGGCCCGACTTTTTTTTTATCCAGCTGCAGCATGCAGCGGTGTTTCCTTCCTGTTCGCGACATCACATAGGTCCCGACTGTTGTTTTATCCAGCTGCAGCATACAGTGTTGTTTCCTTCCTGCCCGCGACATCACATAGGGCCCGACTGTTGTTTTATCCAGCTGCAGTATACAACGGTGTTTCCTTCCTGCCCGCGATATCACATACAGACCGATGGTTGTTTTATCCAGCTGCAGTATACAACGTTGTTTCCTTCCTGCCCGCGATATCACATAGGGACCGATTGTTGTTTTATCCAGCTGCAGCATACAGTGTTGTTTCCTTCGTGCCCGCGATATCACATAGGGACCGACTGTTGTTTTATCCAGCTGCAGCATACAGTGTTGTTTCCTTCGTGCCCGCGATATCACATAGGGCCCGACTGTTGTTTTATCCAGCTGCAGTATACAGCGGTGTTTTCTTCCTGTTCGCGACATCACATAGGGACCGACTGTTGTTTTATCCAGCTGCAGTATACAGCGTTGTTTCCTTCCTGTTCGCGATATCACATAGGGCCCGTCTTCTCAAACTCATTGAAATTTTTTTTTGGGGAGTGTTTGCGTAGAATCATTTAAGGAGTAATGAATTTTTGTATACACATCGTATTTACATTGTGTGTAGTTCTCTAAGCGTGGTAATGTGTGAAGGCAACGGTTTACTCATTTTTCTTTTATGGGATCTGTGTTGCGAGATGTCTACTCCTGCGGCGCCAGTCTATGAACTGAACGCCACCGTGTGAAACTAGGCTGCCTGCACTCCAGGAGGGGCAGATTGAGTTTTGAAACTGACGGTAACGAGATAGATAACAACATATGTTGGCTATCAAATTATAATCCTACGAATGAGCAAAGTCTGTTGTTTACTTACTTCTTACCTAAGAGTTAAAGGAAATCATTCAAGTCAAGTTAGTCAACTTTTAGTCAGAAAGAACCATTATTATTATGCTAAATGCTTCATAGATGATACTGATAGACATACGTACCTGTAAATAGTTTTATGTTGTTATTAACTTAGGAAACGTTTAACCATTAATAGAAAAGTCTCACAGAAAGTTTTAAATTGCAATGATGTATGTATGGATTAAAATATTTTTCCTGCATGAAGATTTTCAGATTTTGGGTTGTTCAGTTTAGCAGCGTTAACGTCTAAAATAAAAATCCCTGGAATGAATTCGACATAGCTAATTGTACTTTACGCTGCTAAAATGTGCGAAGCTGGTTAATCATATTAATTCGAAACAAATTTGTTTAAGTCCTATTCAGTTTAATTATATGAATATACTATAAGTATTTGGAAATACACCGAAAAAATGTCGATAAAAATTATTGCTCTATGACTTTTTTATAACACTTTAAACAATCCCTTTTTTTAAATCGATCACACGACTTAAAATAGATCAAATACTGCGTAAATATAAGAGTCTGATAATGGTAATGATTCCAACGCATATTCGATTATACTGTTTCCATTATTTTCTTCGTAATTCCAGTGCATATGTATATGAGAAATGGCGTCATAAAACAAGAAGCACCAAGATAGTCGAAATAAAAAGGCGTCCCCTTACTTAAGACCTAAATTCGGTACATATTGTAACAACCAAATAAAGACATTTACCCAAATATTTTATAACTACATTTAACAAATATTTTCAATTCCTGTGGTTACATTTCTACACAATTTACAAAAATTTTGAAGTACAAACCTTGAAACGGTTTTTCAATAATGTACTCTTCTACTAAATATTTGAAAAACTGGAATATTTTCGCGATACTAAAAACATTTTCGTACTTCTTATAGTGCTGGAGATAATATAAAAATTTGTTTTCGGCAACTATAACAAAGATAATTTAACTGAAATAGAAAAAAAAAAGGGGGGGTTTAGAGTAATGGGACAAACTTAAGACAAAGGCTTTGTTATAATCACTGTACCCTTTCAACTATTAAAAAGTGGCTCTAAACACACGCATGCATAGCAGAGTGACGAACACAAACACGCATGCATAGATGAGTGACGGACACAAACACGCATGCATAGTAGAGTGACGAACACAAACACGCATGCATAGCAGAGTGACGAACACAAACACGCATGCATAGTAGAGTGACGGACACAAACACGCATTCATAGTTGAGTGACGAACACAAACACGCATGCATAGCAGAGTGACGAACACAAACATGCATGCATATCACAGTGACGAACACAAACACGCATTCATAGCAGAGTGACGAACACAAACACGCATGCATAGCAGAGTGACGAACACAAACACGCATTCATAGCAGAGTGACGAACACAGAAACGTATGCATAGCAGAGTGACGAACACAAACATGCATGCATAGCAGAGTGACGGACACAAACACGCAAGCATAGCATTGCACTTTTTGCAATATGTTGTAAAATTACATGAAACATTTTTAACGGTAGGTAGAATAAAAACTGTACGACACGGAAATCGCAACAAAAGCATGGATTTTCTTAGAGGAGCTAGTATATGCATTGAGCCACCATAGAGCGTTAATGTGCATCTCTGAGAAAGGTTATTATAAAAAAGTTAATTTTGACCATAAAGTTAAGGCCTGACATATTAACTCAAGGCAAGTTCCAAAGAAACATATAGAAAAAAAAAAAAAAAAAAAAAAACTAAAAATATTCTCGCCGAAGGGGTCAAATGAAAAAACTGTGAAAGGGGGAATCTGAGGAAGGGGTACGATACCTAACTTCCTCATTCCTTCTTCTCATCACACCTCGTAAGTACTTTTCCACATTTCCGTTTGTAATTAAGAAAATTATTTTAATGTGTTAAAATGAACGAGTTTTGTATGTTTCTAAATGAAGCAAATGTATACTATTTTATTTAAAGTTTCCTAACACACACAGCAAACATAAAATCGCGCTGTTTTCATGCCTGTCTGATATATCATTATAGTTTTTGCGTATCGATAATAATTTTTACCGTGTGTTTTGAATATTGTCACTGACGTGAGTGTTTCTGTACGTATAACCCATATTAAGACAGCAGTCGTGAAACTTAGTGAAAATTAAAATTATGCTATTTATTTGAGACACATACCTGATATGTTTGTTGTAGCATACTTCCTGACGTAACATACACCAAATTAAAAATACATACTTATACTTTATATTTACTGAATAAATTTATTTATTACAATGTTTACATGTGGCATAATTATTAGATATATTAGTAGCGTGTAGCCTAGGCCTTTTCACGTTTGCCAAACCCGTGACTAATGATATTCCACATCCATTCACGCACACTGATGCAATGCACGGCATATGTATTAAGAAGGAAAAATATATTTTACTGCACATCTGATTTTTTTTGTGGTAAAATATTATTGCATGTGTATACTTATATCTGGTGACCTCAGATTTGTAAGTTTCAGAAAAACCTAACCTGCATGTATTTGTTTTTTTGCAACGAAACTAGTTGTTCCGAAATTATGAACATGAGAAATACACTCATTTGCAAAAAAAATTGATCACCACGAACGAATCGCGCGAATACAACGAAGGTAGCTACACAGCATCGTCATAACCCGATATGTGTCCCATTTGCATCTAACGCAACTAGGAGACATACGTGTCCCTCCATCATTCATAGCTGCAAGACACCGAATAATGCCACAGTAGCAATGTAAGCGGTGTGATCCTTAGAGCCAAGTTTTGTGAACATGCAGTATGCCCCGACGGCGCATTCAACAAGCCTTTTCTCAGTTGGATGAGTTTGAGAGTAGCAGTATCGTTGGCCTCCGAGACGCAGGTTGGACATTTCGGTGCATTTCTCGCCACATGAACCGCTCTGCCTGCACTGTGTGTCGCTGTTGGACGCAGTAAGAACAGGAGGGTGCACACACACGTCGAGAAGGCCTGGGTCGACCCCGGAAGACCACCAGCTGTGACAGGCTGTGAGCACTCCACGAGCGTCGCTGCACACTATCCAGGGGCATGTACAACAGCTCAGGATAGGTCTGTGTCCAGCAGGGTACAGTAGGATTTGTTATCCCTTATAACATCTGCCATTACAACATGAGCATAGCCGAGTACGTGTGACCTGCCGGGAATGAGCAGCATGGAGGCTTGCGGATTCGCGACGAGTGTTGTTCAGCGACGAATCACGGTTCTGTCTAGAGATAGACAACCGCTGAATTAAATTCTGGAGACGTCCTGGCCAGCACGGTGCCGTGATCCACACTTCATCGTGGTAAGTTTTAGTATAATTAAAAAAATTATTTACTAAATTACGCGAGGGATAAAAAAAACCCTGCATTTACCTCGGAGGCATTATCTGTGGGGATGTGCTCGTCTTCATTCTCGCCAGGTGTGGAATAAAACTTTGGGTTCATCATCAACGAGGTGGAGCCGGTGGGCATGGCGGGATGATGAGGGGGACGGGGAGGGGTAGGGGAAGCCGCATGACCCATTTCGCTAGAGAGCACCGGAATGATCGACGCAGACTAGCAGCAGCGTGTTATCTGTATGCGGTATGTAGATTCCGGACTTATCGAACCCCGCGCGAGTGGAAGCCCGGTTCAACGGGCGCGACTGCGGGGTTCACTCCAGCCGGCGTGAAGCTGCAGATAACAATGGCGACAATCAGCGCGTGGCGTGGGGATGGTTCGGCGCAGTGGCCTGTGCTATCTGAATAAAATTCACCTCCCGTTTAATTGGGCGCCATTGTCGGGGCGCTGGCGCCGATACGGGCGAGAATGGTGACCGCTCAACCCGAGACGAAGAGCAAATGGATTACAATGAACCACTACAGCACGCAAGTATACTCCGGGCCCAAGTTGCATAGCCTTGGATTAGTCACCTCTCCACATTATGTGAGCTTATGGAGTTGTTGACGCATCATAACATATTCTAATGGAGTGTTCAAAGATGGATTACATCAGAGTGTGGCTTCAGGGGATAACTGAACGTAGAGGACTGCGATTGGAGTTAACTATGGTAATTATCAATAAAGAAAATCATAAGTCACAGGATAATATTGCCAAAATATTAGGAAAAGGCGAAGAGCTCGCTCAGTGGCAATGAGACGGTGTTCATGCTCATGCTACGCTCCGCCAATTTTGTAGAAAACATTAATTTTCACATCATTATTTCAGATTCATGGTATTTACTAACCACTTACAATCATAGAAAATTTACATTTTATAAGTTATTTTAAATAATTATAAATGTTATTTTAATTTTGTATTAGTGGCTTGTTGTAAAAAGTCGAGAAATTATTAAGAAAATATAAATATGTTCTCGACTTTTAACAAGCAGATAACACACAATTAAAATTACGCACAAAAACATTAAACAACTTGTAAGATGTAAGTTTTCTATAATCGTACATTATGATTAATTATTATGAATCAAGATTATGACATGAAAACGAATAATTTCTGCTGGAGGGATAAAGCCGAGACCTAAGGCTCATATCAAAGTCTCAGGGTATTAATAACTGGAGAGGACAGGTTCCGCATGTCAAAGCCAGCATACAGTCGCGGAAGAAATGAAGGATTAGAAGGCGTCCAGATCCGAAGATAAGTGCGGTGAAGTGTGAGAGGGTGGAATGAGTGGGGGCGGCCTTCTGGACGTGAAACCTGGGGAGACCATCGCCGAGATATCGCCGGCCTTCAACTAGCCCACCCCCTACGTGAAGTAGGTCACTTCCGGTCGGCACCAAAACAGTTTCAAAATACAGCTTTCCAAACGAAACTGCACCTGAACTAACACACAAACCAATGCAGGCGGCATTTGAAGGCGCGTGAGAGATGAATAACACGAATATGTCATGTACTGTAAAAAAAAACATCAATGTTTTGCAGCACCTGTAATTTGCTGTACATAATTAGATTATTTGTTACAGTATTCACATTACAATAAAATAAAGTAAAAACATTCGTCAAGTATGGCGTAGTATTCTCCAGAGTGTGTATTTTCGTCCCATATTTCGTTTGGGACTTTCAGTAGCTGACCTTGAAACCACGAGATCCTGGTGGTGCAAAAACATTTTTGAGGTGTTTAATTGAGCAATATTTCTTAAAATGTAATGGAAGATTTCAATCAATGGTCTATTCGAAGTATCTTCACACTTTTTGAGTCAAACCTTTAAAAATCACCCCGCATATGTGACGTTTTCCTCCTAAATATGCCGTGTATCACAAGCGTTCTTTACTTTTGTTAACATAGCATTATTTTATCTTTGGTTGAATTGAACCTGACCTTTTTGTAGAGAAACTCGGGAGTTGTTGCCAGCTAGTATTGTTTACACGTAAATGCCTTTCGCTATATAGTTCTCGTTTGAAAGGCTGTGATTTGTAATTGTCCTGCTCTTAGCCTGCAATCACGAAATTCTAATTACACTCGCGTACACTTTGCGCGATGTGACACCGGGGGTGCATCTCATGCGCTGGCATTAATTTGACTTTACAAGAGTTCCCCATCTCTCAAATTACTATGGGCGCGCCATGAACATTTTCCCTAGCAAGTAATTCACCACTACCTAAAAACATCTCCGCGTGCATAGGCTACATATCATCTCGCGATCTACTGTCACAAAATTAATTCCAAATTTTCTAACGGGTGTGATTAGTTGTAGGACCTTGTGCTTTCAAATAAGTTAGATAGGTTTTGTTACTATCTTATCCATACAATACGATTTCAACAATATATCTTTGTTCCCGACAGTTGTTTAACTAATGTTTCTGCGTCTTTCGTTTAATTAACATTATAGGTCATTTGTTTTATTTATTTTAAACAAAAAATACTTCTACGAAAATGTTTAACAAAATATACAGAAAATAACTAAAGAAATTGCATTTTTTCTATGTCACACTGTTATTCATATAGTTGAGACAGTTATTGAACGAAATCAAATAACAGAAGTTCTAATATCTTGTGGAGTAGTCTTTGGCTTGAATAACTGCGTGGCATCTGCACTGCATGGAGCCGACTAGTCTCCTGCACCTTTCACGAGTGATATTCTACACTTTTCAGATCCTCCTTGGAAAAGTCATTTCTGGTGTGTACTCAAGATTTCAGAAATGCCAGTAGATTTTGAAATGAGTTGGGGTCGGGTGACGGGGGAGGAGAATTAAATTGTTTAGGAATGTTCCAAATGAACCATTATATATTGAGACCAGGCATATGTTCCGGGTCGTAGTCATGTTAAAAACTGCGGAGAGGTTATATACGTTCTTAATTTTTTGCACTCTTTTAGCTGCGTGACTTCGGTGGCTGTGTGCGAGTCGCACTATTTCTCTGTCGTACGCAGTGCTCTCTCTCTCTCTCTCTCTCTCTCTCTCTCTCTCTCTCTCTCTCTCTCTCTCTCTCATGAACAGCCTACTTTCTTATAATTTAAAATACGTAATACGTATGCTCAATAAACAAGTGCTTGGCACTACGTTATAGTTTTAAATGTATCTCGCCTTTTCACAACACACCTGAAAATGTAGTACATATCGCCTGACACATTTTGTATAGGTTTTTCCGGTAAAGTGAGTGCTTTTGAGGCTGTAGTTACATGCTCCTTTCATAAATTATATATATATAATACCTGACCTAGAAACCCTTTTAGTTCAATATTCTGGGGAAATAATTTTCCATAAAATATAATAATATTTTGGCCAAGAAAGGGACCCATAGCAAAGTTATATTTAAAAGGTGCTATTGTGAATTTATATAATATGCATACAGAATGATTTTGAGCAATGGGAACAAACGGCAGGAGACGATCCCTGAGAGGATAAGGAACAAAAAATGTGTGATGGACACAAGTCCGGAAATGCACGTGTTCCTCGCTAAAGGGCCTCATGATTGCGGTGTGCTCACTTATCTGTAACACGCGGTGTCCTCTTTGCCGGCTCTCAGTTGGATGGACGTGTGTAGTGTAATGCAGCGCAGTGAGACGATGGCTTGGTATTTCAATCGGGAACAAGCCGACATGTTCTTTACATAAGGACAGGCTAACGACAAGGGGTGAGGGGAGGCAGTTAGGCTGTACCACAATAAAAATCCCCGCCCACATCAACCGCACCATAAAATGTTTGCAACAGTGTGTCGCAGTTTGTGTGAGACAGGCTCGTCCACGCGAGTGGGTAACCATGTAGGGCGCGCTTGTGCTCAAGGCACATACAGTACACCGGCCTTGGAGGAACATGCGATCAGCACTGTGGAAGATGACCCCGGTATCAGCACCAGGCAGTTGGCTCGCCAGCATGGGATAGGCCAGACAATTGTCTCCACGACAACTGATACTACCTTTATCACTTGCAACGTGTGCAGGGCTTCCTACAAACAGGACATGCCAACCCCTCCTCCCCTTTCCTTAGCTCAGTCGACGCAAATCGACCGTTTAGATTTCTACCTGTGGGTGCATCTGAAAGATGTAGTGTATGCAGAGCCTATCCCAGATGTACAGACACTGGAACACATTCCTGCTGCATGTGACGCCATTCGGAACAGCATGGCACATTGTAACGTGTGCGTCAGTCGCTACTATGGAGCGTACGCGCGTGCTCAGAGGCCCATGGAGGCCACTTCGAACACCTCATCTAACGGTGGCCTCATGACAGCATATCGTGTACTGCATTGTACTGTACAGGAATGATGAATAATGAATAAATGGCCTGTAGCATAGTAACCATGATCTTCTGGGCATACAGTTACGGACAGAAGTCTAAGCAATTAGGTCATGTTTGCAGCTCAATGTAACTGGAACCAGAACGATAACATCAATATATTTTTAATATTACTCAGTGAATTACCTGATAACACACAAACCAGAACACTTAAATCACGTTACTTAATCATTGCGTAAGATTGTATTATCTGTCTGAAGTACATACCAATGCTGGGAATAAATATAGGCACATCAGCGTATTGTGGCGAATTCGGGTTCACTGTTCACTCCTTAGTACTTTGTTGGCTTTCCTTTCGCGCGAATAACCTCTGTCGGTATATTTGGCATTGAGTTAACTAATTTTGTATTAACGTCGGGTCCATTGCTGGTTAATTCTTGTAGAAGCACCTCCTTTAATTATGTTTTGCTGAAAATGTTGTTTTCTGTCTTTTCTGTCCAATTCCTTCCAGAGATGCTCAATGGGGTTAAAGTCAGATGACTGTAGTGCGGTACTTAACAAATGCGGTGTGTTGTAGATGATCCACAGACGAACTATTTCGGCAGTGTGCTTGGGATCATTGTCCTGTTGGAAGTAGAAGTCGTCAGCTAGACCCAGATTTTCTGCACTTTTCTTGACATTTTGCTGCAGAAGGTCTTCGTAAACATATCTATAAATAATACCATCGACGAAGATAAATTCTCTTCCACACCAGGCGCTGTCATGCACTCCCTTACCATACTACTATCACATCCATGTTATAAAGTACATTGCAAGTTTTCAGGTACCATTATGAATTTTGTTTCCGCCATAACAGTATCCGCCCATCACTCTGAAGTATATTCGACAGTAGACAAATTATGGTGATTATGGTGCAGGAGATCAGGAATGGGGACCAGGGAAAGACCGCCATCTTGCATTCCACCATATTGGATTACGCCATCTTGGTAGGCAGTATGCTGTCATCATTAAAGACAGCATGTCGCCATTTCGGATGACCATGACCTTTTTGAGTCCACCACCTTGGTTTTTGTGTCCTGATGACCTTCACCGTTTTGTGTCCTCCGTCTTGTTTTTGATATCGCCACCGAACCTAACCTCACTTAACGCTTTGAGCACTTAACCTTTGAGCACTTAACCCCTTGAACACTTAACACTTTGGCACTTCCCGGGGCTTCGTCGCAGGGATTCGGACGATAGGAATGACATGTCAATTAATATTATTTTACTTTGAATTTAACAAAAATTAATTTTTGGATTGTGTTCCTGGTAAGGGTAAGGTTATTTTTGGATTACCGGGTTCGAATTCCGAACAGGGTATTTAATATTATTTAATTTTTTTATTTTAATAGGAATTAACTTGTGAGTGGTATTCCTGGTCAGAGCAATTAATATAATGATACATTTGGATTTCCAAGTTCGAATCTCTAATAGGGTAAGCTACTTAATCTATTTTATATCTTATTTTAATAGCAATTTATATTTGACTTGTGTTCCTGCTAAGGGTAATTAATGTAAGGTTATTTTTAGATTACCACGTTCGAATCTCGAACAGGACACTTAACAATATTTTATTTTTTAATTTAACAAAAAAATTTTTGGGTTGTATTCCTACTTAGAGCAGTTAGTGTAATGTTATTTTTGGTTTGCCAGGTTCGATTCCTGGTTGAGTCACTTAATATTTACGCATTGAATTGTGCAAGTGAGATAGGGAAGGGGGAATTGCATTTACTTACAGTTACTGCTCTGTAGATGTTACATGATCGACGTACCTCTATCGACTGATGCTCAACGACTGTTGAGTGTTCTTTTCCAGGAAAAATGGGAATTTAATTTACTTACACAATCATGCGTATAATCACGTCGGAGAGAGAGTTATTTTTCAGCCACACGTGTCGACGTCCCGATAGCTGGGCAGCAACTGTCGTCTTGACCCGCCGGCCAGCACTTCACAACCGAGTAAGCGTGAAGGGGGTAATGCACCTACACCCCACAGGCTTACCGGAGATCTCGGGAGTTGTGTTGCTGGATATTAAGGCTTGGAGAGTCAACAGGACGGGAGCTGTGATGAACGGTGAGTGGATTAGTACGTGCATCGATTCCCAGATATACCACTTCACAATCTTTGGATTTAGGAACTTTTGTGTTCGATTCCTGATTAAGATATTTAAAAAATTACTTATTTCCTATCCTTCGAACTCTAGCGACAGATAGACGGAATGATACCGTCTTCATATTCCGAGCAAGGCATTAGAACAATTATTGTTTTTTCTAACACATGAACTCTGACAATAGGTGAGCGGAATGTTACTAGATTCGATTCCAATTCAAGATACTTACATTTTATTTACCCACTTGCTCAGTGAAACTAATTAAAAATCATCAGCATATGAAAACCAGCTCACGACTAATACCGTTCTCATATACCAATATCCTCACAGTGCTGCTTAATCAGCAAAACCTCCAACTGCAGTGTTCAACCATTTAGTCGCAAGCGCTCCACTGGAGACATTTGTTTTAAAGTTTGTCTGTCACCACCAGTCATCCAATCACACACATGCGATCCGTCTCAGTCATTACTTCTCATTGGGTTATTGCTCATATTCGTTCGACTGACATATTTGAATCATTATTGTCTAATCACGCATAACGAACTAGTTAATAAACTATTATTAAATATGCATGTATGCAAGTATGCAAGTACACACTTACCAACTACACAACTGACAACTATACAGTTGCATAATTAATAAGTATGAACACGAATAATTAGCTAATATTCATTACACAAGGACGCACATATGCACATGCTAAGTACTCATTGCACAAGGAAGCACATATACACAGTATACTCATTACACAAGGATGCTCATATGCACAGTCTACTCATTACACAAGGACGCAAATATGCACAGTCTACTCATTACACAAGTATGCATATGTGCACATGAATAATTAACAAATACTCATTGCACATTTACCAACAACCACACAAATATGCAGGTAAAAAACATGAATCATTACAAAGTACACATAAGGTACCGAGAGAGAACACTTACACTCAACACAACACATAGCACACGACTGAAGGTCGTTCACACATATGAAACCTTGTGTATCTGCCTATGCTAATGTTTTCCCATTGACTACTTACTCCGTCAATGCTTCTCATTGGCTGTTTAGTTGGCAAGCCTCCAACACCTGCATGTGACTACCGACATCTTGCTTTGACTTTGCACATAAAAGGACGAGAGATAATTTAAAAATATTTACTTCAAGGTTGGAAATCATCGACATCTCTTCGCAGGCAGACTGTGATACAAGATACATACCTCACCACCTGGTAACTACTGTTGGCAAGTTTCGAACCCGACTACATAATCCACGTTACAGAGAGACGTCCATGCAGTAGAGAACAAGTTGTTTACTATATAGGCGTCCTGTAACACAGTGCGATGACCATGCACGACAGAGAAAAACATGCATGCCCCGAAAGTGCAAGTAACACTTTCCCTGTCACTAGCCAACCCAGACACCCTGGAGACAGGATACCAAGGTAACGAAACATTTTCTGAAGAAGTGATCAAGTTGTCGAATCATACTAACACGGAGTCAACACCATGCATAATTGACAACCCCAGCGCTTGCTACGAATATGCATGTGAAGGCCTACATTTTGTGCAATATACTTTCAAACATGTAGTAGGAAAATTCATTCCCGTATACAGACGAAAAAATTTTCACCATATGAAACCGCCATCAACTTCGTGTGTAAAGATAATGATTGTGGCATTCATCTCTGTGTTTCGAAGCTATCACCATCCTATGTCATACCCTGGAGATGACATCAACTACAGAGAATATTGCGATGGTAAACATCATTATAGAAGTTTTAAGAAAGACATAATTAGCCATTTACCAACATTGGATGCGCTGTGTACATCAATTTTGTGTTCCATATATTGACAAAAACTGCTTCGAGAAGGTACATTTTCTCCAAAAACATTCATATCAATTCAAGTCGGACTATATCAATAATGCAGATATGTTTATTTGTACACTAATAATTATAGCATATGTTCTCCGCCAGCAGGTATGATAGTAGTGATTCCATCTCGAAGGACTCCAGTGTCTACAACAGCAGCACTGCCAACATATAGGTCCGCCATGTTTATCTACAGTGACGATGATGCTCTTCCCTTCGAAACATTAAGAGACCCAGATATGTAATCTTCACGTTTATGAAAAAAAAATAGTAAAAACCAAATTTGTAACTAATGTCATAATCTATGATATTATGCTATGGGTTACGCTATAGACTTACAGCAGGAGAGTTGAACACTCACCCATCAAGAGTAAAATATGTGTATCAAATAATGAATATTTAGCGAGAATATTTACACACAAGTAGTACGTACGTAGCGAATCAAGACCCATACAGGTTAAGTAGATATATTTCTAATTACTTACCAAGTAATGTAACCATAGTATTGATGTAATGAATATCCAAATTCAAGTAGTGTGTATGTAACGAGATGAAACTGACTACCCACCGACCGATGAAACAAGATAAACGAGAATAGAATACAACTATAGGTTTTATAATGTACTCCTTGCTTCATATTCTGTCAAGGTCACATATATCTAAAAAAAATAATTTGTTAGGTGTGGGACTCGAACCCACACTCTCATACAAGGAATCAGAGCTTAAATTCGGCATCTTAGACCACTCAGCCAACCCTACAATTGCAGAAAATATTTTAATATAATGAAAATTATTAACCATTTCCTTGCTTGACGTCAAAGGATCTTAAACATATGTTGAAATCTACTGTATAAAACTAAAAGAATTATAATTTTTAGCTGAATTTTAATTTAGCAGAAAAAATTAAAAGACCTTTGCGATTGGGAGAACTCTGAGAATACATAAAGACATGTTCACCCAGAAGAAGACACTTAGGAATACATATCTATATGATGGGATTATATATGTATAAAAGAGGATTATGTTTATAATTATATATGAGATAGAATTAAATATAATCCTGTCCTGTCAGCTCTTCATCCTATGACATTCTGATATCTCTGGTACTTCTACCAGGGTTAGGTGAAGATGTGTGTGTGTGTGTGTGCATGTGTAGGTATGTATGTATGCATGTGTGTGCATGCATGGGTTTGTGTACGTATATATGAATGAGTGTGCATAGGTGTGTGTGTGTGTGTGTGTTTGTATGTGTGTATATGCATGGGTGTGCTTGGGTGAGTTAAACAGTCTACCATATTGAGTTATAGATACATCAAACATGCCATAAATTAAATTATTTAAACGTCAAAAAAACTTACTTTTCAAAAAGGATAAACTCCAAGAAAACATTAAAATTTAAAAAAAAAAATGTTAAGATTCATGAGAATGTAGAAAATATTACAGTTCATGACTGGGTAAACTTTAGAAAGGAATAAATTAGAGAAGATATTAAAGATTGGAAAATTTCATATTTCGAGGGTTAGGAAAGAAAAATAAACAAAACTTCAAATACGCTGTCCGGAACTCGATCTCCATTGGAATCCACTCGCCGTTCATCACAGCTCTCGTCCTGTTGGCTCTCCAAGCCTCGATGCCCGGCAATACAACTCCTGAGATCTCCGGTAAGCCTGCAGGGTGTTGGGAGGACAGGGGTTAAAGGTGAAGATGTATATGCAGGCACCTTACCCCCTCCACGCCTACTCTGTTGTGAAGCGCAGGCCAATGGGTCAAGACGACAGTTGCTGCCCAGCTATTGCGACTTCAAAACGTGTGGCTGTTCGATATCTCACTTTCTCTCTGACGAGACTATACGCGTGATTGCATAAGTAAATGCAATTCTCGTTTTTCCTGGAAAAGAACATTCAACAGTCGTTGAGCATCATCGAACAATGTACGTCAAGGATGTAACATCTACAGAGCAGTAGATGTAAGTAAATGCAATCCCTCTTCACTATCTCATTTGCATAATTCAATGCGTAAATATTAAGTGGCTCACCCAGGAATCGAATTAGGCAAACCAAAAATAATATAGTATTAATTTCTCTAATCAGGAATACAACCCAAAATAAATTCTTGTTAAATTGAAAAATAAAATGTTATTAAGTTTACTGGCTGAAATTCGAACCTGGTAATCTAAAAATAACATTACATTAATTACCTTTAGCAGGAATCAAAATCAAAAATAAATTTTTGTTAAATTCAAAAATAAAATAATATTAATTGCCCTGTCAATCCTATTGACCGAATCCCCTCGACTAAGCCCCAGGAACTGCTCTAAGGGTTAAGTGTTCAAAGGGTTGAAGAAGGTTAGGTTCGGTGGCAAATTCAAAGACAAGATGGCGGACACAAAAAAGTCAAGGTAATGGTCCTCAGGACTCAGAAACAAGATGGTGGACTCAAAAAGATTAAGGTCATCCAAGATGGCTACATATTGGCTACAAAGATGGCAGCTTACTGGCTAGTGAGATTGCGAAATCCAATATGGCGGAATCCAAGAGAGCGGTCTTTCCCTCGTCCCCATCCCAATCCCCTGGACCAGAACCCCCATAATCTATCGATGGGGATAGGAAAATTTCGCGAATTTATTTCAAGCCAAGATAGACGTCCAACACGTGAACGCTGAAGTCACCTTAGCAGTTGGATCACAGTTCATCAGATACGCCCTGGACGACTCTGATCCAATAGCAGACTTACAAGGAAACAAGTAGCAAGTGCCATACTACTAGGTGTGGAGCAACACTGACTACTCTCTGGAGCAGCAGCCAATGAACACACATCTGAGGCTCGAACTGTATACCGACTTATATTTTCAATTTTCGCAATTTTGTTGTTCGATTATTTTTTATCATGCAGATGCATTCTCTTACTGAGTGTCACGTCTTTGTTTGCGTCTCATTGCACTCATAAATTCCTTTATTTTTTCTTTACAAATTGGTTGCCTATATACGTGCGAACTTTACAACATTCAAGTAAATACTAACATAAATTTGACGCAGCGTGTGAGCTGTCTCGTCATAAAGGACCTCTATCGAACACTGCAAGTACTATTTCCTTGTATATTCTATACGAGAGTGAAATTAAATGGTTTTATACAGTACAAGGATGCAAATAAAAATTTTATATGAATTTTTCCATAACCGTTGTGTGTTGTATGCCCTATCATGGTATTTAGTGATTATATTTCTCCTGTGTGAATACTTTTGTCCGTGACTGTATGTCTATGTGACTTTTTTGCTTCTTAACCTTTCAGGGATCGTCTCCTGCTGTTGGGCCCCACTGCTCAAAACAATCCTGTATACCACATATACATACAAACCTCTATACATATTTTTATATTTGGTATTCTCTCCGTATATTCAGCTGGGGGCTGCTAAAACTTTACAGTTTTGATTTCCTCTCTGCGGTGTGCGAGCCACCCCATATGTAAGGACACGTACGTTAGTTTAACATTTTTTGGTAGTAAATTATTAATTATGTATTCAAATCAAATAACACATTCATAGGTGTCTATGAAGGTGCTTATGGCATTTTAGAAAATAAATGACTCAATTCTACAATTTATTCAAGTTCTATATTTCTATAGAGTTACTTCTTGAAAATTATTCCAGGAAACGGAATATTATATTTTGAAAAGAAAGGGGACGAAATAGCAAGAAAGTTATTCTTCAGAATTTTCTGAAATATTGCAATAATTTCTTAAGCGCAAAAATCTGTAAATGTTATAAATAATTGCGATTGTATTCGAGACAAACTTTAATGCAATTTGTCTTCGTTTATCCAGTATTATTTTTAAATTTTTTTCATCTCGCTGAAGCGATATGAATTCTACTTGACCCTCTCAACGTAGTAACTAAGTGTATACTAGCGGGAGGAAAGAAGAAAGGCGATTTGATGTTGGTAAAGACTTTGTCTTGGCAAACATTAACAAGTTTAGTAGGTACTTTGCGAAACGTAAAACGCAAACAATAATTTTCCTCGTTCTTGCGTTTCTTAAGAACTTTTACCCTTTTCGTTCTATTAACATTTCTCTGCTTTCGGCATCCCCTCCCCCCGTCCACCCTCTGTTCCACGTTATATTGTTCTGCTTTGAGGTTTTTGGGGGTGGTGGTTTGGGGGGGGGGGAGTAATTTGCCTTGGGAAGCCGCACAAACTGTTCTTATTATTCCGACGTCGAGTTCCCTTATTCGTTTGCTTAAGCCGGTAAAGGAGGTCTTTGAATGAGCAACAGGAGAACACCTTGTGTAGTTTTGTGGCCATTACTTTAGTGTAATACTAATGTCGTTAAGTCTACACGGCACTATTTCGTGTCATTATAAAGCACGAGGTTGAAATGGGAGAGATATTGCTCCTTAACATCCCTAGCTGAACACCGCAAAATTCCTTCAAGATGACGGCTTGAGCATTAAGACCCTACACATCGCGAATACGGCGTCAAGTCACAACGCATAGAATTGCTGTTTCCAGGAAGACCCCCTAAGCTGATAGGAACAATATAACACTGTCAATTTATGTGTTATGTCAGGCACCAGTGCACTTATTTCAGTTGTTTGAATAGTATTTCGGTCTTGACCGAAACTTACCATTTCACAGGGACGGAAATTTGTCAAGGTGGCACATCTTTGATCGAAATATTTTCTTGTTGACTTGTGCGTTTATTGTTTTGTCCAACAGACACAGAATCTCAGAATGAACGCAGACACAATACGCAAGCTTACCGAAAACGGTTCAGCATTGCTTCATTGCAACTTCTTCTAGTGAATGTTTCGAGCCTGATATTTGTATATAAAGACTGCGAATATTGTTATTACTGGGACATGTTAACCTGATTATTTGGGCTATAATATTAACCCTTGAACGCCGTACCTTGTAACGTATATATTATTTTGTCCTGAATCGCAGTTGTGGAGGCACGCTGGGCACAAGCTCGGAGGGCCAAAGAGAGCTGACGACGTGCAGTGTGTGGTGTTTGGAGTTACAAGGTGTAAACTAGGAGTCACCCGGCCCCACAGGTCACCAAGCCATCATGATAGCGAGGCGCGACCGAGGTCAACGCAGTTCGACGGGAGCCCAGACGTCCGCTGAACGCTATCTTCTGAACGTATACAGTGGTGAGTGAAATCCCTTCGTAAGCGCTAGGTGGGGCTGTCGGACATAAGAGTAGGCTGCGACGAGTATTGTCAGTTGGACTTAATTGTAATAAATTGCCTTCAGCACTGACTTTTGGCTAGGGCATAACTGAGTAGATGACGCGGAGGCGCCAGATCAGTTAAATCTCTCGTGGTAAGCGGAGTATTTATCTACCCATCAGGTGTAAGTATTCCAGTGTTACTGGCGTAACAACTGGCGGAGCAACCATTTCAATTAGACTTTGCGTAGGGCTTGAATTAAATTATTATTTAGCTACTTTTTCTTAGAAATATCACAGTATTCGTAGAGTAATACATAATCAGGCTAGAGAGTGCAAGATCCAGTATTTACTGAATAAAATATAGCGTTAAATAATTATATGACTATGTGTTAGGTGTTAGTAAGCGAAAATTGTCGTAATAAATAGCTACAGCCGTTACAACAAGCAAGTAATTATCACCGTGTGAGTAAAGCAGAATGTAAATTCACTTCAGCATTCAGCACGTATAGCCAAAGCATAAAAAACAAGTAAGCTGTAGAGAGAAGATACGCCTCAAGCGTTTTAAAATAAATATATAAACAGGTAGATTTTAGAATATCAGCAATTGATAGAATAAATATTTAGTTGTGCAGAGTTGCTTAGACATAATTCATGCAGAACTTTATAAAGAAACAAAGTGGGAATGAAGGCAGCGGCCTATTAACACGTAAGAACCGTACAACCTTGTGTAGGCAGCACAATCCGAGACTGCAGCTTTGCATTTTCGCGAAGACTCACTCGTGACGTACAAGTAGAGTATACGTAGCTTCTTAGCATGCCTTTGCTTGTAAAATTGGTGCATGTTATTTAATTGGAACCGCTCTTTGAGCCAAATTGAAGTTACTGCAATACTACACTCCACTAATAGTAGAGATGTGTGAGTATGGTTTTAATTGGAGAGAGATGCTTAGTAGTGTCTAGAAAATTAGTATATAAGACAGTGCTTGTAAAACACAACATTAAGACACTGCACATTACAGACACATATTACATGAACACTCTAAAAGAAAATCTATTCTTGGCCTCTACTAAAAAGTTATTTAAAACCATTACAATTGATCTAGCTGATACTAGACAAACGTTACAAGAAGCAGAGACTGACAAAGTGGCCAGATTCCAATCGCTAATAGATAAAGCGGGAAAATTAATCCAAGAAAACATAGACCTAGTCTCACAATTAGACACACAATCAACAAGACTAACAAGGGGCTTAGTGGCGAAAATAAATAACTTGGCAAGTGGAATATTCACCGTATCCCGCACGTTTTTACTTAAGGTAACCGCTTGATTGAAGGAATTTTGTATGACTGAGGGCGCTCGTGGGAGCGCTAGAGGCAACCAAGACATGCGCACCATCGCTCTCATCGCCTCTATGTGCAAACCACTGAACTGGCGTGCAGTACTGACGTTGAGAACGCGCCATTATGAGACTTTCAGCGGAGAACCTAACATTTTATGACGTAATGATAAATATAAAGGTTTGATGCACGTCCCTATTCTCTTTTTAATGTTTTGTACTGGAAAGCTCATACGTAAAAATGACAGTGAAAACAAGCGTTTGAGTCATATCCACTATCTCAAAACCATGATTAATAGAGAAATGGAGAAACTGAAAAACAAATACAGACGCGTAACGTTTCTTAAATGCTATTCATAAGCAGACCTCACTCTGACACGTTGGACGGTTTTCTAATACCACGTATCCTGCTGGAGCTCTGCGCACCCAGGCAAGGAGACCTGCCGCCTTAACCACACGCTCAACCATAACAGACGATCCGTCGCGCGCTGTTTGCTGCCTACGCCTGTGATGCCATCCAACTGCCGTGTTGCCAGATTGTGCAGCGAGTGCAGGGCTACTGAGCGCGCCATTCTGCAATAACAAGAATTATTTGGTTAGTCAGATTATTTTATATTGTACATTTAATTAATGAATCCCATGTTACAATATCTTAGTGTGGCCACCCGTAGCCAGGGCTGGCAGGCGACTCGCCAAAGCGCAGAATGGTATGACCTCGGCGAGCCAAATGAAAACACCCCCGGCAGGGAAATGTATTGAGGCCGGGGTCGGTCCTATATAAGCCTGGGGCAATGGCGACTCGCGGCCATCATGAATCCAGACGCCAGAAGGACGACTCCCAGAGATGACCACCAGGCCCGTGGTCCCGCCTCGACTCCAGACTGCTACCACTGTTCAGGACGTCTACCCGAAGTCTCCTGTAGGGCGCCCTAGGTCGCGACTTATTACACTGTAAAAAAAGTGTAAAAATACACGTACAACCTTTTGGTAATTTTAAATTTTCTGTGTGTAATTTGCAAAAGTAAGTACAGTACATCTAAATTTACAGCAATGTAAAACTTTATTCATAACGTAGTACAATTATATTTAAAAAAAACACTAATGTAATGGTATATTAACAATAAGAGGGGTGTAATTTTACAAATTTGTAAGCACGTGTCAAAATCCACGAACATGAAGTATTAAAACCCGAATCTGTGTATTAGGTACATATTGTTCTATTTCACTCACTAGGTAGTACAATCTTGCTGTAGAAAAGCACAAATGTTCTGGTATATTGACATTAACAAGGCTGTAAAATTACAAATTCGAAAGTGTATGAGCGTATATTTAAACATACAAATTTACAGTAACTCTACATTTTTATGTGTAATTTCCCAAAACGAGTACGGTATTTGTAATTATACACTTGCTTTCCTGTGAATTTAAATATAACTACAAGTATTTGCTTAAAAAATGCGATCTAGCGGTAGGGAGTAGAACTACTTCAAATTCCTTTTGTGAGTTCAAGGAAATCTTACCTCCCACTGATTGAATATACTGGCTTTTGTATATAAATAACTATTCTATATCTGAAGTTAATCGTTATCCACATTTTGGAGATAACTTTTTATAACTCTGTTAATGTACAGACATTTCGTAATTACAATTGCAGTGAATATGCGATTTTATTTTTATTAGTGTGAAAATACAATTGCGATGTTTGTGGAAATTTACAGTATGTAGCACGAAATATGTAATTTACATAGTCAAATTATATACATGGAGTGCATGTTATTTAACATCATAATAAGTTAGTAAAATTACAGACTGATATGGTAACATTACACTTTCAGTGTACATGTAATAAGGTACGATTAACATTAAACAGTAAAAGACTGGTGTAGTAAAAGTACGACAGTAAGGATTGTGTTAATTTACAATGTTTGGTAGAAAATTAGTAGTGAGTCTAGTAAAATAACATGTGCAGAGTACATGTGATTTAATGTGATAATTAATAAAAGAAACTGACATATATGATAAAATTACACCAACAAAGTTTGTGTAAATTTACATTATGTTTCTTGATATTGGTAACAAGAAAGTAAGATGACACATACAGGTACTTGTAATTTAACATAATGATTAGTAAATAATAATAAGTATGGTAAAATTACACTGGCATTGTATTTGTAAATATACATGCGACACGCAGTAAAATTACACGTACACATGTTGTGTGTCAACTGGGGTGTGAACAGATTTAAATTATTATTTAAATAAAATTATTGTAATAGTGTTGTGGTGTTCAATCTGTCTTCCGCACACTAACATACATGCTCCAGGCTAACTTAGTCGAGATGACTCTTTCCACAAATAGTTACACCAGTGAGCATAAACCACAACTTTTATGCTAATTACCAAATTCTTACCGAGATGATGGTCGTACACCAACTCTATAGAAGGCTAGAATACCATGCGTACATAGCACCTCAGTCAAACTCAATAGCTTAGCATGTACAAATTCGGGAGTAAATAACTACAAAGTTGGAGTCCAGAAGGAGACTAAAATATTTAATTTTTAATAAAAACTGCTTGGATCTGGCCAGTATAAGACATACAGTTGCTTGAAAAAAATAGTTAAACTCAATAGCAGTATTATTAATAATCTTCTGGTGGCATGCATGTATCTTAAGTGGCCGTAACGGAAGCAAGACGCCCTGTGAGTTGGTACGAAACATAACTGTATAAGTTCTTAGCACTTTTGAAAAACAAATGAATAAAATCTTATTTAAAAAGAATGTTTATTAATTTAAGCTCACTCCAAGCAAACTGGTGTCTAAGGTAATAATCTCTGGTTTTGATTTGCAAAATAAAGTTTAAACGCAGGCGTCTTATGGCAGATAAAATGGCGTCTGCCTTAAGCTACTTTCCAAAACTAAAATCGGCGACCATGTAATTTAAATTTCTTACTGACTCTATACTCGTAGATCGGGATGTCTCACATGACAAATCTGCGTCACGCAGACCGGGTACAATCATGGGATGCGGTGATTCTCTTCCGGACGAATATTCTTCCCTAATATTCTAGCCAACGGGCTGTGGCACGGCGAGATACAGTCCAAAACTAAATTGAATCGATCACTACAAGTGCCTCAGACCCTCTTCTTCTCTTGCCGGAACCTCAGCAATCTTCTCTAGGCCGGAAATAATATACAAAATCACTCACGGACTGCCATAATATCTACATTTAAAAAGCCTATCGGACCCGTAACACTCGTTACGTCCCGCCTCACAACGCAGTTGAACTCCTTCTTCACTTCTCTAGCAATAACGTAGCTTAAAAGTGACGCTAGGTAACGACCAATCACAAGGCGGTTGCTTCCTCGTGCAATCAACAGATTGCGTTGCCAATGGCAACGGGGCCTCAGTCTCCAACAATTATGGCTGTCAACCAAAATGCCACATAACAATAACCAACTGAAACTCATAATATATATCAAACATTTAGGCACAGTATTCTTAATGGAAAAATAAATAAAAGTAATTATTTTGAGGCAAATATGTATTAGCATGTCATAACAAATGAACAATAAAATATCAACAATAATAAATTATCATGAGTCAAGGAGCACCTCAGCGGACTAGAGACGCAGTCGTTAGGGTTATAGCTAATTGTAAAGTAACGCCACTAGGCGATCTTTGTGAGATTTGTATCTGATGTTGAATTTTGAATAATAGTAGTATTTTGTATATTAGAGTGCTCTATCCATCGACTTCCTTGATCCCCCTAATTAATGTATGATCTGGTACCTTCAGCACAGGCCAGAGCAATCTGCAGTGAAAGCATATGTGGCTGTTTCCATAGGACCCTTAAGGTCACGATATGGTGTTGCCACTTTTTTTGTAATTTTACAAATATTGGAAAATAGCATCTTGTAGCTTAGCCTACAACCAAAAAAGAAAATCAAATGATTTGTAAAATATGTGTGAAACATTTGTGGTTAAGTGTAAATATGAATACATACAAATTTACACGATTTAATATTTTCCTAAATAAAGTTAAAACTTGCAAGTAACTTATTTTAAATGTTTTTATTGTTATGTAATGTATGGGTGTTGTATTGTGTAGATTTCGTTGATGTTTAAGGAAAATAGTGATACATACGTAATATTTAAATATATTTAATGGAGTGCAAAGAGAGATATGATTTTAGCATTTGTTGTGCAGTATAAAAATGTTGCAAAATTAAAAAAAAATTATAAATCAAAGTTTGTCAAAACAATAAGAAATGTTAGTAGCTGTAAAAAAAAGGGGTTCGTGCATAATGTAGGTCTGCCACTGAAAAGCTTGAAAAACATCAATATAATATGTTAGTAAAATTATTAGTATTTTTTAGCAGCTGTTACTCTTGTTCTCGGTTTGACTGTTTGCTTAACACCATACTAACATGCTTAACACCATACTAACATGCTTAACACCATACTAACATGCTTAACACACTACTAGCATGCTTAACACCATACTAACATGCTTAACACCATACTAACATGCTTGACACCGTAATAACATGCTTAACACCATACTAACCTGATTGACACACTACTAGCATGCTTAATACCATACTAACATGCTTGACACACTACTAGCATGCTTAAGACTCATCACTAGTAACTTCTTTGTACAATGTTTTTTGCAGTCGGGCCCTTGGTTAGTTGACAGTGTATGGGAGTATTGGCTAAGTGCTTGACGCAATATGGATGGACTTTTAACACAGTGGGTCTTTTGCGCCTAGATATGTGTCTGCAAAATAACAAATAGTAAAACAAATATTTGGAAAGTTACTATGTACAAAACCACAAGATGCGAAGGGCGTTATTTTAAATGTTAAATGTTTTATGAGAACTGATAACAGTGACATCGAAAGAAGACAATAAAACTTTATCTTCTTTGAAAAGAGGGTTTTATCTTCTATCAATTACAGAAGTTAACTTCTTTTTCCGGCGGGGACAAAGGAACGCCGGGTAGCAAAGAAAGGTTATTACTTCTATAATTCAATAACCGGAAGCTGAAGAAAAGGATGGCAGGGAGAGGGAACGGGGAAACGGTCAATTTATTTCAATTAATCTCTTACGAATCTCTCTTAATACATCCAATCTGTAGTAATTGGGGGAGGGGACCTCGGGGAGGCAAGTTGATAGACGTAGGAGCTAATTAGGTGCTCGCACACTTCGGAACCCAGTAATAGGATTAGAGACTCTGGGAAAAGTGGATTACGCATTCTGATTCGTTTAGACAAGCAAGTAGAGAGAGGGTTGTCGAGGGGTTGGAGGGGGAGAGTAGGAACCGGAAGTAGGGGACACTGTCTTGGAGGCGCACTCGATGTGCCGGATGCATGCATCAGAATAAATCCGTTACTTTGCACTGTAGCCGTTGTATGGCTGGGACTGGTCTCTGAACACATACTAAATAAACCAATAAGTTTAAGCTTCATGTCAGCGCCCTTCAAATGATGGCATCACTCGTAAACGTTTGTGTTGACAAAGTATGATTATGGACAATTAATTGTCGAGACAAAATATTTTATGATATTAACACATACTAGGTAACTCAATGATTTCACGGATTTCATGGGATACAGAACTCTTCAATATTACAACATAATTACAAATACATATAAATAATAACATTAACTAGAGAACAATATAAAGCAAGGTTACCTTAAAATACAAATGCTAGATATAAAACAATAAGAAATCTGTATACACAAAACACATTTTTAATAACGCAGTATATCACAATACATTCTAAGTGGCAGAGGTCATTTCCTCTAAGTTACAAAGCACTTGATTTAAGGCCTATGTAATTAGGTTGCATATTATATGAAGGCAATAAAAATTACTTTTACATCTGCTTTTGTTCTACATGAAAAATTACAGATATTCCCGTAAAAATTCATTCACGAGTAGTATTTCAAAATTTGGTGCGTTTGTAAAGCATTATACTATTAACCATTCCATTGTGCTAGTTCGTATTATACTATGTTGCCGCGCTTTTGGAAAGTAAATTATAGGTTGTGTTGCCAACCAGCACATGCGTAAGCTCTCACTCCCTCTTAATTTTCCAATTACAAAGAACAGTATTTATTTCAGTTAGATGGGAATTCTTTACACATAGCATTAAGGCCATGATCACCCGTTTCTCCAGCTTTTGCGATAATCAATTGTTTAAACCTAAATGGGAGCCGATAATGTAAAATTGCTCTGGCTATTAAAAAAAAATTACTTAATCTTTTTTTTTTTCAACACAAAAACCGTATAATTTGAACAAATTATTGAATAAGCGAAAATATAACTTTAAAAAATCCCATATAATTACACAGTTTTTTTTTTGTGTTGAAAAAATTAGACTACACAACAAAAACAAATTGTAACAAAATTGAAACAGTAATTTTATATCAGCTCCCGTTTGGGTTTAAAAAATCAATTATCGCAAAAGCTGTAGAAATGGAAGATCATGGCCTTTATTAATATACTAAAAATCACTTCTGTCTGCTTTGTAGGTTTTCTCTTTTTTTTAAAACACGTTGCCTAACCCACAGCGTCATCTACCTTGCAACACTCGGTGCTTGGAGCATTTTTACACCGAAACATGACGAAAATATGAATATTTCCTATCTCCAAGCAAATACAGGATGTTCTTAAATGGCACTGATAAACTTCGGCAAACGCTTAAAAAAAAAAAGAAATGTAGAACAAGAATATACTAAGTATTGCCTAAGTCTATTCCGGAAACAAAGTCTTGAATATGTAGCTGGAACATATGTTTTTTTGCTAGTAACACAGCCATATTGAAAGATAAATCTCTGAGTTTGCGATGTGGTGCCCCACAATAATGTATAACTAAGTTCTTAATAATGAATCCAACCAAGTGAAAAAAGCAATCTCAACCATAAGGCTCTTTACCAAAAAAAGTTTTGAAACATAGCAGAGAAAAAAGATTAAGAAATATTAAGCAAATATACCAGGATAATAGTTTATTTCTATTATAGGCTGTTCACGGTAAAATGAGCACTTTTGAAAGCCCTGCTTCAGATCTACTTGTACGCACGTTGTGTAATCTTCCACCTCATATAAAATTAACATTGCCATGGGCCTCATCACTTTATTCATATGTCGGTCAATTGAAACTGTGAAATTATTACAAAAGTAAATATTTTACTAATCTGCTCATTTTTACACTTCGATGCATAAAAAAAGCAGAAAGCGAAATAAACATTTAAATTATCAGAAATGGTTTCCTAACACTTTTTATTCAACGTTAAGATGTGGAACTACTTCCCATCCATCGTTACCAACTTTACTGGGCGCATGTCACTCAGTACGCCCGTTAACATATATGCAGGTAGGGGCAGTGAATTTTTTCTAATGTTGATTTCAAAAGTGCTCACTTTATCGTGAACAGCCTTTAAGTACAAATGAGGTGGCATCATCACAGAGACCATTTGCACAGAAATTCTCAAAATACATATATTTAAAGTGTCTCTTCAGTGTAAACAAGCACAAACAGCCTCCCCACGCAAGTTATTAAAAGACTCTGTTTGCATTAGACCCTTTTATAATTAAGCTCCACAACGCCATAACTAGGCTGATAAAAGTTATATTTTTAAAACAACTAGGAAAAGCATTATAAATGGTTCAGCAAACTGAATTACAAAACGTACTATAATGAAGTGTCTTCACTTTCTTCTTAGTCAAATGACCTGAGATCGAATGTGCTCCTATCAAATTACATAATACCTTCGCCTCTGCGAGCGATCTAAGTAAGAGGTAAAGCTTTACAATCGCCTTAATCGAGACGGACAACAATTCTTACGTTGAGCAGGTCAGTTCTCGCACTGCTACACTGCATTCAAGATCAAGTTCAATCAACAAACAAGGCACCTCGCCAGAAATACGTTTGAGCTGTTTCCATTGACTATATTTAAAATATATATTAGTTCTGCGAACAGCTCTAATATCATACAAAATTCATACGGGTACTGCGTCTCTCACAGCCCATATTTCTCATGATATAAATGTTCAGTGAATTAACTTGAAACACACCTTTACTAAGTTAGGGGTTAAAATTCTAACGTGTACCAAACATTTGAGTAACAGCCCCCTTATTAAAAACCTTAACAAATGACAATTCACCAATAACATTACTCGTTTACCACTACGATAATTCCAGGTACCATTATGAAAATTTCGGGTACTAATCAGGTTTTAACACTAACAGTTACAATAGCTTTATCGACGCGGGGCAACGACATAACGCCCTATAAAGCCCACGGGATAGTAAAAATAGTACATATTAAAAAATCTTAAAATAAGTTCCACAGAGAGGCCGGCGGTACAACAAGTCCTTCGAAGAGACCTCTCATGAAACCTCATTAGAGGGCATTAAATCTCACTGAAACCGGATGTTGTGGACTAGAGCTGCGCAGTATCAAACGGGCAGCCTGAAGCTGCATAAAAACTTGCAAATACTAGAGCGCTCAAAAACTCCATCCATTGTACATATTGAAATTTCGATCTTGCGAGCCAAATGCTAAACAAAACGTAATGTTAAGCCGCAATCCAAGATTCTACTTTACCACTATGGAACAGAACTGCCACACAAACAACTGCTCGGCTATACTAAGGCTCGTCGCCACAGCTCATCCTCGACAAGTGTTTCGCCAGTACCTTCAACATTTAAAATGCGGCCAAAAATTACAAACTATAGTAGGCAGCGCCCTTACACTTTACCGCAAGTAAAGGTAGACAGTAAATATTTGTCGCTCATGTATCCTCAACGAAACGAGACACCGTGAGTGCCAGGTTGTCTGGTGGATGATCCATCGAATGGGTAGAAGAGTGGTAGCACAAAATATTAAATCACGTCCTTCGGGTAGACCAACCGCAACCAGTGAAGGGGGAGGAGATACTCAAGCGATATCGCGGGCACAGCGCTCCATACAAGCTAGCGGCGGCAGAACGAATCTCTGGGCGGCGGCCAGTTCAAAGACAATCGGACTGGAATATGCACTATATTTAGGACCTAATGCAAACGAAATAAATTAACTGTTAAAAAACCTTTCAAAACTAAACTGTTATTTATAAATGCCCTAAAAGGAGAAAAATAATTATGGTTGTTATAGAATTTGTAGAACATGTAACGTGGTCGAAAGCCGTAATACATTTTACTACAAATTGTTAAGCTTATAACAATTTATACTTAGTATATAAAAGTTTCTTATACCTTATTAGCGCAGTAAGAACATATATTGCGCAAGGCTATTAACTATTCACGCCAAGCTTTTATACACTAAATATAAATTGTTATTATGGCGGTAGACTATTTACACATTCATATATATATTCGTGAGACTAAAAACACTAGAAATGTGCAGTTAAACAGTGAAGGCCTCTTCCACACTTCGGACTGCAACCTGATGAGCAGTGATGAAAAACATGTGAGAATAAAAAGAATAAAAAGTATCAGTGCATACATTCCGTTTCATCCTTTAATTTATTTTTGTGACTGCTGCTATCTCAATGGCGCTCTTATTGTAAAGCTTTATGTAATTATAGGTTATATCTTTCACAAGTCACTCGTCTATGGACCCTTTAATTACAACCATAATATTAGAACAATTTTTATAAAAGCTTATTCTTCTTTGCTTATTCATCTAAACCTAATGAAATTGCATTTATAAATTTAAAAATTAATACACATTTTCCTTAAACTAAACTTCTTATCTCTATGACACTCGTAAACACGAACCTTATCATTGGGCACAAAAACCCACACCCCGGGAAGTAGGAGAGGAGGGAGGTGGCCTAACCTAACTCGGAAAAATCTATGAATGGTTTCCCTGGTCACACTCCCAGTTATTAAATGTGTTATCAGTCTCACCTGTCAATTGGAATACTTCCGGCTCTGTATATGTACATGTATGTAGGTGTGTGTATGTACGCATGATGTATGTGGTTGGCAAAATGAGAGAGTGAAGAATGTACCATATTTTTCGAGTCTTTGTTTTCAACGTCATTTAAGTTAGTGGGGTCAAGATTGGGGTGTTCTGCATCTAATATGGCTGTAGTAGTTAGTAATGCAATATTCTAGTTGACTTTAATGAATTTTTATCGAATTTTGTATTTAAGTTCATACAAGATCATGGGGTCAAAGTCGAGGTTACCTGCATCCAATATGGTGGTATTGTCTGTAGTGTAATATGCTTGCTGACTTTTATGTATTTTTCTCTTGTTTTGTTTTCAAGGTCATTCAATATCATGAGGTCAAGGTCGAGGTGGTCTGTTATCTAATATGGCAGTGGTAGTCTAATGTACTATGCTTGTTGAATTCTTCGTATTTTTTCTCGAGTTTTGTTGGTCAAGGTCATGGGTCAAGGGTCAAAGTCAAGGTTCAATTGCTAATGGACACTGGAGTTCGAGATGGTGAATAGGTGATGTCTACCAAGATGGCGGTCGCCTACCAAGATGGCAGTCGCCTGCCAAGGTGGCTGACTGGGTATGAGCGAGTGGGTGGGGCCAGCAAACTGATTTGTTTGGTGTGGGGAAGTGGGGGAACCTCGGAAAATTTAATTCTTTAAAATAATTTCTAAATAATTTAAAATATTTTAATAAGTAATTTTTAATAAATATAATTATAATTTTTGATTATGTATTTCTTAGTGTTTTTCGGATTTTTTGATTTTTTTTATCTGTTCTATTTTTATTAATTTTTTAATTTTCAAGGTAAAAAATGTTAAGGCCAAATGTCATAGGTCCTATTCTGCTGACCCCTGGGTCACTGATCCCGGTCACCTGGTTCGCTAATCCCTCTCGCCGACTTCGGGAAAAATTGAAAATTTCTGGGATCCTTTCTTAGCATTTGTTATACTTTTTTAATAATAAATTGTTTCTGATATTTATATTTTTTTTTCGAATTTTTAGGAGTTTTTTGCAGTTTTTCAGTTTTTTTGGGGTGGTTTTGGCATCGAAGGTCAAGATCAATGGTCAAGGTCTAAAGTCGTGGGTCAGGTGTAAAAGATCAATGTCATACAAGATGGCGGTCAGGTGACGTAACAACTTGACGGCTCCCTGGCTCCTGCGCTCCTTTTTCCCATCCTCTTGCGCAACAATTGCCTTTTTCCTACTACTAACTAGTAATTTTAAAACTGCTAAACTCAGCGCGAACAATATATGACACGGTGAAATGGTCGAGTGGCGTATTATGAAATCCACCACTCTTAAAATACTAAGTTTGTAATATACAGAAAAAATTACATTACGTTTTACGATGTGGAATGATCTATTATGCACTAGACTTATTCATTTTATAATTTAAGAGATCCTAGATGTCATAACGTACCTAACGATCGACAAATACTTTACGAGTTCAAACATGTCATGGGTGTGCATGTTTGTGGCATAGGAATATTTGTTGCTCTGAATGTCCTGTAAGCACTAAATGAGTGGACAAGAGCGATGTGGTATTAAAAATTTTTGAACAGAAAGATTCTGTTAATAAACTGAATATACTCAATCTAATTTTTAAAATTTCTAACATCACTGTCTAGATATTGACAAAAGAAAATAACGAAAAGAAGACTTATTTTGAAGGCTCTTTTATGATCAGTCAAAAAAAAATTGTAATAGATTGTTTAGTACTTAAAAAAACTATAAAATACAGCTTTAAATAATAAGAGAAGCAGCTGTTTTGTTGTAAACTAAGGCTTCCAGCCCCTGAAACGTAAATGGAAGTGATCTGTGATGGTCTCAAAGTACAAATGAGAGTCGTAAACGACCAGCACCATTTCATTACTTAACCTTGATAAGGTGCGGCAATAGCTGCTGAATGCCCGAGCGAGCATATAGTTTAGCTGGTGTTTTGTTCTCGCTCGCGACATCGCGAGTTCATTACGCCGCAATGGAACAGTCTAGTTAAGAGGGGGCACGCCGTAACTAAGGAGCCGATAGCGTTGGTGTGACTGTGGGTTCGAGGGTTTGAGAATGGAAAGGGGGAGGGGGGTGAGGACGTGGCGGTGTGTCTTCTCAGAATGGAGAAGCCTTTGTCAGGAAGGCTCTGCCAGCGCGGTCCAGGAGTGAGGGAGGCGAGGTCTGAAGCCACTTGCCACCACTCTGCAGCAACCCCCTCCTCCAGCCTCTCCTGCGGCCGATCAAGGGGGTGAGGAAGGATCAAAGTGAGCTCTTAATCCCTGGCATCCCATTCACCGCCCTCCGCCGCTCATCCGATTACTCTTTCAGTCGTCCTGCCTCGAGATGGAAGGTTTATACCGCGAGCGCTGCTTTTTACATATTCGCTTTATTATCTCATTTTTATTCCGATCCTCCGTCAAAGTTGTTCCCCCCTAGGTGTGAATCGAACGTCTCGCCTCCTCGGAAGGCTTCGATGTTTCATACGGGATGTAACCACCAGAGGCGTGCCAGTCGCTGCGTGTTGTGTCATCTGGTACGCTACTTGTATACGGTTTTCCTCATCTTAAATTCTCCGAAGGCAACAAGTTGCCAAAAAAAAACCAAGTACGAGGACTGATTCAGAAATTATGGCAACTATTGTTTATCTCCAGAAAATGATCCAACACACTAAATGCACAATGTACAGTTGGAAGTGTACGAAAAGTAAGTTTGAAAGAGAACACCACATGGGGTATGGATACAGGAATTTCCGGCTAGGAACAGACAAACTTGGCTGTTTGAAATCACCGTTTAATTAATTTATTTCCGTGCAGACAGTGTGCACTCATTTGAACGGGTTCGTATCGTACGTGTACGAGCTGTTTAACATCCTTCAAAGTAGTCTCCGAGGTTGTCCACGATTCGTTGCCAGCGATGAGGCAGACGGGAAGTACATTCGGCTGCATGAGATCCGTCATGTACGCCACTTCTCTTCGAAATTCTGCGGCGGTCTCTGCCTCATCGCTGACATAGAACAGTGAAAAACCTCAGGGGCTACTTTGAAGGACGTTAAAAATCTCGTACCCGTTCAAATGAGAGCACACAGTTTGCACGAGAATAAATTAATTATACTGTGATTTCAAGCAGCCAAGTTTGTCTGTTCCCAGCCGGACATTCCTACATCCATACCCCATGCAGTGTCACTTTCATAACGTGCTTGTACACTTTCAACTGCACATAGTAAATTTCCTGTGTTAGGTCATTTTCGTGAGATAAACTTCTGAATCAACCCTAATATTTTTTAACTAAAATTGTTAATGTCGTTGTTTTGTACAAGCAGGCTAACTACACGGAACAGCTTAAAAAAATGTAAACGAAAACTTACATGTAAGAAAGATACAAGACTTTTGGGACACAAATAAAGAACTTTGGAAGCAGTACGGGCTGCATTGACCTTGATCATATATGCTCCACGTTAAGAAAATCAAAACTTTTATCAGATTCACTCTCTTTGCACCTATATCAACAGTGACAAATTTATAGCACGGAGCACCTCAATCAGCATCGCATTCACCGCAAGATAGTAGTGGTAACATACGTATTATCATGCAAGGTGTTACTTTACCCATACGCATTAATGCTGAGGATGAAGCTATCTCCCTCGAATCGCGACATGGAAGCCTATTTCCGAATACAGTAAGGCGCATCATCGTAGTACCAATAGGTTGCGGCAAGACATGCGTCCTACTGAGACTGCTGGAAGAACCGAACGGCCTTCGGTTCGATAACGTGTACCCATGTTCAAAATTGCTCCAGCAACCGAAATACCAATGATTGGCAGGAGTACAACAGGTCGTGGAATGTATGGGTTATTTCCCATGCAGTGATAACGAAGCTGTCGTATGTCCAAGCGAAGCACTGTCAAACTCGACATTTGTCTTCCATGACATAGCCTGCGAGAAACAAACTTGCATTCAAAAATACTTTAGCATGGGACGACACGCGTACCTGGACTGCGTGTACCTAAGCCAGATTTATCGCGCATACCCAAACAGATGTTTTGTCACAACGCTAATGTGTGGGTGCTGTTTCACATGGACGATGAGAATTTACGTCACGTTTACGATGATCATGTTAATACGGGCGTGACTCTTATCAAATTTCAAAGATATGATGCGCCTTGTGCTGGCAAGAGAAATATGGATTTTGACGATCGTTAAGGACTGTCTGCTACATAAGGGAAGGTACAGGCGTTGGTTCGATCAGTTCATCGCTGTCTGCCGAGAGGGTTCATCTTCTGGGAACCAGCAAGTGATGTTATCAATATCTCCTGCTACGTCTATGGGTACTGTTTCCGCAGACGATTATGACGTCACAGTTACAGTTAAAGTCGGAATGAGTGCAGTACAATCGGTTTGTGCGGAAGTTACACTTGCAAGATGTTCGTGTGAAGACGAAAAACTTCGAAATAAAAAGCTCTAAATACTGATGAACATACAACTCCTGCTACAAAGAAAAGTACACCTGATATTGAGGATGAAGAGGATCATGAAGACAACATTGATGATGACTGTGATGACAGTGATAGTGTTGAAGACGATGATGATTCCCTCGGCGTTTCCACGCATTTCGCCGGCGAGTTTCCTTCGACAAGTGATGCGAAGACAAAGGCAGAAGACGTCGTGGGGACAACTCGACAATAAAGAGGTAGTTACGATCATAAGAGACCTTAAGGATAGGGGTTATATCAGATGAAGCGATGTTCTGCTTTCTTCTGAAAATTTAATTACAAAATAATAATAAATTATTATAATAAAATAATTGTTTTTTCTTTATTACTATGCACAGTGTTTTTCTATCAACCTTGAAGTTTTTGATGATAAAAATAATTATTTAAAATATTTAATAAATTAAGCATCATATAGCTATACCACTTTTGGAAAAAATATTTCTTTTAAATAGGATGGAAAATTGCAGGTTATTATGTCTAAACTATAAGTGCTGACAGCTCGCTTGGTGGCGAAATCGAGAAATTAACGTAGTAGTCAGTAACACAATATTCTTGTCAACTATTTAGATTTTTCTCAAGTTTTCGTTTTCAAGGTCATGGGGTCAAGGTCAAGGTAGTGTGCATATAACATGGCATGGCGGTAGTAATCTGTAATGTATATGCCTGCTGACTTTTATGCATTTTTCTCGAGTTTTGGTTTTCAAGGTCATGGGGTCAAAGTCATAGTTATTGCCTTCCAATATGGCGGATGGGTGCTGTCTACCAAGATGGTAGTTGCCTACCAAGGTGGTGGTCGCCTATCAATATAGTCGTCACCTACCAAGACGGCGGCCGCCTACCAAGATGGTGGCCTCCAGTAATGTATAAACAAATGACGAACGAAAAAATCAAGATGGCGGAATGAGTATAGATGAGGGGAGTGGGGTTGAGAGAGTCAGTCGTCAGCTGGGCTAGGTTGGGGGGGGGGAACTTCGGAATCGAAAGTAAAAAAAAATATATATGAAAAATTTTAATTATCTTTTTAACCATTTTTAATAAAGTTTTTGGGAATTTTTGAATTTTTTGTGATTTTTTTTTGAATTTTTGCATTTTCAATATCAGATGTCATAGGTCGTGAGTCACTGATCCCTGTTACCTGGCTCCAAGGTCACCTAAGTTGCTGATCTCTGTAACCTGTCCTGAGAGTATTTTGGATTGTCTGATGATATTTTCAATAATTTCTAAATAATTGTTTTAATATTTTTAAAATAATGATTTTAATAATTTTTCAATAATTTTTAAAACTATTTTTAGATCATTTTAAAATTGTTTTTTATAATCTCTAATAACAAATTTTTTCGAAATATTTGTAGAATTTTTTGAATATTTTAGGTTTTTTAAAGTGTTTTTGGGGCAAAAGTTCCTCGGGATCAAGGTGAAAGGACACATGGGTCAGGGGTAAGAGGTCAATGGTATCCAAGATGACGGCCGGTGACGTAACAACATGGCAGCTGGCCGAATCCGAAAGCCGACGCTGTTATGCCAGACTCACCATTTCCCCACCACTAGCAGCGTTTAGATAAACACTTAAAAAACTGTCAGGAAAATGCCCCACTGCATGTTGAAATGCCTCGGTCAGACCAAGATGGACAGCCACCCGTTTTGAAATTTAAGAAATACCATCACGTGATATAAATTGCCGAGCGTGGTGTATGTTGACTTGAAGGCCTTGCTCAAACCAGTTCACACCTGCCAGCTGGACCCCACCCACTCTCACCCACATTCGCCTCCCAGAAGCACATGGCGTACAATTATTTTACATACATGCAAGTCGATAATAATGTAATTCCTGAATTGCTCACTTCGTCACTGCCGAAACAATATGGGGCTGGATGCAGAGAAACACTTCATGTAAACAATAGTGAATATTGGCAATGTGGTCAAAAATATTAGTGCCACTTCAAAGCAAATGCTGCAGTTGACACTGACTGAAAAGGTAAGCTACTCACGGGTGACAAGATGCTGTTTCTGTGTATTAGCGTTCACAGTAACCAGTTATAAAGTGCGAGACCATGATCGGCAAGGACATCGGACCTGTATGCAACAGCTGCAATCTGTTGTGCAGAAGACCGGAGAAACTCATTATATTTTTTCATAACATGAGCTATGATAAAAATTTTACTATCGAGAATTTCGTGTATGACAACAAAGAAATATATATTATTCCGCAAACACTAAGTAGCTGGGATACAGATTTTCGGTGAGTTTGTCGATACATTCAGTTTCGTGGCCCGCAGCCTAACATCCCTGGCCGAGTACTTCCTGCCTTTAAACTTTAACAACACGGAGAAGTTCTTTGGAACTAACAAACTGTCACTCGTCACACGAAAATGCGTTTCTATACGATTACTTCTACAGCTGGGAGAAGTTGAATGAGCCGCAGTTGCCACCGAAAGAACCCATGTATCAAAACACATATGGCCAATTTATGGTTTACAGTCGGATGACAAGCCGGCAAAAAGTTGGCCAACAGCTGGCATACACCCAGCACCATAGATGGTCCTGATGTGGCACCTCTAACTAGCCATACTTTGCCGATAAATGGCCCAGGTGTGGTGAACACAAATGTCCGAACATGGCCCACATGCTTACAACAGCAATGGCCCATAGATGTACCACTTCAGCCACCAGATGGCCTTCTGATGGCTAGCCATGCTTCCGCCATATGTCAAAAACTATCTCTTAAAATTAATTAATTTTAGTACCATTCTCGACTTTTATTTGTTTTAAAATTTCTTTTACTTCACTATTAAACTCATTATACGGCATGAAAATCTTATGATGACTGGGGGAGAGGAGGGGGGCGCGAACTTACGCCTCTTGCAGTGACAGCCCAACATGCTAATCATTATTCCACTGTTTATTCTTATGTTTAGATGAATTAATTTAGAATATATTCCTACATGAATTGTTAGCAAACACCAATATAATATAAATCACACCAGTTAGTTCATAGCTTTAAAATTTTTCTATGTGAACAAATCAGCTGTTATAAAGATACAAATAAACAAATAATACTGTCGTTGAGAGAAAACTTTCTACATGAATCGCGATATAATTATTGTAATTTATATAATTTTTCGCAGTAGGTATATCACCTGGATTCTATAAATCTGTTTTGAAATGCAGTCGGCATATATGAATATTTTAGTGATGTGAAGCAACAAGAGCCCTTCAATGTTAATTTTGTATTGGTGGTTATATATATACATAACTCCTCTCATTTTGATTGTATGCAGTCGTACATGTAAAACATTACATCTGTCAGATTATTCAATACCAGTCACGAAGTCATACCTATTACTGTATTTTCAGCATTTTTTCATACATATTTCCATCACCATATTTTTTTACAATTAATCTACTCATTGTACCATGTGGTCTATAATTATATGAGACACACGTACATACATATACATGTGTGTGTGAAGTTTGAAGAAGCTATCTGCGACGAATGGGAGACAAAAATACCCATAGTAAGCCAAATTGCACCAACAATGGTCCATCGATGTACCACTTCACAGCCATCAAGTGGCCTACAGGTGGCTACCCATACTTTAACGAGCAATAAGTATAGGTTATGTGCGGCCATTGCTGGAATATAGATGGGAAGCCATTTATGAGCTATTGGTAGTTCACCTACTCCCAACGATCTGTTTCATTTTCTTCAGCATTCCATCAGTGTGCCATAAATGGTGTGCCAAATATCCTGCTGTCAGAAGTTAACTATAACAGGGCCAGTTTTGTAGACCCAAAAGTTTTCTGTGTCAGCAGTACGCCTAATTCAGTAATACCATCATTAATACTACGGTCTGCCGGTAGTCTCTTGCTATGTGGGAAGCACTACAAAACTGGCTGACCAGCACAGACATCACTGCCGAGGATAAAGTGCATGCCAAGATGGTATGGGAAACGATCATCTGTGAGTAACTGGCAAAGTACTCGGACTTGTACCAGAACAGATGTGCTCATCCTATCCTATGTCTTTGAAAATATCAGGGACTTGTGTATTTCCACGTACAAGCTCGACTGTGCTCACTACATCAGCGCTTACTCTGAGGTACATAAATGAAGGTAAAAAACACCACGAATACAGAAATCACCAAACAGCACTGCTTCAGTAAGGAAAGCCCTTAATTTCACGATCGTAAATGCCATGTGCTAACTTGGAGGCAGAGCCTTGTATTGAAAACACCTGGTGTGGAGTGGTATCTACACATGCTTGGTGAACTGTTACAATTGTGTATGTACAGGATAATAAAAATGCTTCATAACAAATAAATCCCAAACGAAACCTGCCCATACAGAAATATAACATGTACAAATAAGTTAAGTATATGTTGGATATGTTTCTAAGCGACGACAGTCATATAATTGTACATTTAATGAAAACTGCGTCAAGTGACAGATAGAAACAGGTAGAATTTTTACAAGGTGAATAAGATACGACGAAATAGATTTGGTTTTTAATTACATTATGTGAAACATACTAAATAATTAATATACGCGCCCACACCAGCTGCTATTTCATACTCACAAGCTATATATGTGGACACATTGATATGTTTTTAAACGAAACGAGCGTTATTATTATGTGAAATACTTCACAGAACTGAATAAAATTCTAAAAGAATCTACTGATACGAACAAAGTAATAATATAATAATATTAACAACAGGAAACTTAGGCACCAAAGGAATTAATATTTATAAAATACCAATGGCGACCACCAGCTAAGACATTAAAATTAACGAGTCACATTATTACTATATGAAATACACTATGGAATCAAACCAAATGTTATGCGAAGAAGCAATTCAAATGCACACTCAAATGAAACAATAACATCAATAGCCAACAGATCGACAACGAAGAAATAAATATAAATTTTTTTAAAAAGGCAAGCACATAGGGGATAATTGCCTAGTCACTGTTACATGTAACTAGTGTCACAACTACAGGAAATATTGAAAATAATCGGAAATAATTACAGACTATAAAGAGACAGTGTCCTGCACAAAGTATTGAAGTGTTTAGCTATAAAAGTATTCACGCATAAAAGGGGAGTCCAAAGAGTTTTGCATCCCATTTATAACATGGTAGTGATTTAGACTGTGCCTGATAGTGAGTGTGAGACGAGGTGTGGATGAAGCTGTAATGAAATGATGCATTGCAGGAAACATGGTGGCCAATATATACTTGCACAGTTTATTCTGACATATGGAAAAATCGAATGTAGCCTGCTGGGCATCGAACCTGGTATTTGGTGATAGGAGGTGGGTGGTCTAACCACATCACCATTGCAGGTTTAAAAGCTGTGGTCGGCGAGGAACCATAGATGATTAATGCCATTATAATACATCTGTTTCGACAGTTCTGGGCTCGCAGAACAGTAAACAAAGTTTCGTAGCCGAGTGCCCAAAATACTAAGTTATATAGCAGATTCCCTGGAAATTATGGACATGGTATACAATAAATAAAACACACAGCGTGGTTGATGGAGGTATCGATGCTAACAAATGTTGTTTTCAAGTAGGAGAACGAAATTACCTTTCCAGGAACTGATGCGATTTATTTTTTTCTGAAGTATAGCTGCACTAATGCTGTGCAGAACAGTTACTGCAGCAAAAAATTACATGAAGACGATTCTTCAAATTCTTGCTTTTCTGATATAGACGAGCAGTATAGTCGAAGTGATGAAATAGAATCGTGACGATCTCGTGCAGAAGGAGTAGACCTTGGGTCCATATTTGTTGCAGTCAATCGTAAGGCTTCATATAAACTTTACATTTTCCAAAAAAAACTGGCCAAGAGAGCGCACATCTCCCAAATTATATTTCCTATATAAATATTTAAAGAAGACACACGCCACTGGTGTCTATCACATCTCTACATACGTCTGTCTATCTCTATATGCACTATTCAGTCTGGAGACTCATATTTACAGAATAAAAAATCCTACTCTATAAAGTCATAGAGAAAAGTATGAATACCATCTTCACATACAATTCTCTTGTTATCGGCACAATACAAAGTCACTTTATTTATGCTCTCTGTGTAATGAGAATGCGTGGACCTGGTTGTTCTGCAGCGCATCTTTTAGAACTGGTTTTGTCCTGCGTTCATGCATTAGTAAGTTACTCACTTTGTAATGGAATTTACATTTACTGAGTTTTTATTATCGTTTCCAAACTTGGCTAGCAAAGATATAATTTAGGAAAGAAACAGGAGATGTTGAATGTGCATAATTAATAGCTTGCTAGAGGGGTGGTGGAATAACACGATCTATATTTGTGTAAAACTTAATCTCCCAAAGAGAATTTTTGTAGAGGGTTCAATGTCAAGGAAAATCCGAGATTGAAAGAATTGTGGTTTTTGAAGGGTCTTATACATATGTATTATCCATTGTTGTGATATTATAAATAAAGCTTGTTATAATTTGGATACTTCTTTGGTACAATTTGTTACTGCTCCCTAAGGAACAGCACAAGAATATTGATGTGCTAGTATTGTATCCATTTTAAAATGGACCATTTTTAATTCTTCCAATTCAGCTATATAACCATAAGATTAGATTTTGTGTTTTATCACACACTTCTGAATTCCCTTAGCTTTTTTTGTTTCCTTGCCACACTTTTAGGAGTATAGTTTGGCTCGTAGGGATCTTTCAAACGCACTTATACTTAAATTTCCTAACCACTTTCTTGTTGGCAGACAAGAAGCACTTTTGAAGTATCGGGTATCTACTGGTGTCAAATTCTGCTAAGAACCTTGCATCCGCGACCATGTCTCTGTAGAAGTCCTGGGTTCTGATCTCTAACAGTAACGAGTCGGTATCCATATACAGGAGCTCAATGTCATTTCTGTGACGAACATTCATCACATCGCAATGGAATCTGTACATGAGATTGACAGGTCGAGCATCAGTAACCTTGGATTTGGGTTTGTCGAAAAGTATAAATTCGAGTTGCAGTCGAATCAGGGAAAGAGATTCATTGTAAATCGATTGGTCTAGGAAAGTAGGCTTGGTTATGAGTTTTCTAAATCGTTTTTTGCTGCATACCAGTTCGAGTTTTGGTTGTTTTCTTTTGCTCTCCAAAATTTTTCAGAATATTGCATTCTTAGCTAATTAGAAGAATTATTTTTCGAAATTGTTCTAACAGTTTGACGTTTTGTTGTGTTGAGCTCGATGTAAGGCTTCAGCCATACTTCTTGCTCGAATTCTATACAATGAATTTTTATGAATCTTAATCTGTGACATAGTGCCTCTTTCATGTTGCTGTAGTGGACGATATAGCTGTTTTGTCTTAGAGTGTAGTCATCGATACTTGGAGCCTGGGGGACTCTGGTTGACAGATATGAATGGTAGGTCTTGGTGATCTTCAAGCAGGGCTGCGGGGTACACGATATGGACGTCTAGAATGTATCTGGTGTTACCAATGTCGGGCACATATATTATGTCAATGTCTGTACCATCCCACCTGAACTTGACTACCAAAAGTGGTAGCGACATGGCCAATATATGCAGGTTTTTGGCATCCAGATACTGGAGGTATGTCGTTGGCTTACTTGGAATGTATGTTTCCGGCTCATAGATGTTGTTTGCCACCGCATGTTGTTTGACACACAGTGCCGAACCATCACATGTCCCTTCTTCAGTAAACATATGTAAGAGGTAATCGGTGAGTAGCACAAAATTTAACCCTGTGATCCGAAGGATGGCATCAAAAGCGAACCCTGGGGTGTTTACGTGGTGAACACAATTGTTCTCGAAGACTTTGGTTTGAGGCAGTGATGTTGGGAGTTCCAATTAGGAAAAATCAAATTTCGATGCCACGGTTCTGTATCTGTGGTCTACTCATTGAGGATCTGTACATTCAACATAACGTACCAAAATCGATCACTTAAAACATATGTGGTCGCAGGTGTTTTTCAGATTCATCACAGCATTACTGTTCTTGATCGCTGCAGACAGCTCGATGTAAGACGAGGCACAGATGGAATCCATCTTGTTGACTTGGAAGTAGTAGGAGCGAGGCCATTCTGGCCCACTTAATTAGAATGACAAGAGGATGGAGCGACCTAACTTGCATATTTTACTAATTTGCATATGCAAATGCGATTACAGAATTGTTTGATTAATTAATTTGATAAATTAATCAAAATAATTAACGAAATTGCTTAATTAAAAGCATTTTTGATGAAGTTTTTTATTCTTTGATATCAAAGAATGTTATTATTTAATTGGTGTTCGAAGTGTTAAGTGTCATAAGGGTGATATTGGTGGAGCAGATTCGATGTGTTCTATCTGAGGGTCTTAAGTCGACTGACCAGAGGAGTGGTTTGTAATTGTTTATTAATGTTGGTGTAAGAGTGGCATAAGGGACATATTTTTATTTTCATGCTTGTGACTCATATGCGGAGCAGGTTACACCGCCAGGTCGAATGTCTGTACACAGAGTGAGCATTTTTCTAGTTTAGATACAGGAGAAATGTTTCTTTTAGGCGATGTAAATATTTTTTTATGAAAAGAATCATTAAAATTGGTTACCAAATGAACTACTTTAGTCACTAACCAAAAGACTTTAACGATGTATCATTAAACTGACTTTAATTATGCAATCACCCAATGGAACACAAAATTTAATTTAATTAAACGAACACCCAGCTGATAAAAATTACAACTCGCCATTACTCTACACTCCCTCCCCCTCCCAGCAAAAATACACATACTTTACTCGCTTCATCCTCATTGACTCTCTAAACATGCAACAAAATACAGGTTAAACCAAATGAACTGAATAATTACATCATAAATTAAATGTATCAGATTTCACCACAAACAATAGGAATGGTTGCACAATAAATTGTACATCCATTCCCTGTCAATATCGATAGGTTATTGAAAGAATAGCACATCAAATATGATTTGAAATATTTTTATTTAGTATAAAAACGATTTACAAATCATTGTATTTCAACATTTTAAGATGCTTATTTTTCACCCATGAGTCATGTACATTTCAACATTTTAAGATGCTTATTTTTCACCCATGAGTCATGTACTTTTGAGAAACCTATCCATCGAACCAATCACCCATTTCCCCCCCTTCCCTTTAATGACTTTATGAACCAAATATTAATTTGGAGAAGAAACTTTTTGCTATTCATGTTCGTAGAAACTGCCTTTTACAGGCTCTTCATTGTAGGTTTCTAGATAATATACTCCGGAAAATGAATTTCTAACTAAAATAATTTTAAATATTTCGTATGGCCAATTAACCATGTATTTTTTTCTCAAAGGCAGATTTAAGCTTAGGCACTCATACATATATACCAACTTTGAACTTTGAGTTTCTCTCGTCATAACTTTTACATTATTATATACACTTTCCATCAATTTACTGTCCATGACTTTTTTGGGTGCCAACTTGATAATTTTGTGATATCTGGAATTATAAAATTTAAGGATTTCAGGCAAAATATTCCACCCAATTGCACACACCTTTCATGTGAAAAGCTTTTTATTAAAATTTTCCAGCTCTGGTTAAACCTCCCGACAACACTGGCTTTAAGTTCTGAATACAATATGTAATGATTGATACCACAATCGGTCATTAGTCTCTGTAAATAAACGTTAAAGATCCCGGTTCCTTTGTTAGTTTGGAGTGAATTTGGCATTCTTTCTCGCAAAACGATCTTCATTGCATCACTAACCTGTTTCCCAGTTTTGTTTTTCAAAGGTATACACCAACCATATTTGGAATAAATGTCTATTACAGTTAAAATATATTTGTATCCATTATTGTATTTCGAAAGCGATGCCATCTCACACAAATGGGCTTAAAAATTATAATTCAAGCCTTTAGTAATAGCACATCTTCTAGGAAAGTTTATCCTTGTAGAGGCGTGAAGCTCTTGAGTAATCTTAACGAACTTCATTGCCAATATAACCGTCTTTAGTCAATTCTTCAATAATAGAAACAATTTTGTTCATATGTGAATTATTCGAAGACTCTATCAAAGCGATGAGAAGTTTTAGTCAATCGACCAATTCATTAGTATTGTTCCAATGTACAGGAGAAAACCGAACGCCATTTTCATTTTTTCTATATTCCACTTCCAACAATATTGCTGTATTTCACCCTGCGGTTCGCACCAAACATAGTCAAATATAAATAGGGACTTGGGTAATGCATCATTTGGAGTCACAATATCTTCTTTAATTGTAAAAGGGAAATATTGTATTCCTTCACTTAATAACAAAATAGTTGCTAATTTTTTATATTTCTCTTGTATTTTTTAGAAAATACATATATGTTTTCAAATTTAAGTCCACTTGGATATTCCAGCATCTATATAATAACACTTTTTCCACATGAAGAAGGACCACTTATTATACAATGTATATTTGCAGGTAATAGAACACCATGTTTCTGTTCAATTACATTTTCTTTCATTTTTACAATTACCAGCAGATGAACATTTTGTTTTATGACCTTCATTTCTATAGTACAAGATAACATATTAATGTCAAAACTATATATGTAGGCCTGTATATAAGTTCGTGCTCTGTTGAAATCAACGGTCCGTACTTAACGTAACAAAAAAAAGAATGTGGAGTATTGAATACATTGATTTACAAATTACTATTTGAATTGCAATTTCCAAAATACAATTATTGTGGGCCCAGAACTAAGCTTGCAAAACGTCTGGCATGGAACCATCAAGGAATAAACACTTTTGATATTGCTTATAAAGATACAATTCTAGCTGATAAAGCAGCAAATATAAGGAAGAATCCATCTATACTAACAGGTGAAAAGCTCGGGGCTTGGGTTGTTGACAAAGTTATGCGGGCGAAGGTGAAAAGAGGCATGGGCATAAAATGCAAAATGAAACAAAAAACCAAGAAAGGTGGAATATTATCATTCATATTTCCAGCATTATCAGCTCTTAGAGCTTTAATGGAATGCATTTCAGCTCTTGCTAAATCAAGTAAATCAAGTTTTAAAGAAATGTATCTTAAACCATATAATGTTGGTCAACGACGGAAAAACTCCAAACATGGAAAGAAATACAGAAAGTCCTAAATAGTCTTCCAAAATGTTTATTAACAAACAGAAATGAATGTATTCGTAAAGAAAATGGATATTCCCTATTTCCAAGGTGTGTATATGAGAGACAATTTACCAAAGAAACCAAACCTTCACAAATATATGCTTTTTAATTTAGATTCGAAACTAAATTAAGGAACACATTGGGTTAATTAAAAAACATAAAATATTATTGTATTATGACAGTTGTGGCGATTTATGTCCATCAATTGAAATATGCAATTATTTGAAAAACCCGCAATTAAGATACAATTACAAAATGGAACAATTGCCAAATACAATGAATTGTGGGCATTTATTTTTACATTTTTTGACTATAAATAGGACATATAAGTCAATGTATTACTAAAAATGTTTAGTAATATGTAAATTACCTTGATATTAAGTGGTAATTCGTCACAATTGCAGTTGGTATATTTTCCAGCTTTGGAGTTAGATAGAGAATGGCAAATAAGTCTAGTCGAATTCATTACTTACAGTAGCATACCAAATATCGAAATATAAAATCAGTCATTTACATTCAACAATGGGGAACAAGTGTATAAAATTGTGATACTGGTAGGAAATTATGAGTTGGATGACTTAGAAAGGTTCATTAAAGTAACATTAACTGAAAATGTACAATTCCGATTATGTGGAAATCCAAATATGTTAACTAGTGTGATGTATAATAATGTCGATATCGATTTCATGGAAGACAATTAAATTGCAAATATGTTGGGTTATGAAAGGAGAGTATATCCAGCTAATCAATTACACGAACCATCAAAATAGGTTAATATATTATTGGTTAATGTATGTCGTATAAATGTTAATATTGTAGGCAAATCATATTTGAATGGAAAACTGACAAATACAATACATGAATTAACATGTGTAGTGGCTCCAGGATAGAAAATAATTGAAAAACCAAATACATTGATAATTCTACCAGTAATAGTTAAACAAGTGGACGAATTTTTTGATACAATTGTCGATGAAGATAGTAAACTGATTAATTTTAGAAACAATGTTATTACTGTTCGAATAAATAATAATAAAAAAATATATAAACACATGCATTCTGTATTTATTACAATCAAAATGGGTATTGTGTATAATAGTCAATACACTCGTAAAGTAGGCACTTCATTTAAAAACTATGTTCTTAAAAACATATTTCGAAGAAATTAACAATCAAAATATGTAAACAGAATCATAAAACTATCATTTCAAACAAGACACCCGTTAAGTCAACACAGGGCAACAAATTGTTTTTAAAGAAATTATGATATACTGTTAATAGAAATGGAATACATACTTAATGTTGAAGAACAAATAAGTTATGATGAGACAATCACCATTATGGAAATACATGTAAGTGAACCATTGCAAGCAGGACTGTATAAGTTTCCATTGGAAATAAGGATTGCTATACAAAATCATGATATTTACACATTACCATCGAAATAAAATTTAAGGTTTAGAGAAACAATAAAAAAAGACAGCCGATGCAACTAATGCAGTAACTACCAGATAGTGATAAATTGAATATTTCATTTAATTTATAGAATTGCATACCTTCTCAACAGTGTTGATATAGACTAATCATGGCATGTAAGAATTACTTCCATGATAAAACAATATATCTTGAAAACTGTAAACAATATTTTTACAGTGTTAATGGCTAGGTTGAACAATGGTAATTATTTTGCACTACAAATAAACCCAGGTGGAAAACACTAAGTTGTTATACCAAAAAGTATGGTTTTGAGCTTTGCTGAAGACTTTAACATGTTATATTAAATGCTATACAAGTATTGTATGTTCTATTTGGTAACACACATTTGAATGCTACATATGACATGGTTAATAACAAGGAAGGAGTAATATTTGAATTAAACAGTGTTGAATGGCTAATGCCACATATTGAAATTAACACTTGTGAACATGTAAAGTTTTCAACATATGTCGAAAAAGGAATGACTCGATATTGCATTCAGGTTGTGGGCTTTGGGGGCAAATCTACCAACATCATAAAAAGGTATATGGAATGTGAAATTAAGTTTTTCATCTGAGGAACAATGATTTTTCATTAGTTGTTTTTAAATAAAACCAACAAAACCATTTTAAGGCTGATAGATCAGTATTCGGTAATTGTGACATGAAATATATTAAACTGTATCTAAACAGTCAAGCCTTTCCCTATACCAATTTTAATGCAAACACTGGAAATGGGGAATTCCTTATTTGTTATGGTATGTACTCAAAGTTCCAGAAAATGTACTATATAAAATCAGCTCAGCGATTCTAGAACCTGATCAATTTAAAACCAGAGGAACTTTATTTGTATTTGATGTAAGCAAACAAGATTACATAATTACCAATAGCGTAATTGATTTACAGATTGAAATAATTGCAAATACACCAATTCTGACGAATGCACAAGCATAAGTGTTAATAATTCACAATAGATTGGTGATCTATAATGTAAGTGATATGCTGGTGAAGATAACGACTTGAGTTACTAGACAACAAGATATGGTATTAACAAGATGTTTTGTAATGGGCTACGATTTCAATCCCCAGAAAAATTTATAATTATAGAATTTCTATTACTGGCATGGTAAAACACACAACATTATTCAGCTTCAAACTACTGTTCCACTGGAAATATCTAACACCTAAATACAAGAAAACAAATACATGGGTAACCAAACACCACCACGGTTTAACCTGGGAAAGTGGGTGAATGAAGTATGAGAATATTGAAAATATTTGTAAACAATACTTAAATAATTGTGATATATATGTAAGTAGAGTTAAGCAAAAATGCTTTTTCGAAAGTGTGTCAAATGGGAAATTAACACAAATTCAAAAAGAATACAATTGTCCTTCATTCAAACAGTTGTGTAAAATATATGGTTATAAATCTAACTTTTTCTCCACAGAGAAAAACTCCCAATTAATTCTAAAACAGTTATTGATGACTGACTGAGGTGAAACAGTTTATGATGATTCTCCCCCTGAGTCACTAGTGGATATTATACAAGTGATATGTCATTATCTGGGATGACAGAACTAATGAGTGGAACTTAGTATGTAAATGAATGTGGTTTGTGTAAGCCAATACTTTATAAAGATGCATCAAGATGAGAACAAGGTCACGTGCTTGTGTATACAGAAATCAAAGTGTAAATTGAATATTGCCAAGTTAATTGCACATTTGAGTAAACCTTTTTGAAAATGTTTTGGAATGCAACAGTTTTACTTCTTTGTAAACAAGTCTTTTTTCCACTCAACTGCTATTTACATCTCTGGAAACTCTTCTTTGTTTCATTTCAAAAATAGCCAATGTACTTTAGAAGCTGAAAAATTGTAATGATTTAATATCTTATCCAGATCTGACAAAATTTCCTGTCTGAATACAACTCTAACATCGAAGAAATGTATTCACACTTTTATCAGAGTATAATAGTTCACATATTGTCAAGTTCAGATATTGTTCACACATTGCCATGCGTGTTTTTGTTAACATTTCATGTTTTCAATACATACTTTGTAATACAAATGTAGCAAAATAAATTGTTTGAAACAACTTTTTTTACTGATATTATGAATGCATGAATTTTAATATCCCCATATTCTAACAACAAAATTATTTTTGAAACTGTAATATTAGTTATCTGAATTTAACAATATTAACTTTGAATGTGATTTAATACATAAACATACATTTGAAACTAATAATGTAGTCCAATTGCTTCCTATAATTGTCTAAAACTGACTATAAAAGGTTGGAACCTTTCAGTTCCATTCTAGACTTGGAACAGCATAGAAGCAATCATGCATCTGCTGTGTCACTTCTGCAGGAAACCTTTTACAGTTTTGTGGAACTTACGACGACATGAACGAACAACCTGTGGAATGAAAAATTCAAGAATACAGTTTTGGTGTGATTTCTGCCAGAGGAGATTTACACAGAGCGATAATTTAATGAGGCATTGTACAATTTGCAACACTGGCTTACCTCCTCCCCCTCTTCTGTCTCACTCCCCACCTCTTCCACCACCTCTTCACCCACCACCACTCCTTCCACAATCTCTTCATACCTCCCCTCTTCCCACCCTTACTCCTGTGCCCTCTCATCATCCCTCCCACCTCTGCAATTGGCTCCGCAGGCAGCACCACAGTTGAAATTTCCTGCTCTACCCACAGTATTTCCTTCAAAATGGCAATACCTTAATTCAGTATTGGGAAGTAATTCACTTTCCAGGTCCTCAGTGAAGAGTTTGCCCTGCCTCAATTATGAAATACTAGGCACAGCTATTGCAGGCAGACTGACTTATGTGCAGTTATGTAAAGACCAAACAGCTACTGATGTAGACTTTTACAGTTCTTTACAAGGTGCAGGAAGTCTCTGATAGATTTAAACTACAACATTCCCTAGGCCAATAACTCTTAGTTTAAATATATCCTGTATGTATTTGAAATCAATCAGAGCTGAGGAATCCTCTACCGAAACTTTATATTTTCAAACTCAAGCTCTCCCCATTCTACATTCCACATATAAAAGTGACCTTTATAATTCTACCACAGCACTTTACCTCACAAATATATTTGAAGAAATTAGTGCTCATGGGTGCAGGTGGACTTATTAATAATAACAAAAATGGACATACACATCTCTCAATATATACCGTTCACTATTGGTTGGAAGTAATCAAGTTATTGTCTATAAGAGGATATGTAATCCAATGCTGTTACATCACTTGCTTCACCCTCATTAGCTCTCAAGACCTCAGTTTCGAGAGCCATCAAATTCTCTTCACTTGTTCTGATGTACAGATAAAAAAAAAATTTTTCTCAAGACTACACTCTGTATCATAATAAATTCAGCTCAGCTAACTTCAACGAGGTATAATATCATCTATGAGTGAATCACGCTTCCATCTGACTCAAGAATGTGTGTCATCTAGCACATAATGCCTTACATCTAACCTGACAGTCAGCAAAACAACGATTCATCTAGAATAAAAACATGAAACATATTTGAGAGAATAACGAGTTTGTCTACCTGTGACATATCGCCAGCATCATTCCCAGATATGAACTTCACTGCATCAATTCAAAGTGTATTGCTTAAATAAATAAAGAAGAATGCTCATATATGAAAATAAATATTCTAAGAAGATTGTGATTTTTTTGTATAAATAAAAAAATGTTAGGTTTTTTTAATGAAATGTAATAAATTGTATTTCAAACTGAAAGTTTGTTTCATTTAACTCTAAACAGACTATATAATTTAAAGAAATGAGTGATTCATTGTTTTCATTAAATTGTTCACTTTATCAATATATGGTCATAACTTTTAAAATATTTGTGTGAGGATCATGTATTTAATCATGGGTGTAACCTTTTTTTTTACATATTTGTCTTGAACAACCATATCAATATAAAAAAAATTTCTTGGTATGTATTTTATGATCAATATATGTAATTTTCATTCACTCAGTCTAATGGTTGACATAATTATTTGTTCGATCACATTTCCATATCAAAAACCAATTTAGTTATGAATGATATTCACACAAATGGATTTCACAGCAAAATCATTAATATTTAACGCACTAAAGACTTGTGTTTGCGGAGATTCGTCCACAGAATGAGAGAGTTTATTTCCCACAATGTGTGCTGAACCACATTGGAGTTTGTTTACGAAACATGGAGGGTACATGGACGTAGAAAGCCTCCTGGCTAGAGCCAGATAGGTAGATGATGTGGGCAGCGAGAGCAATGAGTGACGAGCAGTATGCAGGTGGCAGCGGCGAGGGAGGCGCATCGAGGCATGGATGCAAGATGAAGATGTGCTGGGACATGCACGGGGTGGAGGAATAGTCATTGAGAGTGAAGTGGTTTACAGAAACAGCCGCTGAGCACCAGCTGCTGAGAGTGTCAGTGAGGCATGGTCGCAAAAAGAGCAACGAGAGGGAGGGAAGGAGGAAGGGCGAAGCAAGCTGCATGAAACAAGTGAAGTTGTGGACATACATCAGGACGAAGAAAGAAGGGGGCAAGCTTGGGCGCTTGCCCGCCTAGCACAATATATCAGCTACGCTCCCCTTCACCTGCCCTAGGTCTTTCGAATCCGCACATGCATGATCCCCATCTGATCCCCTTTTGCTGTGTGCCCACGAAGCCTCCACTAAGAGCTGCTTACCTTTCCCTGCATATTGCAATGAACTGTTCCTGCCACACCTGCACTAAGCGTTACCCCAAGAATTATGGCGACACTTCCACCTCCCTCCAGCAACTCCATGACTCATGCAGTCGACTTCTGTTGGCCGCTGCACAACAGTTCACTACACAGCAGGCATTTTGCACATGGTCTTTGTGCTTTGTAACAAGCTATCAGACTGTGTTTACAATACATATAATACTTTTAAACAAGTTATTTTATTTTGACTAGAAATAATTATTTGTTTAAGACAAAACTTTAAATATTAATGTTAAAAGTAATGTGAATTACTCAACACCATAAAAAATAAAACTAGTGTACACCATCAACAATTCTTTACACTGTCAAATTTTTTATAAATTCAATAATTATTTTCATCTAGAAAGTTTTAGCAAGGGTGAATTAATCTATTATACTCTAATACTAATCATTAAAACTACACTTGGTATAGTTATGCATAGTTCCTTCTTTGTTTATCACTGCTCTATCATACACACCCAAGCGCACAACAACCCATGTAGAATTCGTTAAAACACCTTTTTCCTCACTCTACTTGCAGTCATACACCTACCCAGCTAATTTTTCTCAGAGTACTTGGTATTTTATTCTAGATGATTTTAAGATATTTTTGCGAGTATTTAATAGTGTATAGAAGGCCTGAATTCGAGACATTCTCTCAGCCTGCTGTCCATAGTGCATTACTATGGCGCTCATTCAGTATCTCCTTCTAATCTATATATTAAATTTCTCTCAAATAGTAATCAACAACCCACCTAAAGCATATTCAAACACCCTTCCCCTCATTCATACTCACAGTAATACATGTATTTTAAAAAATATTGAAACTACTTAAAATTAAATTATATGCCCAAACCACCCCATCGCACATCAAAACATTTCATTCACTAGAGTACCCAAGGTTCAAACATCCATCACACAGACATCCTTCACTTAAATAATACATTCTGAACAAGCTTTGGGACTAAGGCTATGTACCTTCCAAATATGCTGCACACAAGTGGCATAGTTCTGCCATTTTTTATGTGTTCAAAAATTCATACTCATAATCATAACCAAAAACCACCCTTAAATCTCTTAAAACTACTTCAAATTAAATGATATGTCCAAACCATCCTACCACACATCAAAACATTTAATTCACTAGAAGTATCAAAGGCCCAAACATCCATCACACAATTGTTATTCACCATTCAACTCATTCTGAACATAGGGTCAGGAAGGGCTAGTTGCCCTATAGACACACTTTGCATTGTTAGGCTTAGTTCCTTCTTTGTTTTTCTATGTTCCATAATTCACACCCAAACATACAACAGCCCACCGTTAAACTTCCTTAATAATATGTAAAAGACCAAAAAATACATGAAACTACTTAAAAATATGTAAAACCAACAAAATTATAAATATTTAAATAAACCAGAATAACATTTAACCAATTCACAAAGAAATTCTAAAAGTTAATCGATTTTAAGTATAATCTAAAAGATTTAACTATTACATATAAAAGTCGGAGCAAATTTCATTAAAATTTAAGAAATTGTGAAGAAAGTGTGTGATGGTCTGAACTACATCGCCATAATAATCTATTCGAATTATCATTAATTAACACTAACAATACACTATTTAATAATTTAGTGGGTCATGTCGCCACATGCCCTCGAATTAACACTAACTTTAAATTATACCTCACTCTGTTGGCTGGTGTTCATCGTCCAAGACCCTCCGTCCTATCCTAGACCCTCTACTAGATACAAGACCAGGGAGCTAGGAGATGACTGGCTCTCTGTGTTCTCCAGGTATTAAAGAAACTTTTTTTTTCGATTTATACCTAAGTAATCTGAAGGAATCTAACTTTCAATTTGTGCAGAATTTCTAAAAAGAACTACCTGCACTATATTTCACTGACAAATGCGAGCAGTTCTAACAAGAACAGCTTGCTATCAGTAAACTGAACTGCGCTGCAGCTCCTCTCTCCTCGCCAGCTGCCTCGGAACACCCACCCAGAAGGATGGTCCGCAGCAATCGGTGGCTGGATGAATGTTGATGGGCGATGTGCCGAAGCATGTGTGTATATATATATACATGCTCCGATATATATGCCGTTCGCCTACTCCCCTCCCTCCATGGGGAACCTATAAAAACAAGGCAAATAGGCGGATTTGATGATATAATGTAATTTAACTAAAGTAAATATGATTTCTTTAGTGAATTAAATAATTTTAATGCAAAATTAAAACATGTTTAATGAATTGACACCTTTTTAAAATTTTCTCATATACTATTGCATTGAATTGATATTTTAATGTGAAATATGTATATTTCTCCAGTTTTAGCAATTACATTAACATTTAATTTGAATTTTCGTATGTATTTTATTATGCGATACGATTCCAGAACTTCTTAGTCTTTGTATTGCAACACATACAGTTTTTGAAATATCTATCAATCATAATTATGTAACAAGCATTGCTGCCATTAGTGTATCGTTTATTCTTATTTTATTGTGTATCATTTATAAGGACATTTAATTATATTACCTGGGAACCAACCCATAACTTACCTGGGAATCGAACCCAGCTTATATTAGCCATATCTTACACGGGAATTGAAACCAGCTTATATTAACCATGTCTTCCCCAGGAATCGAATCCAGTTTATACTAACCATGTATTACCTGGGAAACAAATCCAGATTATACTAACCATGCCTTACCCAGTAAATGAATACAGATTATATTATCCATGCCTTAGCTGTTATTCGAACACGGAACCCACACTATAGCATAATCTGACTTCGCCACAGGGGTTGGCGATGTAACACAACTATTTTTGTGGGAAAATTATTTATTAAAATATATTATGTGCATGGAAGAGCTATTTGTAACGGAGTTGGGCTGGGTCTACTTGAACGGGGAAGGACAGGACAAGAATTTTGAAATGTTACTGTCACTTTTAGTTCTACAAAAGGTTTTTCATACTCTCTTCTGCACATTGGGACCTTGTTGGCATAGTGGGAGAACAGTGCTCTATTGGAAACCCTGTCAAATGCTTTCAGTGGGCACAAAATCTATGGACTCTGCTCTTGGACTGAAATGCTATGGAAGAGTTTCTTTGAATTGTACTAAAATATTATTTTCTGTATACACTATTTTTAATTTAAAAAAATTCAAAAGTGGTTAGAGTGCTTACCTCGAGTTATTTTTATTGTATAATATATAGACATTTGTTAAGCATTTTAGGGAATATTTCTTAAGAGTATGTTGTATGTACTTTGCTCATTCCTATTTAGTAGATTTATCCCATAGTTGAGAGAGAGAGAGAGAGAGAGAGAGAGGGATTCTCTTTTTAAGGTTGCTTGAAAACCACCAACGTACTCTTTTACCGAACATATCTTGTAATAAATTCAATAAATATCAGGGTTCACTCTGAAGCCTTAAATGTGAAGTGCTAATAATTGTTTTATCTTGTCTTGTTAGGGCTTTATGTAGAAACCCTTTTCACATTATCCTGTAGAATTAATATACAGTGGTTGAGCCTTCTTGTAAAAGACAGTATAACATTTTAAATCTGGTATTCATTTAGGCTGAATGCACCACAGTATTTATCTTAAAACTGCAATCGACTATATATTTTTTAAATCTTAAGACACAAGTTTGTGTTTTCTAGTTAAGAACTATCACTGATTACTGTCATAGTATATATGATTTTTAGTTAATAAACTTCACTTATTTTCATATGATATATTTTTCACCATTTGTTTACAAGAACCAAACACTTATAGAATGTTTAAGACTTTATTAATCAGAGTAATTTTCTTGTTTCTCAAGGAAAACAAAACATTACACACTTTATTAATCAGAGTAATTTTTCTGTTTCTTAGACTATTCCAAATATTTTTTCTAAAAGGAAAATAAACATATACATTTGTAATTCTAGTTAACACACACACACACACACATATATATATATAAATATATATATATATATATATATATATATATATATATATGTAGAAATGCAGTGAGCTAATGTGTTAATTTAAACTTTGAAATATGGTATTTCGGCTCAAATATATACATTTGGTATAAATATTACTTGGTCGCCTTTGTAAAATAAACTTGTCAGATACAAAGATAGGTTTAAAATTTTGAGAAAATATATATGTTGATTAAAAATGTTAGCCAACAAAATGTTTGGGTGAGAGCTTCCTTGACTTGAAATATTTTTTTAATGGAATAAATGTGCTTTGCTGGAGACGTGATATTTTCCTGGATGGGGCAAACCTGCATCGAAAGGCATGGGTCGGCATACGCTGGTCAGGAGAGCTGCTTTCCACACTCAGGTAACTGCTGGACATCGGCATGGTTATCCACCTGTCTCATCATGAGGGATTGCAGTTGTCTCTTTGTCATTATTGGAAGCTGCATTGTGGAAGGTGGTGTGAAGGTGGTCCACACTGGCTTTGTTGTGCTCTCGGCGGGCGACTGCGAACACTGTATTGTCGGCTGGGCGGTGTGGAGTTCTTGGAGGGGCGTGGGACGGGGTGAAGTGGTGGTCATAATTTTTCAGGGTGGCATTTGGCACAGGCGGAGCCATCTACGTTGGGAAAGGGGGTGGGGCGGTAAGGGTATGTCGGAGGAAAGCACAGTAGAAGTCTGCAGGGAAAGTCAGTACGTTTCCAATAGCTGGCGCTTTCTGCATGCAGTGGACAAAACTGTTAACTATCCCCCTCATTGTCCTGTGTTGTCTCCGTGCCGCTCGAAGCAGTTAACAGAATAATCTATTGCTTTTTTTGGCGGCACAGCATGAGAGGCTTGCACTTGTTAAGTACGCATTGGAGAAGGTGGGGTGAAACTGTGAAACGGGTGGTCTCGAGCATTATGAGAACTTAGCGATTTTTTTCACTGTGTCGTGTGTGCTGAAGAGGAGGCGGGAGTGGGCAGATAAATTTTCCGAGAGCCTTCGGTTACAAACGAGCCACGAGCCTGCCTCATTAGATAACACATGACATTGAACACATCCCATACATTTGTTTTTTTTTATATCGCGTGTTCATATAAATGCTTCGGTTTTTATTTAATATGCGATCGTTGAAAGTTACGCGGCTATCAGAAAATGTTTTGAAGAATTGCTGCGATTTTAGCGTGCGGTAAGAGGGAAGCCAATTTCTTAGATAGATGTGTGTGGTTAAATTAATTTCTTAGTGTATTCATTCAGTTTTGTAAGGAGTTAGGTGGAAGATCGTTCGTGTTTTAACTAATATTTCATTGCATGATTAGAGGGCCAATGAGGGTGAATCATGTCTTTATATTTGTGTTGGGAGGGGGAGGGGGGATTCTGAGTAATGGTGAGTTGTAATTTTATATCAGCTGGGCGTTTGTTTAATATAATTACATTTTGTGTTCAATTGGGGTAATTGCACGATTAAAATCGGTTTAATGAATACGAGATTAAAGTATTTTGGCTAAAGTAACTTTTTAATGATTCGTACTAATTTCAATTGCTTCTGCGAGGTAGTTAGTTTCTTTTATGCTATTCGAGGTGTAACTATGGTTAGTATTTGCTCGATTCGTATGTTTAAATTAATAGATCATTTCTTTTCATTAAAAATATTTAATTCGCAGAAAAGTAAACATTCCTCTCATATCAAACGAGTTAAATCCTCAGTATGGCTCCAGACCTGCTCATTATTCGCATATGTGACATGGAAAAATATATATAATCTTCCTTGTACCACTCTTACACCAACATCGGCCCCAGGTCGTTACAGAGTACACATCAATCCTGCTCTGCCTATTAGTAAAATAATTATTAAATTTCAAGCAATTATTTAATATAATAATTGATTAATTTATTTTATCAGTTGAATTAATAGATTAATTAATTGAATTAATGATTCGATTAATAAAACAATTATTTAATCTCATTTACATATCTTAAATTGACCCTTAGTCCACTCTTGCCAAAAATACGACTTAGGCCACTCTTGTGCTAGATGGGCCAGAGTGGCCTCGCCCCTACTACTCTCGGAGCTGAAGGTGGTTACATTTTGATAACGCCCACCCCGAACATGCTATTTGTAAGTTTATTCCTATTCGCATATTTTCCTATACAGGATTTTACGGCTTTTTTTGTTTCACCAGTCTCAAACACAGGTACATTCGCAGTCTTGAATGTTCTTTTGTCAGTACCATTACTTGAAGTATTAGGTTTTGTATAATCACACTCAAGAAAAACATTGAATTTAATTTGGTCCTGCTCTCGTACATCCTCGGTGAGCTGTCTACAATTTTCCCCATGCGAGCCAAAAATGTATAAACATCTATTGACGAAGCGCTTTTGTTAAGTACAACATACCTACGTCTTTAATTTGCACCTGAAAGCGGTTTCAGCCTTCACGAAACTATTATCATTAGTCTTTCCAGACCCTGCCATGATTCTTAGGTGTGGCTGGCGTTCACATGATAAATTAATTGTCTTTTCGAGATATTGGTTAAATCACGGATGAGACTAAACACAGCGCTTTTTGGCAGACGGAGGAATTGTAATCTTACAGAATTTCACATATCTCTGCAAATTATCGTGTCTAGCATATGTCATGTCGCAATTTCCACGCTTATTGTCATTCGATAAGCATTCTCCGTGCAGCTATACTTCTCGTGCCTTTGAGTATCAGCGTTGAACACGAAGGTTTTATTGAAGAAGTGACATGGGTGTCGATTTATTGTGCTTGCAGATCCAGACGACGGTGGGGCGAATTGCAACGTCGACGACGTAGGTAGTCCGGCTGGAGTCAGCGAGCTACAGTTGAAGACTTAGATAGTCCAGCTGGAGTCAGCGATCTACAGTTGAAGACGTACGTAGTCCGGTTGGAGCCGGCGATCTACACTTGAATACGTAGGTAGTCCGGCTGGAGCCGGCGATCTACACTTGAAGATGTAGGTAGGCCGGCTGGAGCCGGTGATCTACAGTTGAAGACGTAGGTAGTCCAGCTGGAGTCAGCGATCTACAGTTGAAGACGTAGGTAGTCCAGTTGGAGCCGGCGATCTACAGTTGAAGACTTAGGTAGTCCAGCTGCAGCCAACGATCTACAGTCGGGACGCCAGTCCCATTGCTTCTTCATCTCTACGAGGGAAGAAAAACGAAGTTATTAGGTAAAAATGTTTTGGTGGTTGGCAAAAAATAAATTTCACACACGTGGCACAGAAAGCTAAATATATTTTCCACTAAAACAATAAAATATATGTTACAGTAATGTGATTTAAATCTGCGAACGCTTCATGTCATATATCATGGAATAAATTCTGCAATGGTTCGCTGACTAGGGCAGGTAATTGAAATTTTAGCAGATTTTTACTTTTGTTTTAAAATATGTACACGTCATTACGAGTACGGCCAATTATAACACGCATACTGGGATGGATGAGCCGAACTCAATATAACTTATCAAAATGATCACTAAGAATGTTAGGAGAGACGACAATCTGTCAGCTTTCGCTTCAGCTGCAGAACTGACACAATACGTTAATGTGCCTGTCTTATATACCTGCTCAACCAGATCGTGACATGAGCAATAGCCAATCGTGAGCGAGCATTGTGGTGTAAAATAACAAACCATACTGACAGCCACGAAGGTCCAGAAAGCGAAGATGATCTCACATAAGATGAACTATGATGCCGGGCAACTCTAATCGCCTTACATATCCGTGGAACCTGAGATTTCAGGCGCAAGCTATGTGACGTCATTATAATTTTTTTTTCTCCATCGGCGCACTCTACCTAGAAATGATGGTAACTGTAGCTGTAGCAGCCGGGCTAATATTATAACTGAGATGCGTGAGTGTGCATGCATGTTTGCGTGGTTATATTATGCTGGACAGACATTACATAACCGAGGAGCTGGCTTTCGATGGCCTGTAGACCAGCTACCTACTGCTGCTTGTGCCCAGGGAAAGAAAGAGAGAAAGACTCACAGTTGAAATAATAAATTTTGGAAGAGACACCAGTTACAATGATTATACTTGGTTACGCTATAGTGTCCTTAAAATAAATTTTATATTTTCCCCTTCATAAAACACGACAAACTCTAAAATATGTACGTATATTTTTAACCTTTTCTTATTTAGAGGGAAAATAAAGTACTATGCTTATCGCTTGTACCTTAACAAACTTGTGGAGTGCTAGCATGGAGGACTGGGTAAGAGAAATTAATTTATCATTCCTGTGCTTTCTCAGTGTGCATATACACTGAAGTGCCACTCGCAAAGCATTTGCGTATGACTTTTATCTCCCCTCTGGATTAAAAATAATCGACGGTATTACTTTTGCGGAACAATTGCGGCTAGTGGCATTTCGCTGCCTATGGTGTAAACGCATGGGAATTATTTTTCAGGTGTGAGAGGGCGGGGGGGAAATAGTCCTGCGTGGTTTCGCAAAAGTCGATCCACGTATGAATTTTTTTAAATAGCTTAGTTTTTAATTAGTTAAGAAAATGTAACTGTCAATTACATTAAGTTTTTTAAAGACAAAATTTACTTCATTAATCCGATCATTTTCGTTAACAAAAAATTTACCCATACAATTTTATAAGTGTGTTTTTTTCCAGATGAAAAAAAAAAAAAACAATTTTTAAAATAAGATAATATATTCATATGTTCGACTTGTCATAATACACTATACCTATAAAAGTAATATGGCTACTATAAAAATACATAAATACTTGAAGGGTTATTGGAGGTAACCACTGAGCTCCTTCGGGTAGGCCAGCAATCCCGAGTCGAATCGAAGACAGTCCCCCCCCCCCCTTCCCATCTCCCCTTCAATTCAGCATATATGCATTACTCACACACATACATATATATATGATTCTCAATTAGACCAACAGAGTACGACCTAATTAACAAAAATGGCCCTCTTGTTACAACTGCCTAAGACCAGCCGTGTTCGTTAAAAACACACATATATCTTCACGTACTCGCCATTGTATCGCTGCAGTAGTTGTTTGTGCGCGTTTTTAACGAAAACGGTGGGACCTAGGCAGTTGTAACAAGGCCATTATTTTACTTAGGTCGTACTTCTCAATAAACAATTATCAAAAAATTATAATTCCTGACGGTAAGAAAGTTGTACGCAATACGAGGGTGGCCACCCCTGTTATTTTCATTGCGAAGGCCGATATTAATGAGAGTTAGCTCTTACTTTAAAGAGACCGAAAACATAAAGGAATGTTCGGAGAGTTGAAATTTAATTTGACTTCGCTACCGATATTTTGCAAAAATACGGCTTAAAATATTGTTTTTTAGGGCTCATGCCACCCCTAATATTCGGTCTACGTATAGTGTCCCTTATTATTTTTCCTTCTACTTTTTCATAATTAATCACCTTCCAAAGTTTGTCGGTATAGTTGAGAATCACCTGTATGTAGGCATAAATAGGCATATATATGCCTATTTATGCCTACCTACAGGTATAGACATATATGCCCATTTATGCCTACATACAGGTGATTCTCACCTGTATATATATATATATATATATATATATATATATATATATATATACATATACATATACTCTCTTTCTCTTGGCTTTGTCTCCTCTTTGTTTGGTTTCTGATTGTTTCGATATATTCTCTTTCTCTCTGTCTCCTCTGTCTTCTCTTTCTATCTGTCTCTCGATGTTCTTTGTTTTTCTGGGATACATCACACGTAAGAGAAAAATGTGTGCTCAATATTGTAATGGATGTCTAAAACATCATATTTCTGTGTTTATGATCGGTACAACCAAGTATAAACAAAGTATCAGGAACACGGCTTCCACAGCCGTGTTCCTGATTAATGTTCAGAACACTAACAGTGAAAATGGTTACAGGATTAGAAACATGTGTTGTGTGTTATATAAGCTTGTTAGAAGCGTCACCAAAAAGTTGCCATGCATTATAACAGAAATATTCACGTTCTGTTGTGTTTCACCGAACTACTGCTTAGATGATGCCGACTGCAAAGTGCGGACTGTAATAATAGTGCGTAGGATGTGGTGGATTATTATTTGTTACGTCAGGATGCTGATTGGCCAGTGTGCATAAAACGAATGAATGAATTGTATTATTATTTTTGTTTTACCTCTCAGATGTCGAAATGCTGACAGACGCTACTTAGCAATTTCTCACGTCGGACGACCAGCGACCTGATTTAGGATGGGCGTGTTTTCACCCATCAAGTGTCAGATGATTTGCTTGCAGCTGGCTCAGTGAACCGCACAGAAGACAGCTAGCTACAAGCGCATTACGCATCTTACTGACGCAGTACAAGCAAGCACGTACGTACCCATGTCGCCCCGACAGGACACGTGACCCTGGCCTGGAGATAGGGAAGAGGGGATCGCATACGTTCTCGTTGCGGTTTACCGTTGAAACGTGCAGCCAAACCCTGAGATCCTGCGTGAGACATGTCCTCTCCGCCCGGGAAGGAAGGACAAGGGAATTCTCGATATAATTCCGCGGGATCAACACGCACTGAAATGGAGGAGGAAAAGAGACAGCAGAGAAGTGACAACAGAGAATTTCTGTATTCGGGTTTCAGGGTACCAGCAACAGACTCTTCTGTAAGTTTATTACAGATATGTTTGTTGCAGGAACAATGTAGTTTATTACAGATATGTTTGTTGCAGGAACAATGTAGTTTATTCGTGGTTTGTTCACACTTCTTTCAATAAAACCTTTGAGAAATCATCCCATGTATGACATTTTTAGTTATTTCCTAAATATTCCATGTATAACAAGCGTTTTATAAACCTCTCTCAACATAATAGTATTTTATTTTTCGTTAAACTAAAGTTTTACGATATTTAATTTATAATAAATATGATTAAAAACAATCAGAAAACATTTTTGTTGGTAGCGCCCAGTAAGAAATAGTTCTCATGTAAAAATATTGTTACAACTGAGTGCTCACGAATTTTGTGCGTTGTCCTTTGGTGTAATTTTCCAGTATTAGCTTTGGTTGCATAAAGCGGAGAAATATCCTGAAAGTTGAACTTAGCAGGGTTTCAGAAAAGGGCGAAGTAACTGAATGAATTATACCAATAATGATGAAGCTGCGGTGTTAAAGGACGTAAGTATGTGTTCTGTAGGAGCAAAATGGACTGCTGTAGGAACTGTATTGGCAGAGACAATCGCAGACAGGAACACAGCGTAGATTTATGTTGCTGTTAGTGTCTACATAAACGATATTAAGATGGTACCAACAACCAGTCTGCTGACTCTATTCTTACATCTGTATGTGTTACTAGTACAAAAATTTGCCTCTTACAAACCTTTTTTATCTCAGTGTGGGAGGAGGAAGGCGTAGGTGCGGGAATGTGGACCATACTATATTATTTGTACAGTAATTTTCAGCTTTGGGTGGTTTACTATAGCAAAATAGCAAAATGTGTATAGTACACAAAAATAATATAATTTGAAACGATCCATACTCTATGATTATACTCTTAAGCTGAAACTTAAATTTTGGCTGCAAAGAGTTAAATTCACAATGGCACTTCACGCCGCAAAGTACGTGAATACCCAGTTACAAAAACACAAACAGAAAGGTTTTATGAATACATTTGAATGTAATTAAAGATAGAAACAGTCACATATGTTAAATAACACAGCAGCATTTTATAACATATTTAGTGTAATGTAGCACAATTATATAACCTTGCAATATTTTAGAAAGCTTAGAATTATTTATCAGTACTAGAACAATTAGTACACCTAAAAGGACTTCTAAAATAATTTCTGTTGGTGCACTATAATTTCTGTTGGTGCACTATAATTTTGTGCAGAACAATATTTTTTTCATTGACGTATACTAATTTTTTTTTGACGCTTTCAGATTTGTGGATATTTTATGGCAGTCCACTACAGGAACAGCGTTACTATTGGTCCGTACATTGCCGCTTACAAGCCTCCTATTGGTCCAAATTACATGGATCATGCTTAACGTACAGGAAAATTTTATGGTTAGCTGGTTGTTACCCAGTGAATTAGGAAATTGACAAAGTCCCGATTTAAGTTATTTGTCATGTTTATCGATACGCAGTTTAACATGTTCACTTTATCAGGGAACAAAAATGTAGTTAATTGTGTGGGGAAGTTACAACTTACGTGATACAGTGCTCATGTAAGATCAAAATATAATGAGTTGTAGGGGAAACTTAGCCATGCGAGTTTCCTCACCAAGAATAGTGAAATCGTAATGCTACCGCTGCCAGGGTTATATTGAGTCTCACTTATGAGATTGCAGTCCTCAAGAGTTCGTGAAACGAGCGTGTAGAAGCCTACAGAGAGAGAGGAAGGGGGAATGGCGGAGGAAGCAAAGCGAGTGGCAAACAATGCTGTATTCTCGACGACGATGAGATTGCCCTCCCTCGACTTGAAAGGAAGGACTTAGCATGTGTGGTTGGCGCGGTGCGCTGCTAAGCCACGAAATGCCCTGGTGTTTAAACATTCTTAACACTCCACGCGGGCGTGATTTGAGAACCAAGCAAGTGACCAGTTCTCAGAAAGTGCTCTGGTAAAACTTCCGCAGGGACCACGGATGTTTACAAGGCATATGCGCGGAGGAAATGAGAAAAGCACAGCGTGAATAATAATACTTGGAGAACCACAGACTGCTATTTAACTGAAGACAAGCAAGTATTTTGAGCGATATTTTATGAAATTATTCTTCATGACTATAGGTTTTAACTGTTCACATTGTAAAAGTAGGTTCGCGGTCAATTACGTGAGTGATGTCTGCATAGAAAGTTTACACAAATACTTGGTTCATAGTGAATGTACGCGTTTTTTGTTAAGCAAAACATGCACAACTAGAAATTGACTTAATTATAGTCAAGTAGTGATTTATTAGCGAACGTAACCTTTAAGTCGTACAATTTTAAGGAGTAAAGGAAAATAAAAACTTAGATTTTGATTTAGAAACTTTATATTCAATTAAATGCAATATCTTACTACTTATTTTCATCTCTATTTCTTTACTTCTATTGGCAAAGACATTATGTACATGACACGGAATAAAATATCGCCATCTCTTACACGTCCACACGTCAAGGATGGACCTACACGACATGTAACGTGATGTTTGTGAACTGTTTCGTAAGAATAACCTTTTATTTTGATACGTTCACGCTCGTCACATACACGATTTTCAGCGCAAACCAAATGTTATTCTTACTAGCGAATTTTTATGGAGTCTTGTAGAGAAAAAAATCTTTAAGCTATATTGTATGGGGGAGCGGGGGCATTCTGAACCACTTGACCCTTGACCTTGACCTACATTTGGATGAAATCATGACCTACTGACCTACTTTTAGATCTAGTGACCTACTTTATTGACTTATTGACCAACCTTCGAGAATTTAACCTACTTTTTATATAGTTACTTGGTTATTGGTGTTGAACGGGTTAAGTGTCATAAAGATTATTTTTGGGTAGCAGTATAGGTCTTCACCCTTCGATGTTTGGCAGGCTATGAGCTCTAAGGAATGGGGCAGCAGTATATATGTTTTGACCTTGGGGCAAGGGTGGCGTAAGGCTCAATTTATGTTCATCGTCGGTGGAGTTAGTGTATGTACTGAGTTCAGGACATAGATTATACAAAGCACAATGGTGACAATGACAAACATTCAATACTTTTAAAGTAGGCCTATATGTCACAATAATTAAGTAGAAACACCAATTATCTTCTCCATTACACTTTTGAATCTATAATAGAGTATTGTACTCTTCTCGAAACCATACTCTACTGTATTCTGAAGTAACACTTGTGTATTTTACTGATGTATCGAATTTCTCCAATGTAACTGTCATTCCGTAATCTGGTCCTTCCTTTATATAGACATGATTCACTTGCTCATTCGAGCAATTAGTCGCGAGTGGTTGCCTGCTGCCATTTTGAAATTACTTACTTCTCAATGACATATTGGTTATGTTGAATTTGCAGGCACAGGTGTGGACTAGCCATACCTTGCACTTCCACATTCCACAAGTCGAGACTAGGGATTGGATATTCCCTTGCATTTGAGTGACATGTTCCTTGTTATTGCAGGCTTCAGTCCACAATGAAGGACTGTAGTAGAATTCCCTCTTAATTTATACTTTATTTGTTTATATCCTGGATACTTCAATATTTATTCCCCTAGAACACAACACTTGAGTTTGTTTGGAGAACATGGCCACTCACTATAATGTCGCATATTAAACACCAAAAAATCGTCTTCATCGCACAGGTCTCGTTTTTCATACACACATTCTGCATTAGTTTGTGAGAAATTCCAGTGTCCTTCCCCATTGCAGGGCTGGATTTGCCAGGGTCTATTTGCATTAGGCGTGAACCACACATTCCTGTATCTGCATATTACACTCCCATAAGACCATGCTGGATCGAACCCCTCCATTTCAATGGCATAAGTAAACTGATGTAGGAGCTCAAAGTGTTCTTGTATTTATACATACAAGTCTTTCACACTATAGCTTGTCACAAAGCATTCTTTTTCTTATGAGTTTAATATAGTCAAATGTACTGTGGGTGTTTGTATATATACTCTCTTAACTTTTCCCTTTTACACTGTGAACAAAATATTTGATTCGAACATTGATGAATAATATAATGTTTTACTAGTGAATTAATATTTCGACATTCACGGTATCTTCTAATGTTTACAACCTCTACAATAGATAGTCTTGATAATTTGCTTTTGCATTTTTCCCAGTATATACATGGGATAGTTTTCGAGGAGTGCATAATTTATGTGTTGGAATATGTCTTTGTATGCTATAACACCGGATTCCCATTTCAAATCAAGCACTTCATATGTCAGATGCTGATACATTCTTTAAATTTCAGTACTTAAAACAGACCACAGGTGAGGTATTTTAAGGCTTAAAACTTTAATTTCACTATCATCATTTGAATGCGATATAGCAAGTTCTTTCCCGTTTAAAGATACCATAATCATTTTAAAATCCTTGCACATAACTCATCATGGTTAGGCATTTCCCTTTTTAAACAAGTTTATGATGTGGTTTACATATACACGTCAAGGAATATTAAGTCTTCAAGGTAATTATTTATGACATAACATTAAAGAACACTTTTTATTTACATCACATTTCTACATAATTACGACATCTCTGTTGGAGCCTCTCAATCAACCTCATCGATTCCAGAATCGGTTACAATGTCTGGAGGAGCATTGTTATAAATAAGTTCCATGATTTGTTGCATCCTGCACATAATGCAATCTCTCCTCAGATGTTGATTATTAACATTGTTGAATAATGCAAGTGTGCCATATGGGCAATCTGTGCATCGAATATAAGGAACAATGTCTGCATCTGCCCTTAACTAATCTGAGATGAATAGATAAACATAGTGGATTTTGTGGGAAGCAAACAGAATTCTAAACACATTTGGTAATAGCCAGAGTAGGCTCTCGATATCTAAGCTTAGCAAAGTTTTACTGCGACCAAACACTAAAATCGCATTGTAAGCTTTCACACACTCTTCATCACAATGGTCACAACAGTGACAATTATGCATTATACCTTTCAAGTGTTGCTGCTGTTTTGGTTTCTCCACTACAGTTACTGTTACTATAGTTGATGTGTTGAGCACAGTTATGTTTGGTCCTCTCGCAAATGGAATTAAGACACTGAAAACTATTGCTGAGGCAGGCAAACACATTTCTGCAACACTGATATTGCTCGCAGCAATGTAGGCGAACACTCATGTTTCTGCCACACTAGTGTAGCTCTCAGCAATGCAGGCAAGCACTCATGACATAGTTTGTAGTTGCAGTTAATACCTTAAGATGTGACCTTGATGATTGCTGTATTAACACTAAAATAAATTAGCTGATTTCCTCATTATGTAATAACCCAATCTGAAATGATGGCCACCTCCCTTAAACTTTCCCTAAAATACTGCTTTGTCTGAACTTTGGTTGTAATAACCTTATATTAGCCATATTGCATACCCAAATGAGTTAAATTTAGAATGTAAACCTTATATGCATTGTTTTATTAATATTATTTTGCTCAAATGTAGGGGATTTCTATCGAGTTGAGCATATATTGGTCTATGAATATTCATTTCTGGTATATTATACTGGGTAAACACTCCACTAAGCTGCATGCGACTGGCTGTTCAGAAAATCCAAACACATTTTACACTGTACGAGTTAGGTGTTGACATACTATGGTAAAAACTTGTGGGGTTTCTTGTCATGTACCAACATTTTGTGTAGCATACTTTGAAACTCACGTGATTGTATTACATGTTTTAGTAATATCTGTTGGGTATCTTAAATCTATGAGTTACCTAACACAGTGTGTGACACCTAATATACTTAATAAAATTCAAAGGTATTTTAGTTAGCAGATACATATATATTTTTAATGAGACATTAACGATTGTTCTGTGTGAAAACGATATGTAATACACATGCTCTGACGATTGGAAAACAGTTTTTGAATATCGTTATTCATATATCACTTTAAATAATTTTTAATGGGGTTTAAGGGTGACCAGCGAATCACACAATATTGATTTGAGTAACTAGCTATACTATACCAAAGGAGCCACATTGTGGAGTATTTGCCCCGGGATATGATATAGTGTGTGATCAATGATATTTGTTTAGTTCCTTATATTTCTTTACTGTCATTTATATATTTCCAGGAATTGTAATGGTTAAAGTTAGTTGGAATGTTATGCTGTTTTTAATGCCATTTAAAATGCAGTTGGGATGTCATATTTGAGTATTCAACGACCTGCTAGCCAATTTTCTGCCACATATGGTGTGTGAGAGTGTGAGAGAGATGGAGCACAAGAGAGAGAGAGAGCACTCTCTACCATGAGCAGCTGTAATGGTTCAATGCAGATATGCATACACGTCCTGCCTGGCTGGTGGTCGCTGAAGAGAGTGGACAACTGCAGAAAAATATAACCTGCTGAGGTCCGATTCGTAGTGCACACGACTGTATAAAACACAGTGACAGCAGTAAAACTTATGTGTGTAACAATTAGGAACGGAAATTAATTTCGTACATTTGCTAAACAAAATGTGTATTAGCGGGACATGTGTGTCATAGTGTTGAAGTGAGAGGGGATGAGGGTCAAGCGAGATGTGTGTGGAATATTGGGGTGGGCCGGCCCAAGTTGCTGTGGGCCAGGCCGACACGCGATGCGTTAGCTGCTGGAGTGAGAGCTGATGAGAATGAAGCGGAACCTGGGCGCGCTAGGCTTAAACGTAAGTTGCATTGTATGGCTAGTAATATACTTGTTTCCACTTAACATGTGTGATTAGTAAATGTATTGTTATGGCATATTATATTGGTAGGGACAAAAGCTATACACAGCGGAGCAGTAAACTGACTTTGTGCATGGTTAATATTTTCTAGTCATATATTTCATTTGTTATGTGTGATCCATAATTGAAATTTTGCATCTCGTCTGTGCATCATAGGTATTTAGTGTACCTGCATTTGAGGGTAAGTCGTTTTGTTCCTTGCTTGTGTTTAAATCGAAGTTATCTCGTTGCTTGTGGTTAGTTCTTGTTTCATGTAATTTTTGTCTCTTTGTGTTTGGTTTGTAATTCTATTAAAGTTTCTGGTAAATCATGTTTAAGTGGTATTTAATTGTGGCTGGTTGTACATTTATGGGTTTTAACTGATTTGTCCTGTTGCTCGAGATAAACTACATTTTTGAACATAATTAGAATTTTTGTTGTGTTTGTAATTTAATCAATACTTCTTATATGAGATTAGTAAATATGTTGTTATGACATTTATATTGGTAGGGACAAAAGCTAAACATGGTGGAATAGTAAACTGACTTTGTGTTCGGTTAGTATTTTTCTAGTCATATATTTAATTTGTAACATGTGGTCCATAAATGTGTCATAAAATTTTGCATCTCATTGCATGCGATTAGGTTTCATTTTTACTTCATTGTGTGTGGTTAGTAAATATGTCATTCTCGTCATTAATTGATTTGCTAATTAGTTTCTCTGGTATGCATAGAATGCAAAAATTTAATGTTGCATGTTTGGTAATAATTTGATTTCACGGGATTTATAATAATTTAATGCTGTGTGTTTCACATTTATTTCATATTTCGGTGTAAGTAGTTCGTTCAAACGATATATTTGTTTATATCCTAGATACTTTCTTATTTTAAAACACTAATTTACTACATTTCTCTAAATGTGCATTTCCGACCTCAGTCAATCGCCATTCACATATGTAAACCTCAGTATGACAGCAAACAATTCTGTCTTGGTGCCCCCGACACTCTGTACCACCCCTCATCCACCATTCCAGCTCATTCCTTCAGCGACCACCGAACTGAACGGACATGCCTTGGTGCTTGTCCTATGTCTAGACAGCCCCTCTTTCCCCTCGTCCAGCAACCGACCTCAGTACACACTCTAACTCTGCCAACGATGAACATAAATTGAGTCTTATGCTACTCTTGCCCCAAGGTCAACACATCTATACTGCTGACCCACCCCTCAGAACTCATCGCCTGCTAGACGTCCAAGGTTGAAGACCTATGTTGCTCCCTAAAAATAACCCTAATGACACTTAAAATTTTCAACATCAATTAAACAATTAACGATATAAAAAAGTAGGTGGAGTTATCGAAGGCTGGTCAATAGGTCAAAATGAAGGTCACTAGGTTAAAACAGTGAGTCAGTAGGTCATAAGTTCATCCATATGTAGGTTAAGGTTAAAGGTAAAATGGGTTAGGACGTCCCCGCTCCCATTACTCTCTATAAACAAAGATTAGCACTTTTATTACAAATAACATGGGCAAACTTTCGTTTACAGAATATTTGTTATTAATGGAGCAATTAATCTTCTCCCATCGCCACATCGGAATTCTTATACGCCCTAGTGGTTCAAGACACTGGTGACGATTATTATTATAGTTCTAACCATGCAGTGAAAACTCGACAAGGTGTCGGAATGTCTCCAGGGAATGGTCGACCGCTCTTCCTACAGCGCTGTAGCAAGTGTTGTAAGTGATACGCGTAGACTGGATCTGTCGCGCGATCGCCGTTCCATTTCATCCTAGAGGAGTTCTATGAGATTTAGGTAGGGGCTCTGGACTGGTCAGTCCGTTTCCGGAATCCTATTGTACATAAACCACTCACGAATATGGCAGGGAGCATTGTCATACTGGAAAACACGGTTATCATCTCCGAACTAGTCTTCTATCGTAGACAACACTTAGCTCCGTAGGATTACGGGAGGACGGAGTTCCGTACATGAAATAAACCCCCACCTCCACAGCATGTCGTAGTGGGCACTATACAGGCCGGCATGTACCATTAGCCTGGGATTTACTAAACCCAAAATTACCCATCGGACTTGCACGTGGTATAGCGTGATTCATCACCTCAAATCACGCGTATCCAGCCGTGTACGTTCCAGTGTCGGCGCGCTATACACCACCGATGGCGGCGCTTCGCGTGCATAGGCGAGATGTGTGGTATATCGACAGGTGCCTGGGCTTTGAACGCCCGGTGCACATTCATAGCAGAAGCTGCACAACTAGTAGCGTTGCTGCATTCATCGGTTTGGCGATACACGTTAACATGAAATCTTGGGGCCGCGGTGGCTGAGCGATTAGCCTGCTCCTGCTCGCCTCCCACCGAGGTGAACCGGGTTCAATCCCTGGCCGAGTCACTCCCGGGTTTTCGCATGTGGGAATCGTACCGTAAGATGCTGCTGGTAGGCGGGTTTTCACGGAGAAACCCGTTCCCTCTCCCCACCCCCCTCATTTCGACGCCGCTCGATACTCACCTCAGTCACCCTCATCGGCTCTCAAAACCCCGCTGTTAATAGTCGCCCAAATCTCTTCACTCAAATGAAATGTTCCTATATCACCTACTTCAATTCTCGAAGGTCTATGTCGATCAACACATGTGGCCTACTCGGTGTCGACCGTGATTTTGTTGTGGTCGTGTCTTGCTGTTTCCATTTCATAATCGCCGATGCCGGACTTGGGCAACTTCAGAAGGGCGGAAATCACTCTGACTGATTGCTTACTGATGTCGCAATCAATAACTACACCATGTTCCAGGTCAACCTAGGTCCATTTCTCCACCCATTCTCCTGGTATCTAGAAACCCTCTGCCTCCTTTGATAGCGGCAGAGGCGGTCGTAGTGGCATCTAAGCGCGAGTTTACGCACACAGTGGGGTGTCCGGATGCTTCTGTTCCGATAGTGTATATTGAAATTTGTATACAAAATACAGGGGAGAATTTAATTTTTTTAAATTATTAAATTACTTTTGTGTTAACGGGCGTATAAAATGCAATATGTGATATATTTAGGGAACTAATAAACATGTAATACATGGGGTGAATTTTCAACGCCTTGACCCAGAAAATATGACGATACCGAGAATATAATACACGGTTTATATTCTATGATTGGAGTCAATGCGACGTCATGATATTCCATTAAAGGAGGCTAAATGGTGTGGGTGGGGGGAGTGTGTCAATATAGCAAAACAAAGGATTTTATACGCACTTTCATCAAACTGGAAAATTTATAAACGCTACCGGCACTGCATCTTAAAGAGTTTAATTTGTATTGGAAAGGCTTATTAACGTCCCCGACTTACAAACTATCTTATGACATAACTTACACTAACACCCATGCTTTACCTAGGATTCGAACCCAGAACCTTTCGCAACGCAGACCAGTGGCGTACCAACCGACTGGGACACGGGGTATCGGCTTACAGTCATTGAGTGAAGAGATTTGGGTGACTCTTAACAATTATATCTTGAGAGCTGATGAGGGTGATTGAGGTGAAAATGGAAAATGCAAGGGCGGGGAAATGGGAGATTGCCGAGAAAACCCGCCGACCAGTGGCATCGTCGTGCACGATTCCCACATGCAACTATCCGGAGTGATCCGGCCGAGAATTGAACCCGGTTCGCCTTGATGGGAGGCGAGCAGACTAACCGCTCAGCCACCGCGGCCCCGTCGGCTTAGAGGGACGAAGTTTGAATGGCATTTGAAAAGTTTAATTCATTTAATATTTACTGGATCTTCCTCAAAAGACGCTAGCCTGTAGAAAGTTTGTTGTTTTGGTTTCGTGCATCAGAGTGTGCTCGCACAAATTTGTGTGTGTGTGCTTGTTCTTGGGTTTTTGTATGTTTCAAGGCAATTCATGCAAAATTACTGGTTCCAAAATTAATAACATATAATAAATGTGTACATCTTGCCAGTAGTAGAGACCAGCCATTTGTTTTACCACCAGAAAAGTTAACTCTAATCCTGGTACTTTGAAGCGTGAAATGTGGTTAGAGTCGCTATAAACCATCCGCTATTCATAAAATAATAATGTTTCCAATACAACCGAGATGTCGTGGCTTGAGACGGTCCTGGCTTCATGCAGACACGTATAAAGTTGGCTTATCCTAACTGGTATTAGGACATAAGGAAAACATTACAGCTTCCGTGAATAATGGAAACCCTCAATCCGTTTACAACCAACAGACGACTTTACCTGCTGAATTACACTATCGACCAAAAAGTAATTGGGCAACCGTGAAGATAGGTAATTCAGTACGTCAGTTGACTTGTGTGGCCGCCATACGCTGCAGGCTGATGTAGAACCAGTTGACAAGGAGATGGCACGAGGTACAGAGCTATCGAACTTCGATAAGTGCGTGATTATGGGCTGCCATCTCAATGGACTGTCTAGCCGGGCAATTGAACGGAAGGTAAACAGGCCCAAACCAACGGTCGCATTCGTCCTGCGTAAGTGGAAGGTCGATGGCATTGTGCCAATACTGCACGGTCTGGGGGACCTCCTATCTTGACCGACAGAAATCGCAGACATCTGAAACGTGAAATTGTCAAAAATAGGGCACAACCCATGACTACCATCCGACAGGAGTTTCATGCAGCAACAGGAGTATGAGTTTCAATAGGAACATTGTGTACAGAGGTCCACCGACTTGGGATATTTCGGAAGAGCAGCTGCACATAAGCCCCATATCACGACAAGCAATAAAGCTCGGCGACACAGGTGGTGTTTGGACCGTCGCAACTGGACACTGGAGCAGTGTAAATCGGTTCTGTGGAGTGATGAGTCAAGGTTTGCATTATTCCGGTCCGATGGACGTGTATGTGTGTGGCGTCTACCCGGGAACGGCTTCTGCCGGAGTGTATAGTGCCAACTAGGAAATTCGGTGGTAGTGGAGTGATGGTGTGGGTCTGTTTCACGGACTTCGGCGTAGGACCGCTGGTGTTTGTCCGTGGTAGCATGAACACAGAGGCCTATTGTAACATTCTGGATAGTGAAATGCTCCCAGCATTGTGGCGTTTTTACGGAATGGACCCGTGTTACTTTCAGGATGATAATGCCAGGTACCATGTTTCAAGGACTACTATGCAGTGGTACGCCGATAACAATGTTCGCCGACTGGGCTGGCCCGCCCAGAGCCCCGACCTCAATGACCCTATAGAACATCTTTGGGACGAATTGGATCGCCGGGTGAGGGCTCGTCAGGCGCGGCCAAAATCCATTGCTCACCTCATGGAATGGTTGCAAGAGGAATGACGACGAATCCCAGTGGATGTCCTGCAAACATTCGTAGAGAGCATGCCAGACAGGGTGGCTGCTGTTATAGCCACAAGAGGAGGCCCTATGAGATTTTAACGGGGTGACAACCACCGAGCAAACATTTTGGACAGGTGCCCAATTACTTTTTGGTCTATAGTGTACATCGAGTACTATTTCCATGGACGAAACAAACGTGCAGGACACCACATGGAAGACGTGCCATGTTTTGACATTATTTCTATAAAATTTATGCACACCAAACTGAATTTAAATAAGCTCGTATTTCCTTAAACAAACAATGTTCTTACTTATACAGATTTTCTTATGTTTGGTTTATTTATGTAATATTACAAAACTATTCTAAGAATGTAAATTTCTCCTAATCATACTATGAAGAAATGTGGTGTTTCAGAAGATGTATGGGTAACGCCTTCCTTGTTTAGTAGCTATATTTTCTAGCTAAATATAGGCCTATCTAAATATACCCCATCAGGTGCAGGGGATGAATAAAACATGATCAACCGACGACTACTTAGAATACCTGGCAACAAGTGTATCTAGCACGCCACTAATGAAGATGTATTTTCAGTTATGGCGTATTCTTACATAATTCAATTACTTTTTTAGAAATGTGTACAGTGCAACCTTAAACTGTAGTGTAAAATAGGGCACTGAATAAATTCTCTAATAAATTCTAATCTTATTCAAGTGGGCTTCACATTTTCACCAGTAAAAGAGCCTATAAATATTCCGAAATAATTTTGAGACCTCTGCCGGACCCTAGATTCATTCCCATAAACTCATTAGCAGTATTTAATGACATATTACTGTAATAAATACACATACACTGAGTTTGTTTTTATGTACCCCAACACTAACTTAAAAAACCAACATTTCTTTCAAAAGAGAATTTTAGAGGAATTTGATTTCAAAAATAATATATTTTTGAGCCTTCCTCACATCTTTCCCTGTGTTAAAGGATTGAACATTATGTTGACTATAATATAAAAACTATAATATGTTGACTATAATATATAGTCACTGTTTGAAACTGTATACATATGAATAAATGTATATGTAGATCTAATTATGTACATACATACTGTATAAATTATTAATTTTTGACCCACAATCCTATTAATTCGCGCATATTATATTAATTTAGAAGTACTAAGTAGTTATTGATACGAAATAGCCTATTTTTTTTACGTTTTACTTTCAATTATTATTGTTAAGCAGATGATGTTTGCGTTAGATTTCTACACATTTATGATAGGTGCTATCAGATAAACTCAAACGCATAAAACAAATTGTGAGGGAAAACGATTTTGACGTCCTAGATCTTATAATCACTGCGTTCTAAATCACATATGCCTTAATTAAAATTCTATTGTTTTAAACCCGTATTTGAACAAAAAAAAACATAGAATTTTTTTAATGTGTGAAGCGATAAGTGAGTTGATATTGTCAATATCGGAAAACTATTTCCCAGACCTTTTGTTTTTTTTAAATAAAAGGTAATTTTAACATACACTAACTAATTCCTTAACAAAACTTTAGTTGAAATCGGTTACATGTTATCGGATATATAACAATTTACAACAGAAAATTAAGACTCGCAACGTTCTACAATATCGTGAAGTTTGTTAAAAATGACTAACGTATTCGTTTTGCTTCATTAAACGTATCGAGTACCGTACATTTAGAGAAGTATCCAAGTAGTTCTTGGGAAACATATCTCGTAAATACCTAACTATATGGTCAAACAAAAACGTTAACATGAGTTTTTGTTCTGTCATTAATCTTGCGACATAAACGTTTTATTTAAATTGTAATTATGGTCCTAACAAATTCATAGTATATCATGTTTAAAATATAGAAAGGCAGCTATTTTGAAATAAGAAACCCTAATAATTTTGTTTACAATTTCAGCCAGTCCGAACGTGGCCTTAATATAAAAGTTACTCATGTGTTAAATGTTTGGGTGTTCATGTATCATTACAAACAAACAGCATATAGTAACGGCCTTTTCACTTTGTACTTTCCAAATATTGTTTCTATCGACAGGCTTGTGGCTTGGACTAGTTGTAGGAACACAACTTACGGCGGTTTATTTCCCACATGCTCTCATCTCATCTCGCCTGATGTAGCTCTCAATTAAGGAAGAACGAAGCGAAAAAAATCTCATTCCCTGTTATTATGTCCACTATGTGCCGCAGTGGAGAGGACAAGGGGATCAAAGAATACCAAGAATAAATACGAGGGAAACGATGGGAGCAGGAGGAAATGGAGTGAAATGTGTTTAAAGGTATCCAGTGTAGGTACCACAAAGGCATTTTAGAAAATGTAGACGACATCAAGTATTTTGCTGTGACAGACAGGAAGGAATCTTATCAGCGGGATGAGTTTGACACGTGTGTGTTGTGCAAGTGTGTGAGCAAATTGTGAAACGTGAGCAGGGGAAAGAGGGAAGATGAAGTGGTAAGTGTGGGAGTATGATCAAAAGACTATCCCCTTGGGATTTTATCCTCTTGGGACGTGTTTTTTTTTTCGACTCGACAACGCGCGGCCAGGATCACAGTTCCCCCCCCCCCCCCCCCTCTTTCATGGACACTTCTCTCACCAAAGAGGACAGTTTTCTCTCTCTGCGAGAAAAAATAACATCCGCTAAGTGAATTGGAGTCGGTCTCTTGATTTCCTCCGAAACTTGGTGATGTATCTCCCGGGTTCAGTCAAAGTCTTGCTGAGAACTTAACTCTCCCGATGAAACGGGTGAGACCTACTTTACATTTTCGAAAATATTAGATTTCAGTGCCCAACGAAAAGCGGAAATGCTTAGTGCATCAGGAAGTAGTAGTGTTAATGTAAACATTATATTTAACTTTTTTTTTTTGTTAGTATCACTCAGAAGCGTACGGTTGTTGAAAATGCATGTGTAAAGTATGCCTAGGCTAATATAATGTTTTTGTCCGCTTAAAAATTGTTCTATTGGTGACTATAGGCAAAAGACTAAACACGTTTAGTATATAGTAATTTTTTTAGCGTTACAATAATATTTATTATTCCCAATTGTAATTCACCTAAAAAAAAGACATATTAGGAACTGAATAATACCGGACAGAATGTGTCAGTAAAGCGCTGAGAACTGAAATTTAGCGGCCTCTAGTACTCTCTTATACAAAAAATACGCCTAAATTACCAAGATAATTGTCAGAACTTCCATAAATTGCCGCTTTCACTGGAAATTAACACCAAGTAGTAAATACAAGCCAATTTTAAATACTGAATTTCATTGTGGATCCAAACTTGAAGTCTCGGTGCCTTGCTAATTAATAATGCTTAGAATATTTTTCACAGCTTCTATGAACAGTGCTAGTTGTGAGTAAAGCTTTTATATATTAAAAATAATTAGGGAATCCTCAACGTTTTAAATGAGCACGCGGGGGGTAAGCAATTTAGTCATATTATCGTTTGAGCAGGACCTGACTAATGAGATAAACATTGATATCGTAATTAAAGACTTTCTCTAATAAAGTCTAGAGAGGTAGAGTCATTTTTTTAGTTTAAGAATGATGCTCTGATAATGATTGCTGGTGTTAACCATGAACTACTACTTTGCTTTCCTCTACTGTGCGTAACAGTTCATACATATTGATATATTTTTATTTGCGTTTTTTATTTGTCTCATGTTGTCATTCTAAATACTTTCCTATTCAATTTTTTTTCATATCGAATAATTGAATAAAATAATATACTTCTTATGTCTAAGTAGCTTAATTTAGAGTTCCAACTATCTCAACATGTATTGCGAAATTACTCGGGGGCGGCGACTTTGGGCTCCTCACACCACACCCGGTGACATTCATCCTCGCAGTACGCTGCTGGATTAAGTATGAAATTGGCCACTCTATTCCTATCCACATGAAGTTCATACGTTAATTATAAATTGCGCTTTTCAAAGTAAAAATGAACCACGATTTTTATGGAAACCATACAAATTTGAATTGATTAAATAACATTGTTAAGAAAAACATGTCATTCATTTACCATTTCTAACTTTTAGATTTTCTCTTATTTTTAAAGTAATTAAAATTATTTTGCATCAGTAATAGAAAAGGTATAAATTTTTAACTCTACAAAAAAGGAAAATATTTTTACTTAAATGTAATTTATAAAATTATAAATTCAGTAACATAATTCTTGGTGGCAACTGTTGATTTCCTACTATTAAAGGCTGTGTGCAAATAAATACTTGCAAAGTTGTTAGTTCAGAATACTGTAACTAATGAAATAAATAATATTAAAATAGTTAATAGTAGAAAGTTTCTTCAATTATAAGGCTTACTTAGCTTACCGTTCAATGGCTGTGGGCCAGTAACAATAAAACAATATTATTTATTCAAATTTTATTGAATATGAAAGCCAGAAGACTACTAATTTTATCGGTTAAAATGCCAGCATAAGTAATGTTAGGTTCAATTTACTTATTCAACAATGTTTAAGTATAGTACGTGTATCGATTGTCATATGGTCAGATTTTACTATTTAGAGAGCGATGAAACTGATGGAGCGCAAAAGTACTATATATATATATATATATATATATATATATATATATATATATATATATATATATATATATATATATATATAATCATTAATTGTATTCGACTTAGTACTTGCACGATTGTTAATTAACTTCATGTTCTTTTTATATCTCTGTTGCGCACGCCTTCACTCCAGAGACCTTTAACTGGCCCTGAAGTTCGCCGAGATGGTACCGGAAGGTCATCAGGGATTTCATGCTCTGTCGAAAAACTGGAGGAGGTAAAAAAAAAAGAACGGCTTGTTTGATCTCGGCAAGAAAACAAAAGGTAGCGAAAAACAAGCCCTTTTCTCGCGACAGACAATCATATCTGCTTCCAGATGGAATGCGGACCGAGAACAGAAAGAAGCACAACTTCATTACATAATGCTCTTTGTTGTGTTTTTCTACTCTCTCTCTCCCTCTCTCTCTCTCTCTCTCTCTCTCTCTCTCTCTCTCTCTCTCTTTCAAGTGAGTTTGCTTTGAGGGCATTGACAATGGTGAAGTCGTTACCATTCCACCCCCTCCCCTCATCACCCCCTCCTGACAGGGGAGACATATTTCGTATTTTTCTGAAGATGTGAGGGACAAGAGAAAGGTTTCACTTATTCATGTTTCGTTTTGTAGTCTAGAACAGAAACACCTAATTGGAAAGTTATAAACAAGTTTCTTTATAAACGAGATACACCTCCTGACAAAAAAAGAATGCTTTAAGTTTGCCCATAAAAAATATTCTACAAACGCTACCAAATAAATAATAATACTGTTTACTCAGTTTTCCTACATGCGTAGAAAAGTTAGATTTGCGAAAACAATCTCTGGGAACGTAATTTATGTTAATCAAATATTGTTCAAGATTTAATTTTAGGAATAAAATAGTGACAGTTCTTCGCTTTGCATCGAATAAAAGAACACAATGTTTATAAAGTACTTCTAATGCTACTAGGGATGATCAAATAATCTTGCATTATAAAAATAATTAACGAGAGGCAAATTAAGTCAAGTTCCATAAAGTATCGTTTGTATATTTTTTATTTCCTGGCTTGTAATCACTCGCGTGCAGTTAAGTTTACATTTTAATTATATCAACATATTACACTACGTTTCTTTGAGGCGGTAAGAACACGTTTCATAATTTAAGTTATCTTCATGTAGTCAGTCGTGAGGGCTTGCGGTGTTATACTAATGGATGAACAGATTTTCGGTACTGAAATGTATTAATTATTATGTAAATAGTAAGTTTGTCTTTGCCTGCAAGACGCAAGACTTATAAAGAGCTTCGAAGGCTAGTAGCAGGCGAAGTCTTCCAAGTACAGTAAAGTGGTGAAAAGTCCTGTGTCGTGAAAGTATTTTTCACATATAATAATACATTAATTTCTCATTTCGTATTCAGAGTGACGTGCACAAAATTTGTCTGTGGTATCGTTCGGACACTTTAAGAAATTATCTCCATACGAAGTATCGGTTAGTGTGTGCGTGATAGCGGGGTGGAAGTAAGTAATCATACATTAATAGATTAAGATAACAATATGAACAACATCTAACTTCAGAAATTAACATTTGTCACGCTTAAAACTAGCTAAGAGGATAAAATCCGACATCTTCAACTTCTATACGATTAGATAAAACTACGAGCAGTATGTTAAGTCGGGATGTAGACTCAAGCATTAAATCCGAACAAGGATTCTTGTTAGCATCGCGTTAGGTTCTTCTGTCATTTGTTTCCATTGTTCAGTAAGTCACTCTTAGTGGCATCTGTTCAACTTCGCTTGGAGAAGAACGAATAATTCTTCAGCCTACAACTTTCTTTGTATAGAATGAAAAGTGAAACAGAGGATGAGAATAAGGCATTCATAGATAATTTATATAAAATTATAATTATTGTCAAACTCCGTGTGCTTATTGTATACTAAAGATGATCTTAAAATATTTTGGAAAGTGGAGAATTAAGTAGGTTGTATATGAACTAGCAATGACCAAAAGAGTAGACTAAAAGATGAATGAAAGGAAAATACGTTCTCAAGGGAGCTTTTCGAATGCCAGTTTATTGTGTAAACCGAAGGAAAGACTATTGGTATCGGGCGAGATTCTTACTGTCTGTACAATGTTCCACAGGTCATACGACAAAACTAGACAACATATGTAAAGAATTTCATACAAAAATTCGGCTTAGGTATAACCTTGAGGATGGGATGGACCCGCACGTTTTTTGTCAAATAGTGATTTACACAAATACACGTACCTAGGTAAATAAATGTTCTGCAAATACGACTTTTTGTCAAAAAATTAAAAAATAATTATATATGCCCATAATTTTTACTTTTGTCATATTAAATGTATTCTAGGAGAAAAAATCGTGAAAATGGTCAAATATCGCATTTTTAAAGCTTGCCTATGCAGTTTCCTTAAGTGGCAAGACAAAAGTACAAAGATAAGGGCGTATTTTAATCTGTGGTCTTTCATAATAAAACCCTACTGTTACAGATCTAAATAGCACAGTACAGCGTTACAACGGAAACACTGCACGTGTTGCACGTAGGAGCGATGAGGCACTAGAAGTGCGTGTTAGTGTCGCCCGTATCGCTCCCTCGCTTCTTGACCTTGGACGCGGGGGTCCATCCCACTCTTAAGAGTGGTATATAGAAACCCCAAGATCATTGACCTTGCATGTCTGTAAATACGACGCGCCTTGATGTGGATTCGGGGTTGGGGCGTGGTCAACTCAGGTCACGTGATTCCAGAGTTAGGCGCATGTAGGGACGGACTCGGCATACCATCCACCCCCCCTCCCGCGCATGCGTCATTCGCTTTCCGTGAAGGGCCGCCGTAACATAGCAGACAACACCAAACTACCTGTTCAAGTCCCGTTATTGTGATCCGCCCGTTCAACGTAATAATCTGTTTATGATTACAATCTGTTACAGGTTTCTTCACACATTTTGAATTAAAAATTTGCAAAATCACCCCATGTAGAGCATGATAGGTTGTTTCCGAAATATGTCATGTCTCCCACACGTTGTGCAAAGTGCGTTGGTAATGCCTAGTAAGAAGTAATTCTTATGCAAATTATTATTAAACTCAGTGTACACGCTCGCGGTGCGCTGTCCCTTTGGTGTCATTATCTAGGCTTTGTTCGCATGAGGTGGAGGAATATCCTGGAAGTTGAATTTTAACAGGGCTTCAGCAAAGTTTGAAGTAACTCTGAATGGACTATATTTCGTGAACGAAAAACGCGTGCATGAGAACGTGAATGACATTACTAGTGGTTCTACAAATAAATTTGCTCGTCATGCATCCAGACAATTCCACACGGTTGTCTATTAATATGGTTTTAACAAATGAACATTTAGATAACAGCAGGTCCTTCCGAAGAGCTGCTACGATAATAAGTTACCACTGTGATCGCTACAGATGGAATCATTGATTTGAAGACTCTGGAATATCACCAGCAACAGCAAGAGTCTCGGAAAAGTCGCTACAGTATCAATGTTACTAATGCGCTCTCGTACTCTGCTACAATATGAAATTTCTCCAAAGACTTTCGTCCATAACACTGTCGGAATTGTCAAGAGTCTCTAAACAGTCACTATTTTTTATACTTATTTCATTAACCCTACTCAGCAGTAGAGCCATCCTGGGTGTTCAATTCTATCATGACTACTACAATTTAACAAACAGTATATTAGTTATATAGATTCACAATTCCCCCCCTTTTTTTTTCCTTCTCGCCTTTTTTTTTCTAAAGAGTCACTGCAAGCATTTCAGTATCAATATGTGGAAATACTTGTAGTAAATGGCATCATGCATGCCAACACGATAGTTGCCATTGCATGTTCAGGCCAGCATACAAGGCATTACACTGTGTTTACTTCGGATGATACAGCAACAAGTGTCATTCATCGGGAAGCGAGTGTAGCAAGGCACTGGTTAACACATAGCAGTACGTACATTTCTTAGGCAGAAGAAATAAAATCAAATTCATTATTGAAGTTTATATGTATTCATATAAATAACCAAATCACACACATACACATATAACAAACAGAGCCTCCAGCTCTGAGTTCATCAGTAATAGAATTTATCTCTCCGATGACAGACAGATATCCACCTCTCTGCAATGAAACCGACAAACGTAGTCTATCAACTAGGTCATTAGGGTCTTCGGAGTAGCCGGACGTCATGTCAATCTTCGTAGAAGGTTCGCAATACATATCCACATCTACATTCCTCTTCTGTGTTGGGTACGTGGTGAGGTAACTAAGGACTGGAGTACTAGGTTCTAATCCATGTTTCTTCTGTCCCAACAGCAAGTAGGTCTCAGCAACATGTTTACACTATCGCTTTGCAGATGTCGGCACGTCCTCAGTAGAATATACATCATCACCAGCAGATTTGGAGATCACATTGTCGTTCTCAGTGTCCTGAACAGTTGTAACACCGTCGTGTTTCACTTTACATGCTATTAGTGGAAGGGTGTTGATCACAACTTCTAATTATCTGTATGGTTCATGCTCTGCAGTGGTATAAAAATGAGCGTTCTTGCGCACCTGGTGTATGGCGGAAGACCCGAGGAGATCAATTAGCATATTAAGGTCCTTTCCCATAAAAAATTTCAAAAATTATTCTCTCTTCCCGCTGAAACTTCCAGGACGTATATTTCCGTCCCAACGGTGGCCAATTTGCCAGCCAGTAAAATATGTCCGAAACCAACAGCGGCCATTTTGGTAGCCATTGGGGAAAATTTCCCCCAAAATCGATTTTCCTATTACCCAAATGAGCACATACGTCAATGGTGGCCCTTTCAGTGGCTAGGAAAAGTCGCCCGAAACTGATGGCGACCATGTTGGCAGCCAGGGAAAGAATTTTTCCCACCATTTGTCAAAACCAATTTTCTATTACCCGAATGAGCGCATACTCGATGGCGGCCATTTCGGTAGCCAGTTGGAATGGTTTCAGCAGTACTGGCGGCCATATTGGCAGCCAGCACTAACTGAAGTTCGCGATTACCACTGCCAAAATGGCGCCCGCACACACCGATGTCCGTCTGCGATGAAGCCCCAACCAGCACTGACCCTTCTCCGAGGGGTTCTCAGGACGAAACCCCACGGCGGCCATCTTGGACATGCAGGATAAAACCCGCCCAGAATAATAATGAGCCATGTAATTGTGCGTGGTCATGGACATGATAAGCAGTCCTAGGAGTATGTATGTAATAATAGGGTGGGAGAGAGGGGAAAAAACTGTGATACAAATCCATCGCAGTGCTCTCTCTGTGACACAATCCGCATTTCATACTACTACTGTGGCGGAATATGCATGATCGGACTGGTACATGCTTTAATGTCAATTCGCCTTAAGAGAAGAAGATGTAGTATGAGATGGTCACCCCTGCGACCTTCAGCGAGCCGGAAGAAGCAAATATATGTATCCTTCACTGTCTGCCGGAAGACGCTGACTGACTGGAGCAGTGTGTAGGGAAGGAAGGGGTTGGCGTGGGTGGGGGGCACACATGCTGTAGCATATAAATACACCCCCCCCCCCCAATCAAGGATACTCGTTTAATCATCTCTCAGTGTCGACATTGTAATCATCTCGCTGATCAGCGGCACTGTCGCCCTGCACATTGAGAGAGTCACGTACAGCATGTCTGATCTGCATCTATATCTATGTGGTGAGTGAACTGTAGCACATAGTGACAGGTATTATCGTAACATTTGTTTATGTGATAATTATAATGACGGGACTTGTCAGGATAGGTAAAGTTACCACAGTTTCAATTCAGAGTGACCAAGGTCGTGTGCACGCAACGGTTTGACATGTTGGTGACTAATTTGCACGCTCAAATATCAGTTAGCAAGTGAGCGAATCAGCTATACGGGTTCCAACACTCGTAATACACTAGGATCTAACCTAAGTAAAAGTTTATACCCTGTGGAGGAGACAGGTGCACACACAGACAGTTCACTATAAAGTGAGCACCTCTTAAGGCCCTCCCCACTAATAAATATATCTTATTGCCACCTCAAACATTACATTTTGCCTGGCGTAAAATATAAAGATGAAAATGGCTGTACCACTTTTACTCTAACTCGTCATTCGAGCTGAAACTGGGAACGATATGAGGAGGCACTCGCTAGCGCCGGATTTCTTGTGCAATCGGTGCCATATTTCTTTTGAATACGTACTTGGTTTTGTTGGAGAGAGGTGGGAATACGGAGTAGTTAGAATTTAATGACGTTCCTTTCATGCAGGTAATGGGTTTTAAATATTAATTGGCAAAATTATGAGGTAATATATTTTTATTATTATTTTCAAAATAATTACTGTCCTTAAATAAGCTAGACGCAGTAATGATACGTTATGGTGTTCCCCATGGAGACAAAAGTGGCTGAATAACACCGACTAACCCCCGGCAGGTAATTTCTGACGTAAAATATAATATGAAAATATCTCTACCATCTTTACCCCAAAGTGTCCATTGGGGAGCTACGAGGCCCTAAAATCTGCAGTTTAGAAAACACTCTGAGTTCAAGTGTTGCAATCATGTGATATTTTGGTGTGGCTGTACTTATGTTCAGTAGTTTTCTTACAACCAATAAACTGCAGCCGAACAACAATGATAAACACTCGGCAGGTTATTCCTGGAGTAAATATTATTTTTTAAAATAATTACTGCCCTAAAATAAATTAGGCACAGTAATTAAATTGCATGGTGTTCCATGGAGAAAAATGTGGCTGAACAACGCGGACAACCCCCCCCCCCCCCCTCCCCCTTTTCAGGTAGGTTATGCCTGACGTGAAATATAAGATGGAAAACGTCTGTACCATTTTTACCCTAAAGTACGCATTAAGGGAGCTACAAGGCCCTAAAAATCCATGGGTTAGTAAAAATTATATTAACTGCCCCAATATAGTAACGATAGAAAAATATAAATGGTAGTAAAGTAATACTTACAGGTATAGGATGTTCACAGTAAATTGAACACTTTTGAGACCCTAGTTACTTTTTCTCTTCAGCTATATATTATCCTTTATCCGTCTTTATAAATAAACATTCGCGCACTCTGAAATTACCAAGGCTAAGATGAAATGTACATATTGAATTTTATTCCAACAGAGAGGGCTTTCAAAAGTGCTCACTTTACTGTGAATAGCCTATAGTAGTAGAAATGCGCCAGGACCCAACCTAAGTACATGTTTGTTCCTGTGGAGAAAACAGGTATGCACATATATAGTAACACATTGATATTACTTATTCCCCATGGAGGAACATGAACAAACAAATTATTTTTAAAAAATGAGCATGTGTTAACGGTCCTCTATAGCATGTCATATTACTCGTGGTCTATTTAACATATGGAAATTAGAAGCGAGTAGTGGCGGGAGTGAATCCTCGGCCTTACACAAAAACCACAGCATTCAGTTGACCACACGCCATCGCGCCCCTCCGAGCTCTGCTGCATTCAGGACAAGCTGGCGGAGCATCCACCCTTTGAGCTATGTTACATATACACCACATACACGCTAGCAGGTATGTAGCTTCTGGCTGCATCTCCTCCGACAAATTAGTTCCCCCTCGAATCATAGATAGCCCGGAGTTTCCGCAGCAAAGTCCGGTTGAGAAAACAATAGCTAGTTAACGTGTGTCCCCCTTTGGCGTCAATGTGGCTATAACCGTCGGCCATTCCCTCTCATGATGCCCGGTTGAATAAACAATTGGCACACCTCCTCTTGGTATCAATGTGCTGGTAAAAAAAAAGGCGCCATCTCTTCTGCTCCGCCTCCACGCCAAGGCCAACACTGCAACAACAAATCACACACAGATCTGACTCTCTCTCTCTCTCTCTCTCTCTCTCTCTCTCTCTCTCTCTCTCTCTCTCTCTCTCTCTCTCTCTCTCTCTCTCTCTCTCTCGTCACACTACAATGAGCCACTAATTTTGGAAAACAGCATGTGTATATATTTCCGACATGTGTAGAAAGAACACTAGGGGCAGAGATATTTCGTTTTGTATATACTAAATCACGCGACGAACAAGCTGCACTATACCAGACGAGCTTCTCGCTAAGGGAACCCGGGTCAAACCCGGCCAGTCCACTGGATGTTATTTTCACAAGTGGGAGGGGTAATGAAATATATTTGTTTATTTCAAACATGCTTAAAGACTGTTCACGATAAAGTGAGCACTTTAGAAATGAACTGTAGAAAAAAAGTAACTGCCCTCCCGTGCATATATTTTAATGAGCACGCTGAGTGACATTCGCCTGTAACAATGGATGGAAAGTACTTATATATCTTAACATCCAGTATTTTAGCCTGTGACGTTAACTTTCGAGTGAGGTGGAACCTACACACACTGGGTTTACTGCTCACATTGGTATATGTATTTAAAGGTAACACTTATAAACAGAAATAAACAATTTGTACACACCAATAGGGATACTCTGTGCATGTGTGTGTATGTGAGCGTGTGATTAGCCCTAACCTGAGGTGTTATCATAAGTCAAATCTACATTAACCGGCAAGGTGTGCACAAAGTTGGCAGGGGCAACAGGGGCATGCGATACCACAGCATGCTCGCCCCTCCACCAAGGTGACCTGGGTTCCAGCCCCGGTCAGGCTACCGACCGGTATGTTTTATGTTGATTTCACAAGTGGGAGGCGTGCTGGTGACCTCCTGCCCTCTTCATTCCGTTCATACACTCATGTCACTTCACCCTCATTGATTCTCAAGACCGACTGTAACAGCTGGCCAAAAAAAAATTACATGTTGTACAGTGCTATAGGTCGGTGGGCTTTCACGTGGACCGTCTGCCCCTTTATTCCGACAATGTTTCATACTTACGACACCACACCCTTCAGCTCTCAAGACCTCAACGTTAACAGCTGCTCAAAAAATAAAACTTCATTAAATAAAGTTTTAATTTGTATATTAATTCGGGTGTCGATGCATACTCACATCACCACATACTCACCAGCTCCCACGACCTCGACTTAAAGAGTCACCAAAAAATAATAATAAAACTGTCTTATATGTATCAGGTCGTTCCCAGTGCCTTGGTGTTGCATCGGAGGGGGTAGGGATTTATCGAAAAGCTCGCGCGTAGAAGGTGCAGGGACATCCCAAGTTGCACACTGTCACATGCAATATATATTTTTTCTTTTCATTCCAGCCCGTACTTCGGGATAGTGGTACGATGGATTGCCCAGCTTGGTTGGAGCGAGAGCGCCCGAAGAAAATCACCCATGCCACACAATAATATTTTATTTACTTTATATTTCGATTTTGTCTTGGTATCAGTGCCTGGATGTTGGGAGGGGGGATAGGGAATTATCAGAATATTCGCGCATGGAGCTTGCAGCAGCACCCCGAGTTGCCCACTGCCATATGATATTTAAAAAAATTTCATTCCAGTCGGTACCTAGGAACTGGCCATTTCATAGGGATAGTGTTATGGTGGATTGCTCCGGCATGGTGTATGGGAAACACCCAGAGACAAAACCATGCCACACAATTTACTTTATAATGCAATTTCCACTTGTTATCAGTGGCTGGGTGTTGGGCCAGGGGATATGGAGATATCGGAATGCTCTTATGTGGAGTTTTCATCAGCACCCCGAGTTGCCCACTGCCAAATGAAAAAATATATATTTCCCAGGCAATCCAATACTTTTGTGTCCAACATGACTTATGTTAGCGCTCATACTCTCACACATACAGATGAATATATTTTCCCAATAGTGTACATTTGTTTGACCTCTACTATAGTGTATGATTACATGTAACTATTTATATTAGGTTTAAGGTTTTTCACATTTCCCTTGCAAGCTCCTTAGGCCTAAACTGTGTTTCAAAGGGATTCACCTCCTCCTCGCCTACCTGCATCGTGAGTGGTGTTGAGCCAAGTTCCATCACCTACGACACAGCCCCCAGTCGAGTCAAGATTGAAGCAGAGGGATAGAGGCCTTCTGTTGTTGACCAACCTGTTATTCTTTCAATACAATGGCTTCTTTATGACCATTGTTCACCTTTGTTTCCTCACCACCATCACAACCATCATCATCGCCATAGAACCAGCTGCAGTGACCATCATCACCAGCTACTTTAATAATGTTGGCATCTCTCACCCTCTCTCACCCACCCCAATCGCCTACTCTTGCAGTTCCGATATGGCAGCTGGCCCTTCAGTGCGGCTTTTGTGATCTCAAATTTATGGATTGGAAGAATTGTCTTCGATATGAGAGGGACTGTGCCCTCAATCCTTTCAGGGAGGCACAGCCACTCATCTGCAGTAGGTGTGGGAGTTCTATACCTAAGCCGACAACCTTGGCAGACATTGTATCACATGCATGGGGCAACCCAAGCAGCCGCTATGGACTATTGCAAGTTCTCCAACATGAAATTTCAATGTTCCTGCGAAGCTAGGCGACATGAACGTAGCTGTTAGGCCAATCCCATTGCTGAGCCTGTGGAATGTGGGAGCTGTGGTAGGCAGTTTACCAGGCAATATAACCTGCATTCTCACAGCACAATGTGTATGGGACCTGCACCACCACCTGCTAAATGCTAGCATAAGACAACCGATCAGCCTTTCACCATCACTGCTTGGCTGGGGCCTTCCACCTTACCCCAGCCAAGGCTGTCGACTGCCCCACAGCCATCACTCTTTGTGCCTGCATGTGAGATCGCTGTGTAAGGACGACCCCATGCCAAACCCCCATCTTCAGCATGGCTGGTGTGGCAAATGAGCATGGATTTGTGGAGGAGGAGAGTTCATTTAGGGGTGTGATGCTGACATACATAGTGAAGAATACCTCGATTGACTCCATCGATATTTGTGGCTACCTCGAGAGTATGAAGGCCAGCATCATCGGCCAACTGGAGCAGGAAATATTTATACAGGCCGCCATATAATATAACATCTTCCTGGAGTGTATGCATGGTAAGGCTGAACTGCATGAGGATGCGTCTGATCAACAAGCATTCAAAATGAAGTGCATGATGCTCTACAACACAGCCAATGTGGAACATACTGTGATGACAGCCATTGCTAAGATATGCCAGGAGGAGATGGACTACATGGGGAAGGGCAGTGGCTGGATGCTTACCATGGTCAAGAGGCTTCAGCTACTCATCAATAAGCTCGACCCCTATGAGCCTCCTCCTACATTGCCCTGCCTGCTGCAATTACCATGAAGAAGGCAATCATCAACCCCAAGAACCACAATAAGCAGTACTTCAAATATGCAATCATGACATGTTATGAAGAGGGGAGGGACCTTGAGCACATCAACCAGTACTACCTCGACCTGGAGGCCAGGCTCGACTTCACTACCCTGGCCTTCCCCACCCCTCTGCATCAAGTGTCCCTGTTAGAGAGGAGGAACCCAGGGGTCAGTGTCAATATCTATCCACATGAGGAGGACAAAACAATTGTCCTGATACAAGGAGTGGGACACCCACTTCAAGCTCTTCCTCATGATGATGGAAGATGGGAATGCACATTACTTCTTCATAGCTTATTTCTCCTGTCTCGTACACTTGCAGGTGACTACCCATGCTCAAGCTTTCTCCATTTGCAAGCAATGTCTGTGTGTGTGGGATTACTAGATGTGGGTGACAGGCCTCAATGGTGCCGAGACTCTTGCTGAGCACAGGAGGTACTGCAATGACTATGCCACTGCATGTGCCGACATGCCTGCCATGGAGAATAGCCAGCACCCTGTGCTCTGGTAACAGAACTTCCACCATGTCGACAAGGTAGATATAATCGTGTATGTGGGATTCAAGGCATACCTGCAGCATGTCCAGACATGTCAACAAAACCCAACAACCTTGTACATCTATAGGTACCATTGGCATGTGACCTAAACTATGGGGTTTACATCAAGGTGGACACTGACTTCATACTACCTGCCAAGACCACCAGCCTCCCCACTGGCATGAAGACCTACACCAGGGAGGTTGCTGTTGAACACTTCATGGTGGAAGTTATGATGATTGGTGCTCTGGTGAAGTATATGCATAGCCAGTCCAAGCTGATGTAACCACTGATGCCAGGCGAATGGGCTGGCTATAATAGGGTCATAACCAGTTATCTCTGTACAAGCCACTGCACCGGAGCCAACAACTGGAAGGTTCATGTCCACATCCACATTATGGGAGCATTCATCGAGGTGGCATGTACGAACTGCAGCAACCTTCGATGTCACCAAACACCTGCCGATCCTCTTCCACAACCTGGCATACAATGCACATGTTATCATCACACAGCATGGATATGACACAGAGGACTTATTCATCATCCCGAAAACAGGAAAAACTGATAACCTTTAGCAAATTATTAGGCGACAAGTTTACCATACAGTTTATCGACACCTACAGGTTCATGTCTGCCAGCCTCACGATGCTCGCCCAGAACCTACCATCTGTGAACTTCTGGACCACAGAATCGGTCTTCACCAACACCTGGCAGTTCGAGTTGGTGATGCGGAAGGCCATTATCCCCTGCAACTACATCATGTTGTTGGGGATGCTCACTGAGCCACTGCTGCCGGGCATCACATCCTTTGCCAATCATCTCACCAGCCCACTATCAGCAAGGAAGAATACAGCCATACACTAATGGTCTGCACAACCTTTGGTTGCACATTATTAAAGGCGTACAAAGAGCTGTACTTCACATCTGACATCCTCATTCTGTGTAATGTCTTCGAGAACTTCAAGGTGCTCTGTCTGGCGATGTATGGACTGGACTGTGTCTGGTATGTGAGCGCCCCGGCATTCTCCTTCGATGCAATGTTGTACAGGATGGGTGTGGAGTTGGAACTCCCTATCGACTATGATGCCCACCTGTTCATTAAGGCTGGCATCCAGGGAGGGGTGGCCCAGTGAATCACATATCATGTGGTGGCGAACAACAATGATCTGCACCACCATGTATGATGCCACTTGGCCATCTACCTACCTCCAGTACATCAATGATAATAACCTGTACGGATGAGCAATGTCCTGATCCCTGCCCTATGGAGGGTTTGAATGGACAGGCACCAATATTGATGTGATGTCAGAGCCAGATAATGGGCAAATTGGATACATACTGGAGGTGGATGTAGACTAACCTTCTGTACTGCATGAGGACCATCATGACCTGCCATTTCTACCCATCAACAAATGTCCCCTTTCGTCCAGTTAGCCCAAACTGATAACCACTCTTGAGGGGAAGACATGTTACATTGTCCACAATGTCACCCTCTTACAGGTTTTGGCTCATGGGCTTTTGCTAAAGGTTATCCACTGTGTCTTGAAGATCCACCAGAAGAAGTGGCTGAAGCCATACATAAAGATGAACATCGCCAAACATCAGGCTGCTGCAAATGCCTTCGAGCAGGACTTCTTCAAGCGGATGAACAATGCTACATATGGCAAGCTGATGGAGAACAAGCACAACCATTAGCAGATGGAACTCATCGGTGCCAAGGTGTGGGCGAGGGAGCTCATCTCCAAGCCAGCATTCCTTTGTTGGACAATATATAGCGAAATGTTATCTCTTGTCAAGCTTGCTCATGAGCATATAATGTTCGACAAGCCACTGTGTTCTGGCTTTGCCATACTGCACCTGTCAAAGACCCTAATGTACTGGTTCCATTATGATGTAATGAAGGCACAGTATGGCCCTGACGTGGGGTTGATATACATGGATACCAATTCCTTTGCTATGGCCATATCATGCCAGGATTTCTACCATGATCTGGCCTCAGACCCAGCGTTCATGGCTAAGTTCGAGCTCAGTGGCTACCCTCCCATTCATCATTGTTACTCCAATGCAAATGCGAAGGTCACTGGCATGTTTAAGGATCAATGTGGGAGGAACAACATGATGGAGTTTGAGTGGCTGAGGGTCAAATTGATTGCTTAAGCATGCAGTGACAAGGTCATGAAGCAGGACAAGGGTTTTCAAGAAAGCATTGTTGATCGAATTATTACCATCGAGGACTACAGCTGTGTTCTTCTTGACCACCAACTCATGAGGGTGCAGGTCTATAGCATTAGGTGGCACACCATGACATCTACACATAATGCAGCAATAAGCTTGCACTGTCTTGGATGGACGACAAGCATCATATCTTCGGCGACGGAATACACATTGTCCCCTATGGCTATGTTCGGTAAATCCTGGCACACACATGCCTTGGCAAGCACATATCATAATATATGTGTCTGCCCTTGGGAGAGAAACTGGGGGGGATGCATAGTAGGAGGCAGTTCCTCGCCCTGGGACTGACGAAGCTAAAGCTCTTCTGGTCCCCTCTCCCACAACAAACTACCTGTGTGGGCATGTGGAATCTTGCCCCGGCATGCTGGAGCTTCAAGCAGGAGTTGTATAGGAATCTTGCCAGGCATTCCGGTGTTTTCCTGCTCCAGCTCCAACACACTATAGCATATTTAGGAGCCATATCTATCCTACCATGTGTGTTGGTTTGTCTGGACAGCATGCTCGAGTAATACAGGAGTTGTATAATGTTCTTATCAGGCATGTCGCCAATATGTGTAATTGTGTCTGTGCTGTGTGCATTTACAGCACATTGGAGAACATGCTACAGATGGTCAGGTGTGCTGGCCTGTTGTACACTATGGCACCTTGCATATGATCGGTTCTTATTCCCCATACTCTGGTTCCCCCACTTCAGATAATTTTCCCCTAAGTATATCGCACACAAGTCATCTTCAGAGTGTTCTGTATACTCTATGGCTTGGTTCTGGCTTACAGGAGTACATATGGGAGGCCTGATCTGCCCTGTCACATATGTTGGCTGGTCGTGCGCTGGAGAACATGCAGGGAGCAGTCCAAGTCCTGTGCAGATGTATACCTAGTGTCCTGGTCCATATTTAGCATTTGGAGGCACACTCGACGACATATAGTAGCTGTAGAATGATGCTATCACATGTGTTGCTGCCTTTTTCTTGAAGATGGTGCTAGTAGCATGTCAGTTCCTACAGCAGAGGACGTCACATCCATGTCTTGTTAAGTGCATGGTACTAGCACATGCAATACATGTACCGTTTCTCATTTAGTCACTATGTATCTGTTTATATATCTACTACTCCATATTTACATGTACTGTTCATTGTCACTCTCATTATTTTACATCTCATCTTATTTTGGTTATACTCATCTGTATTTTGCACACACACAATATCTACCAGGGGATATGTTGTCTGTGTTGGGTCTCTGACCCAGGGAACTCTTTTATCCACTATCCATTGCAGACACAGTGCATATCCCAACCGAGTGTCATGAATGTGGTGGTCAGTACATGTATTATTTGTTTACTGCTGAAGGATCTGGTCGCCCATACCAAAGCTGCATGACATCTTCTCAAAAATTTTTTAGCCTCTACCTATCCTCCTTTACTCCAGGCTGTGCTATGACCTTTTGTTGTTTGTTTCATATTATGTCTATTTGTTTGTGAACATGATCGGTAATCTTTTCTGTTTCGGGATCGAAAAATGGAACAATTCCCATATCTATCACACCAGCCTCACCAACAGTTGTGTTATTTGTGTCTTGTAGTACATCCTATGTATATATGGCTTAAATGATTACCTGCTGGTGGCATTGCTGGCCTGTGGGGTTGATGGTCGCTAGTCCATAAACCACATACATGTTGTTTGGGCAGTGATCGGGGGGGTGATGCTGAAACAGAAGTGTGTGTGTGTGCGTGTGCTGTTACAGGTGCAAGGGAGGTGATCCTGTTCTGGCTGCAGGGCGGTGGTCTCATCCAGGCAGCATCATGGGGACTTCCCCATCTACCATTGATCGCCAAGGACATCGGTGAGTGTGTGCACCATATGTGAGGTGGTGGTGGTTGACTTTGATTGTATGTATGTATATATTAAGATACCTTACCCTATACTTAGTTTCTAGTTTGAGCCCATATGCTTACACACATTACATTGTCATCAATACCAAGGAGACAGACATAATAATATGGGTGACAAGGGCACAAACACAAAAAAAAGAACACACACATGCATAATATACAAACTGCTATTTATTACAATAAAAACATGCCTACAGCTCTCTCTCCCAAAAAAGCACACACATAATAAAAAGGCATAATATATGTGTGTTTACATATCACTAGGCCACACACACCCTACATAGCTAGAACAATCTCAAAGAGACACTGCAGCACAACCTTCATCTTGTCCTGTGCAAGGATATGGATGTCTGGGAGTACTGCTGCTGGCCTCTGCCGAGGGCATTGGACAGGCATCTGCATGGCAGTCGACCTCCTCATAGGATGGGTGGAGGTGACAGCATGCACCATCACTGGTCCCTCGGTGGAGGTGCCTTCATCCACCAGCATGGGGGTGGTGGTGGTGGTGGAGGCATCTGCCTGCTGCTTCCGCCTCAGCACAGGCACCAGAGTTGTGGCCACTGCATCTGATGTTGTTGTTGCCGCCGATGCTGCTGGACGGCATCGCTTCGATGGTGCTGGCAGTGGTGGTGGCTGTTGTTCGTTGACAAAAAGGTACAGCAACTCTGATAGTTCTGCCATCATCTGCGATTCCTTGCTCTGCTGCTTCCAGCTCGGCTGGCGTGCAATATCCAGTAGTGCCTGGGCCATCTCCACCTCCTGGATGGTTACTGCCCCCTCGTCGTCCAGCATGATGACGACCATTGGCAGTCACAAGACCTCGAGGAGCGGGCTGCCTTCCATGTGATCGATGGTCGGCAGCACCAAGGATGGTGGATATGTTATGGCAGTGTAGAGGTACATCATGCTGTAGGGTGTAGGCTCCTACCTCGTATAGTTTCAGTGCCAGGAAATGTACTGTGCACAGTTCTGAGCTGTCGCCTGGCAGGATCAGCATTACAGACGTGACTGATTGGTATGTATGGTGCATCCTAAGTTAAGTAGGAATGAAGATGCCCCTGAAGTTGAGTATTCGCAGTTTTCCAAGCACACTTGTGTACATCAATGTTCATGAGTGGGGCATCAGGCAGTGCTCTTAGGATCACTTCCTTCGTCATTGTCCTGCCGCCGACCTTTGATTCCTTCTACCGCCACCCCCCCCCCCCCTGTTTATTCGGGAGGAGGTAAAAGCCTTGAACTTTTTTTCTCTCCGGGCGAGTGCTTTCATTTTCCTATTATGCCTCATCACTTCCAATACTCGTTGGTTTTCTCCTTTAGCACTTTTCACTGCTCTTGCTATCTTGCCGGCCCCTCCGATGAGGCTACCAAGTAGTCCGATGGCTGGTAGAAGGAACGGCAAGATCCCACTGTGCTCAACTCGGCGGTGTGGTTTCCTATGAATAGTTTTCTTCTTCTTCCTTCCAAACACTAGGCCCATTCCACATTTGCAGAGCTTAGATGCAGGTGAAATGCCTACCATGCGGGCTTTGTCTGTGAGGATCCTGTCCACCGCGTGCCTATTCTCTAACCTGCTACTCGTCACATATGCTATGCCGTGCTCCCAGCACACCTCATCAAGGGGGTTGATTGGATCTTCCTGTCACCTCAATCTCCTTGCTAGCCGGGTACCAGGCCCACAGAATTTGTAGCCAGGAATATGCGCAAAGAACGATAGGTTGTTGATCATTGTATTCACCAGCCCACATCCCCTCTTGACTTTTCTCCCATGATGCATTACTGCATACTAACACTATGTGGTCAGTATGTGCAACATTTATACGTTTTGCACAACAATAAGTATGTGTGGTTTAGTGGTCATGTATCTGTATGATGGAGATTGTGCCCCAGACTACCATGATTCCTGTTAGCATCACCGCTGAAGACGAATCTATGGCTCAGGAATTGTGTCATGGAAAATTTCTACTGAACACTGTTTGTGCTATTATTGCTGGTCAGAGCAACTGTAGGAAGACATGTGTTCTCCTCAGCCTTCTGGAGAATCATAATGGTCTCTACTTCGAGAATGTGTATCTCTACTCGATGTCTATCCAACATCCAAAATACCTTCGCCTGGCACAGGTTCTACAGGCTGTGGTTGGACTTCAGTATTTCCTGTTTAGTGGCAATGCTGACATCATGCTGCGGAGCGATGCTAGGCCTAGCTATATGTTCGTATTCGACAATGTCATGTGTGAGAAGCAAAATACGATGCAACAGTACTTCAACATGTGTCACCATCTCGCCATGGATGCAATTTACCTCTGTCAGATGTACTCCTGTATGCCGAAGCAACTTCTGCATGACAATGCCTATTTCCTCATTCTTTTTTGTATGGATGACCTGAATGTCCGTCATGTGTTCTCCGAACATGTGAACACAGATGTCTCTCGATTGTTTTAAAAAATTGGGCTAGTGTTGCTGCAACAACCCGCATGGGTTTCTCATCATCACTAAGGACTGTCCACCTCATAAGGGCTGGTTTCGATGCAGCTTCGATCTGTTCATTATCGTGCCATGGCGAACTATGAGCTATGCTGTGTCCAAGTTCTGCCATAGCGGCCTGAAGCATGCACTGGAAATTTGTATTATGTCTACTAATTATGGGAACTGTAGTTTTGGTGGGAAGTAGGCCAAGCATCTCAGGGGACCTATGCCCGATGGTGATGCGGCGAATGTGTCCTTTGTCTGCAGCATTACTTCCACGGCTATGGCACTTCTACAGGCCACATGTACCACCACCAAGTCTCAACTTCACTCTCTCTCAAGGCTCATGGCCTTGGAGCCAAAGCTTAGTGGTGTAGGCGAGAAGCTTGTCAACACATTGACTACTGGCTTACAGACATTGACCGATGATGTGCACAAACTGTCTGGCTTGGGTGCGAAGATGACCACTCTAGAGGACCACATTTATGCTACCAATGTACTGGTCACAGGTATGGATATTAACCTTGTTGGGCTGGTCAAGTCTGTGTCCAGTCTCGCCGATTTTGCCTCCAGCTATGCGCTCTGGGTTGTGGAAGGGTGGATATTGACCAACACGAATGCTGTGTCTGCCAATATGGAGGTCCAGATTCGCTCGTTGACTTCTACCAAAGTGGAAATGCTTGCCACCACCCTTGGCCGACAACTTGAAGCTTTCGAGAAGAAACTCGATGTTGTGGGTGCTCAAGTTACTACCAGGGCCCTTGCTTTGACTACACAGCTGACTGGTCTGGAATCGGGCTTTGCCACCATGAAGACGAAACTGGATGATGTGGTGGTGAAGGTCAGTTGCCTACCCTCCAAGATTGAGGGTGTGCTTGCAACATTCATGTTGAAGCTCATCTACCTGGAATCAAATGTTGATGCTGTCGATATGTCATCCAGTCAATTGTCTAGTCAGATATCGACCCTCACGTCCAATGTGCAGAACCTCCATGGTTTGGGTGGCACACTTGGCAGTGTCATGAAGGTGGATTACATGGGCTCTCATATTGACACCAGGGTGCTGGAAGCCCTCGGTGCTACTCTGAAAGATAATATGCTTGTGGCAAGCACCAATTCGAACAAACTGGCTGCTCTGAGTACACAGATAGAGCATGTCTCCGATGTGGTCACGAGCCCCGAGCTCTTGGCCAAGTTCTCTGCTGTGGAGGCATGACTCGGTCTCTCTCTCTCTCTCTCTCTCTCTCTCTCTCTCTCTCTCTCTCTCTCTCTCTCTCTCTCTCTCTCTGCGATGTTGGACAGTCATCGTACTGCCAGGGGTACACAGCAGATGTCTGTGGCCACCCTGGATGCGCAGATCGGCACTGTCATGTCTGGGTGACTACCAGAATCATTGGTGATGTTGCCACCAAGCTCATGTCCTGCATTAATGATTTGAGTGTACAGTTTGTGACATTGGAAGATGTACATCGCATGCTCTCAAACCTTTTATCTGACATGTCGGTGAGGACAAGTGGGCTCATTACAACCAAGTACGGGATGCTGTCATACAATGCATTGGCAAAGCGGAAGACAGCCTTATCAAGTTGACCGAGAATCGCCACTATATATATATATACTGTGTACATTTGAAAGTATGTATCAGTGATATGGCTACCCTGGCCGAGGATCTGAGTTATGTCATTGCCAGCATTCGCAAAAAGTATATGCTCACCAAGAGGTTGTGCATGGAACGTGACGTGGTATTGTTTGAGGTCTTCCAGCCAATAACATCGTGGCTCGACACATTGCAGTCACCACCACCTGTTCCCTCTGCTCTGAAGGCTAAGCTGCACTTCTCACCGAAACAAAAGACTGCAGCAGAGGAGGAGGCGATCACTGATGAAGATGACGTGCCCCTGACATCTTTAGAGCACAAGAAGGTGCGATCCAATGCATACTCAATGGTGCTTCGCCATTATCTCGCTTCATATACAACACATCTGAACGATTCTACTTATTGTGTGTACAGACATGGGAAGAAGTTGTTCCTCAGTAACAAACAAGTTTTCTTTCTGCCCAATGATGCTATCAATGTAGGGGACATCGTCATGCAAGCCTGACCCAGCCTCTACGAGCTACTGTTTAAACATGTGCCTGGGGATTATTCCCATGCTGCACTTCGACAGTACTGGCGGTTATTACAGCTCACACACAGATATTTGGTGGACAATGATGTCAGCAGTCATGCATATAAGGACAAGACCCACCCTAAATTTGATATTATCGAAGATCTGTTTCCAAATATCGGTGTGAACCTATCGGGTCTGAAGCTTGATAGTGGTAGCCGGTTGGAATATGTGTACTGGGACGATGTGAACGAGCGGTGGACAGTCTACATCTGATAATACATCTCACACAAATGAAATAGTGAATATCTTGTAAGAGCACCACAAAGCTGGCCATATCCTATGAGGGGTGGGCCTGACCTGCGACTATATCGAAAACTCAGATCATAGCCAAGTTGCATCGCCCTACACGAAAGAACTTCCCCAGACATAAGGTGCTTCTCTTCGGACTTCATGACCTGTTCCAGGCCAGGAAAAAAAATAGGGGGCTGGGGAGCCAGGTGGCGACCACCTCGTGGTTACCCATGGACTGGACTCCGGTGCGAGCAAATCTCCATCCTCCTCCGTGACGGGAAGGGAAACCTACGAATTCTGAAGGGGTATTGTCCTTTAGGTCTCCGTAGCTGGACTGGAAGGGAGTGGAGGGGGAGAACAGGGAAATAGTTTTAGAAAAATTAAGGAGTGGACAATGGGGTCCTCTGAGTCGCACGTGTAGCTGCCTTCGTGGCCGGTGGTGGCCATTGCATTCCGGCTGGTATCCGGCTAGTTTGATGGTGGGCTGATTGGCTGAGACGTTGGTGGCGGGGGTGGCTCGGATAAAATAACAGGTCCCTGGCTCTGATCATTTGTCATGGTGGACTTGTGAGATGTCCGCATGCTGGATATCTCCCAGAAGCCATGGCGAAGGGCTGGGGAGGAGGAGGCTCGCCAATTTCTGTTCACAGAGATTCGGTAGAGACATTGGTTAGTAGTTTCGAGAATAGTTAAAACAATAATCACCAGTGCCTGGACGAACAGCCACCTTCCAGAACTCACAACATCAGAGTTCAGGTCCCATTAGATTTACTTTCATATCTCTTAAAAAATTACTTTCATAAAAGGTAGATACGTTTAAATTAGTAATAAATAATTAAATAACTTCCTTCGGAATTAAACCCCCTGCCCCAAATAAAACAAGATTTTATAATTAATTTAACTACTTATGTACAGAGTTCACGACTTTTAATTGGGATCAATGTGGGGTAGGGTATATATATATATATATATAGAAAGTACATTAATTAACTTTAATTTTAAAAAATATAATAGAGCTCAGTTATGACCAATGGCCAAGCACTGATCAAATTTGTAATTTATTTGTTGTTGTTGCAGCCGACTCCTCGCAGCCGACTCCTCGCTGCCGACCCCTTGTAGCCGACTCCTCACTGCCAACTCCTCATAGCCGATTCCTCGCTGCCTACTCCTTGCTGCCGACTCCTCGCTCGCAACTCCTTGCTGCCGACTCCTCGCTCGCAACTCCTTGCTGCCGACTCCTCGCTCGCAACTCCTTGTAGCCGACTGCTCGCTGCCAGCACCTCCCAGCCGACTCCTCGCTGCTGACTCCTCGCTGTCGACTTCTCGCAGCCGACTCCTCGCAGCCGACTCCTCGCTGCCGACCCCTTGTAGCCGACTGCTCGCTGCCGACTCCATGTAGCCGACTCCTCACTGCCAACTCCTCATAGCCGATTCCTCGCTGCCGACTCCTCGCTGCCGACTCCTCGCTGCCGACTCCTCGCAGCCGACTCCTCGTTGCCGACTCTTCGCTGCTAACTCCTCGCTGCCTACTCCTTGCTGCCGACTCCTCGCTCGCAACTCCTTGCTGCCTACTCCTCGCTCGCAACTCCTTGTAGCCGACTGCTCGCTCGCAACTCCTTGTAGCCGACTGCTCGCTGCCAGCACCTCCCAGCCGACTCCTCGCTGCTGACTCCTCGCTGCCGACTCCTCGCAGTACCAATGTCGCAAAAGTCAGGTTAACAACTGTGTGTGTGACGTTCTACTGTTGTAGTACTTTATACCTGCATTCTGCCAGTCTAAGATGGCGCTATGATATAGAGGGTTATACCTCTAATTACGAAATTGTCTAAGTGAATTCGTTCTTAACTGTAACTGATATATTCTATGTAATGTCCAGCCGGCACCCTTCCTCACATACTCTTCTTCCTTCTGATTAATCTTCCGAATACTCTTCAACACTGTCTTCGATGACATGTATGTTATGCAGAGGCAAACTTCGAATTTTTGAAGGCACTCGCACTAAATTCATCATCGTGTGATTATGGTTTAGTATATTGACATTCCAAGCATATATTATATTTTAGCGCACATTTTTACATCTCATCTGTAAGGTGATCCATAACATTCTGGTTCATATGCTTAAGATATGTACAAATATCTTTCTCCATGCCAGATTCAATGTATGTCTTAATTAGACTGCAGCAAGTGGATTCTTTCGCAATGAACCGATTCTCATTTGATAGGCTACTGCATATGGGTGTAGGAGCTTTTTCATATTTACAATTTTTTACATGGTCGTTATGTGCCTCTCAGTTTCTTTTTTTTTTCCTGATAGCTATGTATTTTGGATCTTGCTTCAACTGGAATGCTTCCTGTTGCTTGATAACATGTGAACTCATGTTCTCACGTATGACAGCTGAATTCTCTAAGTAACCAGCTCGACTTTATGAAAATTTTCCAGGGTTCTTAAGTTAACAGGCATTGCAACTTTTGCTAAAGGTCGTGCTGCAATATCAACATAAATATCTTGATGTCTTCGGAGCATTGTTCATGTCCAGGATCGATTATGCCAATGGTGACAGTGCACTAGTATCCAAAATAGTAGGTGCAGTCCATTCTCTTGATGTTTGTGGAGAATTGTTTGCAATGTTCGGGTCTGATGTTGTTGATGGCGAGAGTGTATCCAATGCAGACGTACATCTCTTGGCTGGTATGAGTGAGAGAGAGAGAGAGTCCGTAACATGATGCAAGATGTCTTTTTATGCTCTCACACCATCCAAATTGAGACTTGCACTGTTCACATGTAAAGGTAGATTGCTTCATGTTCTTAGAATAACCAAATAAAATATTCTAATTACCGTACTCTCAATGAGTTCCGCTCACTGTTATACTTTCCAACTAATGCTGCTTGCATTGCGCAAAAAAAAAAAAAGGTGATTGGTTTCAAACTTATAGTAGGAATTTTTTCAATAAATTTCTATTTTATATATATTAAAACTGAGTAACATAGTTTGAGTCGCTGTGACTAACGCAGGATGTGTCTGGCGAACTGAATCTGTTTGGTTTCATTCATAAAAGGATTTTTTTTTTGTTTCAGGAAGTAATTTGTTTCACAATACTACTTAATAATAAGTATTGGTTATCCGACAGCTTAATAAATAGAAACACAACATTTTTAGCCATCAGTGCCATACTATTTTTGGCATACATTTTTAGGTAAGGAAATTGGCAGTTAGCCCTTCGGATTTTCCTCCAGTAACCCTGAACACATTTTCTGAAATTTTTTTGTGTGTGCTTATGCAATACTTGAGAAAATATTTTTTGAAAATGTCGAAAACACGGTTCGTAGAATATGTATGCAGTTGAAATAAAATAATAAGTTATTTTTAATAAAAGTAATATGCGAGGAAATGAAGTTCGCAGAAAATCATTTTATATACATGTGGAGGTTACCCGATTGCGACATCACCTCGTCGCCGATGTACATCTTATCTACGTTACTGGCCTCCCCTCCTCTGCCATCCCTCCTTATCCCTCCATTCCCCGCTTCCCATCCCCAAGTGGCTTGCCAGGTCGGGCAGTCTGCCATGTTCGCCCCTTGCTCCGCGCCCGCCGACACTGCCAGACGTAGCCTTCGATACCTCCGTGTCTGCCTCGTCACTTCACGACGCGATGGGAACACGGATCGAATTTCTGGCTGAGCCTAGGGGACTAAGTGATTTTGCGACGCTTCTGTTTTGATGCAGTTTGCTCTGGTAAGCTTTGAACATGGGGCTCGGGTCCTTGAAAGCTTCGCGTTTTGGAAGCTTCACGTACGGCATTTGCTTGAATAGTTTGCTCAAAACGACTCCATCAGTGAGTAGTTTAATGGATCTCTCTTCACAGTTGGGCAATGTGGCTACATCTTAGTGAGCATTATTAGAAATCTAGTTACACATGGCTTGATTTGGTTTCACTTTGGCGGAAAATGGTTAACTTTTGAAATTATTTTGGGCCTTAATTCACTCAGTAATTTTCTCTAATTGTATGTCCTTCTGACTTTGGTATGCATTTTGAGTTTACCTAGATTCCATTCCGGCCAAACGCCGGCTTTGATTGAGCACTAAGTGTCGCCCGGAGTCTGCCGGAGTCAAGTTGCGGTGTGTTATCCCATCAATACTTCTGGTTGGCTTGTGGTTTTGTAATGCGTTTTCTAGTAAAGGAACGCGACTGTTCCGCGTGTCCTTCAGTTTGCAAGTCCTTTAACAGAGTTTGTTGTAGTAATGCTCCGTTACCAGATTCTTTCCCGGTTTCATAATAGTATATGCCCGGAGTTTGCTTCGCGGAAATTGTAACAGTTTTATGCAGTTTCCTGTGTGTTCCCTTCGTCGTATGTGCGCAAGTACTGGAAATACGAATTTTTAAGGCAGTCAACTGTGTGATATTATAATTAATTTTTAGAATGCTCACCAGACTGGGCATGCGGAGTTAAATGGGGCAGACGTTCTGTAGTTCTCGTCATCTGATTTAGGAACGAGTCTTGTCAAATTACATTTTACTGGGTTCAAAATTTGTCAATATTGTGACATGGGCGGAAAATCCATTTCTGTAGGAAACCATGTTGAAAATCTCAGTTTTTTTTTTTGAGGAGCTTAAGAAATAATGTTTGATTGCAGTTAGGCATTGATTAAACTTCGTGTGAAAACCTTGTCAATCAATGCAGATATTGAATTTTGGATTCAGAGTGATGAATACGAAACCCTTTAGTAGTGTAACGCCAGGACTTTCTATCGGAAGTATTAACGGCCAATTTTGATGAGATTCATTGATAGAGTTTCATGGTCAAAAGTATTAATGCTGTTGAATTTTACGTGGATGTTTTATGATAAACGAGTATTAGATACAGCCTAGTTCCAGAATGTTGTAACTGAGTGCGGTACTCTTGCTTAACGTGTGTATTTTTTGTGGTTCAATGAAATCCCATTAGTGTTGATTTTAATACATTTTAGTGTGTGGTATGTTTAATGCGTTCGCTGGCCGATCGCTTTAGTTTTGTTTGTATACTGGCACGTTTGATGACATAATCGTTGAGTGAAAGCACACTTATTTGAAGTGAGGGCCAAGCATTTGAGCGGACCTGAGAATCTGTGATTATTTTAGCTGCTATATTCATTAAGGTCTTTTGTGAGTGTGAACGCTCTTGAAGTTGAAGTACAAAAATAATTAGGTGTGTTTTTAGTAGGTATGTTATACTTACGCGCGTATTTTCACGATTTTGGAATTGCTCAATTGTGAGCACACACACGTTTGAGGTGAAATTGCAAACTGTTTTTTTTTTTTTTTTTACTAGTTGGCCATGAAATGACCGAATTGGAATATTAACATCATGTTTGATGTTGATTCATTTGTGAACGGTATGAACCGACAAACCTTATAAATTTCTGTGAACTTTTCTTATTCTGCACAATTGAAGTGCGTTTATTAATTGCATTGTATTGATGTCATTTAATGGTTTTTTTTTAAATTCTGGTTTTACTATTATTCATTTTTGGATTCATGAGGAAACACGCTCCTGTAAGAGGATGACGGCAGTTGGCTTTGTTGTAAACTAACTATTAGAGAGTGTATAATAAATGCCTTGTACAGTGATTGTTTTGTATGTATTATAAAGGTACCCTTGTTCCTAAATTACGGCACACGACAAGTCAGATTCGTCAGCAGATAGATAGATAGATTAGATAGAGAGAGAGAGGAGAGAGAGAGAGAGAGAGAGAGAGAGAGAGAGAGAGAGAGAGAGAGAGAGAGAGAGAGAGAGAGGAGAGAGAGAGAGAGAGAGAGAGAGAGAGAGAGAGAGAGAGAGAGAGAGAGAGAGAGAGAGAGAGAGTGATTCCTGCGAGGTCTGGTCCCTAACGGCAATATGTCAAACTTTCCTATTTCTTTTCTCAGAGAGTTAGCGATCTCTCGTGAGTCATCCCTGGATATCTTATGTCTGCCTTCCCCCGGTCGGTAGCCTTGGGTGCTCGCATTTGTACACATTAGGATTTGCAGCAACTAGCTGAGTGCGCTGGCAGCATGAGCCTGATGGGAATGCGTGATATCAGTTCGGGTAAAATATTTGTTCTCTCGGTATATGTAATAAAATGTAATTATGCAACTGCGTGTGTATTGTTAATATTATAATTATTTTACTGGCACGATTAAATAATATAATTATTCAGTATTTATTACACGTATGCACCATTCACTTGTTGTGTAATGCTATACGTGACTCTCGTAGCTTGCGGACTCGTTGTAAACCCGACACAATGCTGTTATAATAATTGATGAATACAGTTTATGTTAATTTCAATAATTAATCATGTGAAGCGATTTACACAGGATGAGTCACACTTGAGTACCCAGCTCCGCGGTCCGACGTCGTCTCCTTCCGAACATATACTGAACATTTTTTAATAATTTCATAACTTATATATTCAACATAAAGTAATATGGCAGATGGCTGCGGGGATTGCAATGTGTACTCTCTCTCTCTCTCTCTCTCTCTCTCTCTCTCTCTCTCTCTCTCTCTCTCTCTCTCTCTCTCTCTCTCTCTGCACATGAAAGTGTTCGATTACGCCCTCAGTGCACATGATAAGTAATTTCACGATTAAATAATATATTTATACACCCTAATTATTCATTACAAGTATTCACTCTACTCCCACCCACTCCCTTATGCAACTGAATTTGCACTTCCATCCTTCTCACTTGTCATCCAGCTACCAACGAGACAATACCAGGTCCTGTAATTACTCTCATTACGTAATTATGCAGATAAAATCTAAGTACCCTCCCTATCACAGTACCCATCGCTGTAAGACCTCTCCTGGTGGCCAGCAGGCCTATGATGCCCACCAAAACAGGTCCTCAAATCTCCGGCAGTCCCACAAGGGGCGGTGGCGTACAACAGGGTATGGAGGTGAGGGGAAGTGTATATACAATTGCATGTGCAATTGCAATTGCATGTGCAAATCTGGCAGACTGGTGTCATACACCTCCAGAGGGTGGGAGGGGAGCATGTCACGGGGTTACTTGTGGTTATATCACCGGAAGCCTGCGCTCCCCCTACTCATGTCGATACGTAATCAAGTTTTTTTTTTTAAGTGTTGTTTTTGACGTACAATTCTAATGAACGTCTTTCTCTCTTTCTCGGTCGCTCACTAGGCGGGGGGTCTGAGCTCCAAAGTGAGTGGGACGAAAACACGTTCCTCAGCGATGCCACAGCTCAGTCAGTTCCCTACGATCCAGAGTGACACAAGTGCCGTACAAGGAATTAAGGTTGGGCAAACCATCTGCCGACTAAACCATTCGGATCTGTAAATAACATTTCCTGTGGTGACTCATTGGAATTAGTGAACAAAATCGCGATTCTGTGTCGCGAATTCGGGAAAAACACTTCATACTATCATGTAGCCCGATAAGTTCTCTATCATCGAATACTTGATTAATATTATTTATTTCAAAAACTCGGAAGCAACAGCGCCGAGAAGTTAAAAACGCGTCACCAAGCCGAGAACAAAATGCAAAAATTCATCTAGAAATCCAAAAAAGAGAACTTGTCCAACCACTCAGCAGCACGGAGAATATTCGCCTTCGTCGACTGAGGCAGAAGTAACAGCAGACCAAGGATCTTGTGGAAGCCTAGCCCAGGCCAGGCCGGCCCTAGTGGGTCCGGAACGAGCGGCTAGTCCGGCGCCTAGCACCTCGCTAGTGCGTCCCAAGAGGCAAGGAACGACTCTATCGTGTCTGCAGAGAAGCGACGAGTTCACACACGAGGTACTCAGGAAACTCGGGAAAGGTTTACCAGCTCAGCTAGTCCAAACCAGCTCACCTGCCTCCGCTGACTTACGTCCTTACCGACTAGTGTTGGATTTCCAACCTCGATACACTTCGAATTTCATGGAATATCTAGCAGTGGGGTCATAGATCCTACCCACCAAATTTTTAAGGTTTAGTGGCAAAGGTATGGTAGAACTTAAGATCTTAATTCGTAATTCGATTGCAATTCCATTACCTACATTAACTACAAAAAAATTATGAACCAAATATATTGATGAGGAAGAAATATACAGTTGAGATGTCATTATAATCTGTTCGCAGTTTTTCACACATTCTTAACCAAGCCTTTAAAAAATCACCCATGCACAGCATGTTCGGATGTTTCCTGATTATGCAATTCATCACAGGTTTTTTCACTTTGTTAATATTAAACTATTCTTTTTTTTAGTGAATAGAAGTTTTATTTATATTTCATCGATAAATTATAACGTTTCATTTATAATTAATATGTATTAAAACGGCGATAGATTAGGTGTTATGATTATGCCTATTAAGAAATAGTTTTAATGCAAAAAATTATCACACTGAGGGCACACGAATGTTGTGCGTTGTGCCTTTAGTGTAATTGTCATGACTTCGTTAAGTTTTGTTTGCATGAGGTAGAGGAATAGCAAGAAAGTATAACTTTAGCAGGGATTCCGAAAATATTGAAGTAGCACTGAATAGACTATAATAAGCACCTATATGGAACAAGATACGATGATTTAGTAGACAACAAGCGACATAGAAGAAACCAGGACAGCACAACTATGACAAGACAGTGAAAACAGTGTGTTATGAATAGGAAATATTTCCTTGTCGTTCTACAAGACAGTTAGGCAACCGGGTCCAATTCCCGGCGAGTTTTGCTTCCGGATTTTCACATGTGGGAACCATGGTGGACGATGCCGCTGGTCGGCTGATTTTCTCGGGGTCTCCCGTTTTCCCCGTTCTTTCGTACCAGTGCTGCTCGATTCTCTCCTCTCTTCATCCTCATCGACCGCCATGACCTCGATGTTAAGAGCCACCCAAATCTTTTCACTCAGTCACTCTACCAGAAAAATTTAACAAAGTTTTAGAAGAATTGTTTGTAAAACGTACAATGGCATTTTACTGTATACGCCTTGTTTTTCGTGGTTGCTCAGTTTGTGTAAGAGAGAAGGGGTGAAAGGGGGTAGGAGAACCCTCTATAAATCCGCGATGCCGTGTAGCCAGTCTGCACGCGCGCTGCTCGATGGTGTGGCTGTTCCATTGGGATGACTGAGCTCCATCGATGCGGATGGCCGCCCTTTATGAACTGGACCAAACCGTCTCTCGATTCCGACAGAATGTTGCGTAACAAGCTCTTCCTTTGATGGGCGGTCTCTCTTGGTGGCTATGTATTAGCACCGTACGTACGTGGGTCACATACTTGATCTACGTCCCCGATGTTCTACATGGCCGGGCATCAATTACTCGACTTGGGGGAACCCCGACCACGTTGTCGGGTAACACAAAACAACTACTAACCACGCACTAGAAGAGAGCTTTGCATTTGGATTAGACTAGAATACTGGGCCACGTATTTGTGCAGTTCGGACATCGTGCCAGTGAAATAACGGCCACTCACGACACACTCCCTAGAAATTTGTATTTTTGATTGCCATACTCTTACAACTTTTATGTAAATGAATTTAGTATCGTCTACAGAGTGTTCAATAGACACGCAACCAAATACTCGGGTGATCAAGAACGGGGATGAAATTGGCCATGGGAGGCATAAGGTATTATAGTCTATTCGTATCTTCACACGTTTGAATCAAAACTTTGGTTTCTTTCTAAATATTTCGTGTATTACAAGCATTTTATACTTGTGTTCACAGAAAAAGTATTTTATTTTTGGTTAAATTGGACTTTTACTTATACTTTGTTGATAAATTATAATATGTAATTTATAATTACTATAAATAAAACAGGAAGAAGATATACATGTTGGTAATGCCTAGTAATAAATCGTTACAATGGAAAATGTTATTAAACTGGATGCTCACAAATACACTTTCGGGGAATTTTAAAGACTTGGTTAAGCTTTGTCTGTATGAGGCGGAGGAATATCCTGGATGTAGAACTTTAGTGGGGCTTCACAGAACTTTAAAGGAACCTTGAATGTACTAAACCTGCAATTCGGCTGGATTTGTTATGGTTAAAAAAACGGGAAAACAAAATCAGGATGGCCGATCCGGGAATCACACCCAGGTCTTCACGAATGCGAGTCCACCGTGTTATCAGATTATCAGTGAGAGATCTAGTTCTGTTGGAACAGTAGTAAATACCAGAGAATAATATGAACCATTTACCTAGTTTCAATTAGTTATTTTGACTACTTCTAGGCCTAGCCTCTACTGTAAATTACGACGGAAATCACGCTGCCGAAATTGATTAAAATCACCGTCGAAAATAAATCAAGTACCTATAGCCCATTCATGATAACTTTAGATTTTCATGAAGCACTGAAAAGTTATATTTTCAGTGCATTCCTCAGCATCATGCAAACAACGTATAGAGGATGTATACATATTTGACCGACAAACTTCGATTGTAAGTTAATCACGAAAAAAATAAGTTGAAGACATGTATACAGCCTATGGTCTAACCGGAATACTAAGGGTGGTACACATCTTTGAAGTTGGACTTGGAAAACTTTTTTATTGCAAATATTGGAGATAATATTTAAGATGAAACACCGATTGTCTGGATAATGGTTAACTGAACAAAGATCTTTAAACAACACAGCACTTGTCGCTGTCATCAATTTATTTCATGTAAATAATCACTGTTACTACCCCTATTTAGAACTAACTTCCATGTTGCGGTAGAATATTCGGAACTTAAAGGATGGTATTATTAAACCTCGTGTCATAATTAACAAAAATATCACTTGTAACTACCCTAAACCTCACCGGTTTCGAGTAATTCTTTTTTACTTTCAATTGATATTTACCAATACCTGGCAGGCGATACACAATAATACTCTTTTGCGGCTATTAAGGGGAGTTGAAGATTTCAGAGAGAGGTACATTACAGTGGTACTGTAATAAACGTTTCCTTCTGTTACAACTTCAAAAATGTATACCGCCCTTAGAATTAATTTTAGACCATATGTTCTATACATGTCTTCAACTTATATTTTTCCTAATTAACCTACACCTGAAGTTTGTCAGTAGAATTTAGATACACTCGGTAGAAAATTTACCACACATCACATTCGTGTGCACTCCGTTGAATAATATTTTTGCATTTGATCTATTTCTTACTAGGCATACAAACACCCCTATTTCCTCACGACTTTAATTGTATTAATTATGAATGAAATATTATAGTTTATAGATAAAATGGAGATAAAAATTCAATTTAACCAAACATTAAGCACTTCCATGTTACCACAGGTATAAAACGTTGGCGATACATGGCATAATAGGAAACAACCTAACACGTCATACATGGGGTGATTTATCAAATGTTTGTTTCAAAAAGTGTGAAGAAGCCATACATGGATTATACATAGTATTTTTAAGTAATTCCCGATTTTAATTCTCAAGTATACGCATTTTTCTACTGACAAGCTCTGCTATTGATAAATAGACCGAGGAAGAGAATTTTCACAGAGTCCGTTGAAGGTGTCAACAAATATAAATCCGTTGGTCTGTCTGCCGACCACCCAAGGAGGTCAAGCACTTTACAGCCAATTTCAACGCCAAACCATTGTGAAGCCTTGCTTAAAATTTGACACGCATGTCAACTGGTCTGCTTCAAGAAATTGCGTGTACACTCCATTCTACTGCCAAACAAACTGTCCTGCCAGCCTTAAGAACTTAATTCCTGTCCCCGTTTATGGTGTTATAAACGGTGAAAATATACGTTAATATTTCTTGTAATTACTACGTGAAGTGTCTTTGGACTGGTTTAAAATCATTATTTCACTCGCAATGTGAACTGGTATGAATGGCGCACTACGCCAAGTGAATTGGGCCGAGCGAGTCGGTATTGACCACTGTGATGGAAAATAAACTTCTCCTAAATTGCTACTGCAATATAGCCAAAGTTCTTAAAATTGAATTTGCCCGTTACTTCACTGCACGCACGTTCGTATGAAACTACGCATGTAAAAAGACGTTTCGTTCACGTCGAAGTTATAGTCAAAAAACATGATAGTAGTAGCCTGCATTCTAATGTTAGTAAAGTATTAACACTACTGTGCTGCGGAAATATACCTTTTAGAAATTTTCTCAAGTTGACTCGTCCGCCTCCAAGCAGATCGGGTACGCAAGTCTAACCTCAACCAGGCGCAAGGATATACTGGATCGTGCAACGAAGCGCTCACGAGGGCGTCACGCGCCCCTTCTTGGCAGCATTCGGAACTGCGCGTACGTCTGGCATGTTCCATACACTCCTTGTACTTTCTTGCCCCTCTTTGATATTTTGTGCCACATTCTCGGGTGTATAAATAAGCGCACGCCAGCTGAATAATCGTGCAATCTTCCTCTACGAGTGATGCAGGCTGGCAGGCGAGGGGATGACGTCGGGATAGCAATCCGCAGTTAGGCTTCATGGAACTAGGCGTGGCCATTTTGAAAGTTTAAAACTAAGTAAGTTTTTGTGTACTGTTTTTTAGTACGTTGCCCTGGTAATTAGTACATTACTTAAATAGCTGGAATGTGGAATGGTAGAAATCTTTACGTCTTCCTGAGTTTGGAAGTGTAGGTCATTTTTAATAGTTACTTTTAATTTTCTGGCGTCTCTTAGACATTCAGTGGAAGTGATTCTTCGCCATCAGTATTATAACTATCATAAATTGCTGTTTTAAATAGATTTTGTCAGAGGTGATTTTTCTGGGCAATGAATCATGTGTTCCCCTTTGAAGGTAGATATATTTTTCTAAGATTGGTATTTTTTTGAAGAGTGGTACTTATCGCATTTTTCTATTCTCTGTCAATAGAGGGAATAACAGTGATTTTTTAAAACGTAAATTTTATTCCATGGTTGTCTGTTTTTAGTGGTGGATTGTTACGGGTTGGCTGCTTTGTGGTCTCTCATGCTTCATTTTCAAAGAGGTGTATTATCTTTGCTCTGATTTTGTTGGGACAGGTTAAGACCTTTGTTTTTCTTTATGTTGCAGTATATTTTCCTGCCTTTCCCCTGTTTGGCAGCATCAAGCGTATTACACTATATTGGATAAAATAATTCCTTTTGTATAATCTTTTTGTAATCTAATCCATGCGAATTTTTCTGAATTGTGTGTCTGGTGTTGAGAGTAGGCTTGTGTACCCTTTTCTGCTTTTTCCTAATCCTTGCTATGTCCCAAAGGGGCGTAACAACTGAACACCTGACCCACTGATAGATCCGAGATGTGTTACGAATGGTAACAGAGGAACCGCGTATCCATAATGAGAGTTGACAGTTACCTGTATACAGGTGTTCCGTTAAAAAATAATAAATATATAATCGGGCAGTCTGTAGCCAAGGGGACGCAGTGGACACGTGTTTTGCAAGCACTTGCCGATCTAGTGATCATCAAATATGCTCGGCTTCATCTAATCGACGTACCCCCCCCCCCCCCCCTGATAAGGTGAATAAACTCGTGTCTCGCAACACAAAATGAACGGCGTGCGCTCCAAAACCTACCAGTAATATTTAGCCATTGTGGTCCAATGAATTGTGTGTGTGCCCCCACAATGCGTATCTATACAGTCATGTTGTCGATAGCAACTTTTAACCATTGTGTATGGGTTTATGAATCTCGTGCCTAAAAGCTGCGGAATTTAAAACGCCATCGTTTGTGAAGGAAGTGATAATCTACGTTTCCTGAAGCATAAAAATCAGTACGCGATTTCTACCTGCTCCCGGCAATCGTCATTTCGATCCTATTTACTCTATGGTCATTTGTTTAGAGCACCCCTGACATAGTTTATTTACTGACAGGTAAGATACGGTGATCCCTGTTAAACGTGGATATGTTCACACTGCGCTCAACTCCCATATCTTACCTGTATACTGTCAATGAACTGGTCTGCCGCGATGAGGTCACGGCAGCTGAGACATCTCGCTCTTGTGGTAAGGAGACGCAGAAACATTACTGGTCAGTTTCAAGCCTAGCCATGACTCGAGTAGGCTACATTGCATAGTCAGTTGTGGTTTAGATCCCTCTGTGGAGGATAGTCCGTCACCTAAAGCTGTTCTGTGCCTCAAAGTGCAAAGTTATATATATATATATATATATATATATATATATATATATAATCACTCGTAACCATCTTTCAACAGCAAATTAATGTTAATCTACAGAGAACTCGTCTGTTTGAATTTTCTCCAATAAATTAATTATTTTGTAACTGTATAAAATACCGCTCAACTTGTAGACATGATTTAGAAGTACTATTTCCTCGCATGAAAGATAGATAAAAGCTGTTCACGATAAAATGAGCACTTTCCAAATAGAAAATTTTCACTACCCCTGTCTGCATATATTTTAACGAACGCACTAAGAGAGACATGTGCTCAGTAAAGTTGGTAAATATGTAAATATGGAGGGAAAGTAGTTCCATATCTTAAAGTCAAATAAAAAGTGTTTGGTTACCATTTATAATGACTTAAATCATTTCTTTCGCTTTCTGTTTTTTTTTATTTTTTTCCCCGAATGCATCGAAGTTTAAACATGAGCGTATTTGTCAAATTTTCCCTTTATATTAATTTCACAGTTTCACTTGACTGACGCATGAATAAAGTGATCTTAAGCAGGGCTCCGTGAACAGCCTATATCACAGTTTTTTGCATAATGGTATGTCGAAGTCACAGTTTGTGTTTTGCGACGTACAAACAAATAAACGATTACAATTACAGACAATTCAACAAGAGCGACTGAATGGTCACATTTTAATATTTATTTTAAGGTGTGCTGCGAAAAATCAAATATATGGAAAAAAAAAACCTCTTTTAATTTTTGGCAAATGACTTGTAATTTCATTTCATAGTGAGATTTTAAAGATTTCTTGAAGTAACTCCTGATATCGTATTTCAATATGAATTCTCTCATTTAAGCGTATGAGTAAGTTTCTTATGAATCATATATATGTAGGTACAAATTGTAATTTTACGTGCTGTTATGCAAAATTATTAGTAAGTGGTATCAATATTTTTAAGAGAGAAAATATAAAATATAAATATAAAATAATTAAATATTGGCTAACCCCGTCCTTAACAATAGGTATTCTGCTGCCAAAGTGTTACCTCCTGTGCCATACGGGTGAAGAGGGAAAATGTAGCTCTGAATCGGGAATAGGTAAGTCACCATGGCCTGTAGTAGTAAACCATCAAAGTCGCCGTCCCATCTTGACTCGTCGACAGCTGGTCGATACCCCTGTCGTCATCCGATCTTGACTGTTCGACTTCTGACTGATACCCTGTCGCCGTCCCATCTTGACTCGTCGGCAGCTGGTCGATACCCCTGTCGTCATCCGATCTTGACTGTTCGACTTCTGACTGATACCCATGTCGTCGTCCCATCTTGACTAGTCAGCAGCTGGCCGATATCCCTTTAATCTCCCCATCTTGATTCGAGGGCGGCTGGCAGTATAAGACCACGCTCTATGTCCCGTAGGCCTTCAATATTTCCAGCATTTGTTCGATGTTTCACATAGCGGCACGAATTTTAGAAACGCCGAACTGCTCTGCTGCTTTGCTTCAATGTGTCCGTTACAATATGTACTAGTGCTTCCATTGGACCGTAGATTGTGGAGTCAGCTTGTTGCCGAATGAATTCGCGAATTTTCCGGGTCTCTATTTATAACTAATATTATGGTTGTTGTATAATTTGGCATGAAAGGAAAAGTAACAAGATATGGAATTTACCATAGCAACGAGTTGAAAATACTATAAACGTAATTAGTACAGATAGGTCAAATGGGACGAGAACCTAGAATGCTTGCATAATAATGTTGCGACCTAATTGGCGAATTTTTATAGGGAAAAGAACTTCAACAAACTGTCCACCCATAGCAAAGTGTTGTAATATTGGAAGAAAATTGTAATATGGAATTTCTTCACTGAAATATTCATCTCTTTATCGGTTTCAGTCAGGATTCACGTGGCCGTTTGCTCGAATTTCAGGATATTCTGAAAATAAGAATAGATTGTTGTTGATATTTCCATGTCTGATTGTAAAGTGCCTGACGTGATGCCTACCCCCAGGGGCACACAGCCCCAGCTTTGAAGTCTCGTAGCATCAATATTTCGAATTTTCGGCCCAAAGTGATTACGTGAGAATCATTATCTTCTTGTCAGATATATTGCCATCGTGCATAGTTTTGAAAAGCGTGAAAAATTCTCTATGATGCATTATGTTTCGAAAGATTGTCCCTAAAAAAATATAGTTTCCTATTAAAAGAAATGTGATCTATATATTTACGTACTCGTATATTTAGGATATATAGAAAGTCACACAGTTTGTTCAAAGCAAGACAAGTTTGTTTTGATCGTATTTATTCCTCAACTTATTACGATATGCTGCAAGATTTAAAAACCCTGTAAATATCGATGTTTCTAAGAACCTATTTAATAAGGAGACGGCCTCTGTCTGTCTGTCCGGCCTTCTTTAATACTTCTAAGTCCTTCGAAATTCAACAGAAATTCTTCTAATTTTGCAGAACGAATCCTCAGGGTAAAATACAGGTCAAGTTCGAATTTCAGCAAGATCAGATTACGCAATCATTACATTTTACCCTAAAAACTCATTTCTTAATGACTTTTTCCTATATGAAAGTTCTGTATTAATGCATAGAGATTGTTGCATAGAGATATAAAGGTAACGGAATATCATTTTTGTTTAATTTAAATATTTCACTTCAATGTTGAGTTAATTAAGTGGGGCCTTAGTGACTAAGTGATAGAGCGATTCCAAGTGGGGACTTAGTGGCTCAGTGGATATAACTATGTCAAGTGGGGTCGCAGTGGCCCAGTGGATAGATATATATATCAAATCGGGGCCGCAGTAGCCAAGTGGCTAGAGTGATTCCAAGTGGGGTCTTAGAGGCTCAGTGGATAGAGCGAATCCAAGTGGGGCTGCAGTGGCTTAGTGGATAGAACTATATCCAATGTTGAGTTAATTTAACATCATTTTTTTTTTTTTTTTCAGTTTTTGTATGATAACAAAAATTTTTATCAGCGTAACTGTTCTAGGCACGTGACAATACTAAATAAAAAGGTCACGGGCTGGACCCCTAGTCTCAGAATTATGCAGTTAACCACTTTAGTTCTTTACTAATATTTAAATGTTGACAAATTAAAATATCATAAAAGTTTTAGTTCACTTCTAAACCAGCCAGTCAGACACAAAATGGATTTCTGGTTACACCAAAGAAATAATACATTCAGGAAATTTATGTCTTACAATTATTCTAAAGGCCTTAAAAAATTAAGTAAAATACAGCCACCTCCAAGTATCAAATAATTTACTGCGGTGGAAGGCTCATTCTTAGTATTATGACTGTCTTATAAATTTATCAAATACCTCTCAGTAGCAGAAAGCACTTTATTTTACAAATGCGACTTACGAAGTTGACATGCATTTCATCTAGCAGCGTTTTAAGTAGTCCCTAAAAAATAACCGGGCTACAAAGTACCTTTGTGACACGTTAGACGTAATACTATTCTGTATATTAATTAACTTAAAGCATTTTCAAGTACTCTTGAAAGTCTGACACAATGCGTACACGTGGCATAAAATGTATGCAAATGTAGACGAGAAACAAAAAAAAATCGGATCAAAGGCCTTATATTCGAGTCGAGTTAGCTGGAAGCAAACACGTATACAGCGACAACGACTCAGAAATAGAAATAATTTTTATTATTCAGGAAAGCTTTGCAGAAGCTCGTGTTTAAAGTAGTTTTATGATTGCGCCGAGGTACACGCAAAGATAATTTTTAAATGAATTTGTAAGTGTGATTGCATGTCAAAGACATAGTGAACCCGAAAAAGAGTGATTTTTCAATACTGAATAGTAGCAGTTATCTTCAAAACGTCACCTTTCAATTTTTTTTTTTTTTCAGGATTGTCGAGTAATGTGAGGGTGTTAGTGACCTTACGATATCTCAACAGGGTGAACCAGGGCCCATATCTCAACAGGGTGAACCAGGGCCCATATCTCAACAGGGTGAACCAGGGCCCATATCTCAACAGGGTGAACCAGGGCCCATATCTCAACAGGGTGAACCAGGGCCCATATCTCAACAGGGTGAACCAGGGCCCATATCAGCCGATTCGGGGCTGGAGTCTTGATACGTTATTAAAGACTAATAGCTGTGTAATCTTTACTGTATACAAATTAATTCTTCTAAATGGTTGCCATGTGGACAGTAGGGCAACATGTAGTCTTTGGGATAAATTTAGTTTCATTTAACAGTTTTTATTTGCATCGAAAATACTTGAAGAGTGGAGAATGTAATGATAAGGAGGGACTGGAAAATGTCGCAAGTTCACTTGAAGGCAAGCTAAACGTCACACATGTGTACATTTGGTTTGTCTGTAATTGTATTACAGGTTATTAGACACGGGCAGAAGAACTCTGATCCAATGGCAGATTTGCAAGGAAACTAGCACCGAATCCCGGGCCACCTGAAGTGTGGTAGAACAAGGACAGAGGCCAATAAGCAGATAGTTGAGGCTCAAAAATACAGAGCAGTGGAGCCTGTCCTGCAGGTCGTTCAAAACGCAAAATTTCTCTGTCCTTCCTAATTACAAATCGCATTCATACTTAATTTTCAGAAATAGTTTCATCGCGAAAACAAAGTTACGTTTGGTGCATACGTAGACATGTCTTATTTCACGAAATTTGTATAGTTCATTATCTGAAGGAGGTATACATAAAGATCACATAAGTGTAAATATTTGTAGTCAAATGATTATAGTTTTCGAAATATGGCACTGAAAAGTATAAATTCCGGAATATGGGAACACAAGCTTCTATGCTCCTAACAAGCTATGTGAACTAAATCCCATATCATGTGAATGTGTATGTGATATCACATACACAAAGTATTAAGTGTCAATGATATTGAACAATTAGTACTCGGGTACTGGCATCCTGAATATGTTTTAAAACAGGTATCATGTTTCTGCTAACACATTTTTATTCGTCTGAGACAAAATAATATAAATATTTATTATTGTGATGGTTTGATTGGACTGTGTCCATTGCTTACCATGAAACTAAATAAACATACAGTCTGAGCAAGAAAAATCGAAAACATATTTTACAACACCACAGACAGATAATTTGGAAAAGCTGTTTCCTTGTCAAAAGGATATTAAGACGACAGAAAGACGGACGAACAACTAATTATTACAACAGAGGACCGATAACAAAAGCAAACCAAAAGAAAAGACAACACGATGACGAAAACAAAACACCACAAGAAAGTAAACAAAACCGAGCAATAAAAAAATCAAATATCAATGTTCAAAGCGGAACAATAAAAATTGAAAACAAACACGAAAATAGAACCAAAACGCAAAGCCTCAATGGAAAATAGGAGATTAGCAAGTAAATATGAATTATGTATTGATGTTCGGGCACCACTTAAGAATGCTGATCGCTGTCGTCATTGATGGTATTACAATGAAGATAACGCTATACCTAATGTCTTGTTCACTGTCTGCGCCAAGTTCACATTACAGCATGAATTTCACTCAACATGAATATGCTGTATACTGAACATTACTGTGTTTATATTAGTTGTTTTGTGTTCAAGAGACTTAAATTATTCACTGCGTCTTTTGAACTGAAAAATCTCAGTGAAATATATTATATACAGGTTGGTGCTGAATTCGACCGACAATCTTCTTGAGGCGATTTCTTATGCAAAATCAAGTATAGAATATGCGAGGCACTTCTACTAAAACCGAATATAGGTAGGTATGCACTCTTGAAGATCGAGTTTTTAGACAGTCTTTTTGTAATATATCGGAAACTAAGTGAAATTAATTAACATGTCTCCAAACATTGATTTGCACTGTCGCAATCTTGAACCTAAGAGAGACTCTCATTAATACTTCGCACTGAAATGAAAATAACAGAGGTGGCAACCCCTGTTATTTTACACTATTTTTTACCGTCAGGAATTATGAACATTTTATGGTGGTTTATTGAGCAGTGCACTCTAATTTTTTTCTTTTACTTTTAGAAGAAAATCCTTGGAAACCCAGTTGCCAAAAGAAACTTTATAAAACTGCAAAAAGAGTTTTCTTGTAAAATCTTCAAACATGTGTTTGTAATACTACAAATGACAGACTTGTATTACAACTTACATTATTGAAAAGTGTGCTTAAAATTATTTTTTTCTTTTAGAAAAGAAATGTAATGAATTAATAAATGAGAGTAACAAAAAAAACATTTCAAACGATAATTTACGAAAAAAAATTTACAGTATGTCAGCACGTGGACTTGAATCCGCACCCCTTTTATTACTATTCCTTAATCTCAAGGCCAAATTTACTTATTTTTATATACATATAGCTGTAAAATAAGCGTTAGGGTTATTTGGTTAAGAAGAATAGGTACATTTATTTTATGAGTTCTGTTATTGAGTTATTTGGACGATTCTTAACAATGAGGGCTCGAGAGCCGATCTAAGAGTTCTGAGTAACTAGGAAACATTAATATTTAATGAGTAATATGGTCACGTCTTTATTGAAATTGTCGTTTTATTATGATTATTTGGTTCTTTTAATTATTTTAATTTATTTAAACTTGCAATACCTTTCTTTTTGCATGCAACTACACTTTACATCACCCATAGGTTTTGTACAAACACCTATATACGGCTTTGCGTTGTTGATTGTCCGCCATTTTGTTGAAGTTCGTGGATACGGGTCAGTATAGTACAAACATTTCTTCAGGTATATTACAAACACGGTCCTTGTAGAGAAATCTTTGTACTGTTAAAAGCATTTGTAACATTCCTTTGTAAAAATTTTTGTGTAGAATGTAAAATGGTAAATATCATTGTTTCATTTCACTAAATAAAATTATGGTCCTGATCAGGTGTGTACAGAGTCAGAATATAAAGTAAAGGCGCTTCACTCTTTCCATGGCAATGAAAAGCCACATATTGTCGTGTTGTTACAAACTACACTGGCACATGTGCTTGATGGGAGTGGAAACTTTCAGGCGTAAGAGTGTTATTGGATGGTGCCTCACAGACTTCGTTCATCACTGAAGGGTGTGTACAGAGGTTGTGCTTGCCGCGTCACCGTAAAGCAGTATAAGTTGCAGGTGTTGGACAAACGTCAGAGTGTGATGCTAAATGTGTAGTTTCATGTCCAATAAGGCCAGTTGAATGCTGGGAAAGATAGTTTGGTGTAAGAATAATTACTCTTATGAACATAACACATCCTTGCAATCTTAAAAAAATTGCTTTAAAGAGTGTGGCATACCTTGCAGACTTGAAACTTGCAAATCCCTCATTTACTGTCCCTGGCCCAGTTGAAATTATGTTTTCAGGAAAGACTGCTAACAGTGTCTCATTGAAAGACATACTCAATACTGGTCACACACTTCAAAAGGACTTACCTGAAATCATCCTTAATTTTCGTGTTTCACCTGTCGTCTCCATAGCAGATATCTGCAGGATGTGCCTTCAGATTCTCATTCACCAAGACGACCCAGACATCAGTGTGTATTGTGGTCACATTCCATGATGAATAAATTCAGATTTATCAGTTAAACACAGTTACCAATGGACTGGCCTCCTCTTCATACCAGGCAATCAGAACTGTGCAACAGCTGTTTCATGATAAAGGACATCTGTATCCGATAGCAGCACGTGTTCCGGCATGCCATATTTGTTGACGAAGTTGTTAGTGGAGCAACATCACTTGAAGCAGCCCAAGCTCTCAAGGCAGAGCTTGTATCCCTCCTGGCATCGGGTGGCTTTGAGCTATGGAAATGGCCTTCGCACAACCAAAGTCTTCTAAACAGTGTTCCTGTAGAGCAATGGGAGGTGATGCGCAGCTTTGATGGAGCCTCCATCCCTGTTATGAAGGTAGTTGATGTGCACCGGTGCCCCGAGACTGACGAGTTCACCTACCATGTAAGTGTTCCTGATATTCCCATGACAATTACTAGGTTGTTTGATCCATGTGGTCAGGTGTCCCCAGTTGTTGTCTGGGTAAAGGTACTGCTTAAGATACTTTGGAGATTAGGGCTGGATTATGATCAGCCTGTTACTAGCAACATTTTTTTTTACAAATGGCTGCATTTTAATTGGCCACTGAATTATTTAGCCAGTGTAAGAATTACTATGTAAGACTGGGTCGTTGATTTCAAGTATTCAGTTTCATGGCTTTTGCGATGCCTCCAAGAAGGCATATGCTGCTGTACTTTATGTTAGGGTAGTAGATGCTAAAGGTGTGATTTCAGTACACTTGGTAATGTCGAAAACCAAGGTCGCACCTCTAAAAACATCATCTATTCCAAGACTTGAGCAATCTGGGGCCTTATTGGTAAGATTGTGGATTTATGCAAATACATTGTATGTGAACAGGGTAGCAGATGTTGCTCTTTTAATGTGGACAGATTCTTCCACTGTTCTCTCGTGGTTTAAGTATTCTCATAAGATGAAGTCATTTGTGGCAAACAGTGCCAGAAGTTCAAACATTGGTGGCTCCAAATGCATGGCAATATGTGCCATCTGTAGACAACCAAGCATATTTTAGATCATGGGGTTAACTTCCAGACCAGTTGGTGTACAGTACTTTGTAGTTTCACAGCCCAGATTATCTGAAGGACTCTGAAGGAAATTGGCCTGTAGATCGAGTCTAAGTGTTTTGTAAAGTTGAATCTTGCAATCAAAAACCTGTGTGGGCATGTGTTATAGTTGCTGAATCCAACCTGAAGGGTGGTGTGAAGTTGTTGGAGTCCTTTTCTTCCTTGTCACACCAGAAAAGGGCGACTGCCTGGCTTATCAGAGCTCAAGATGCCTTTCAAAACAAACCTCGTCCAACAGCTCACTACCTGTCATATGAAGAAATTCAATCTGTATTGGTCTTTTGGGTTTTGTTTGCAGAACAATACTACTTTTCTGATTAACTTAATTTGCTTACTTAAAAGAGGTGAAAGTTTCAGTACTCTTAGAAGTTTGCACGCATCTCTCGATACCCAGGGTGATAGAGTGGACGGCATATTGCAACATTCGTCCTTAGGTTATGGAGCCAAACACCCAATTTTGATTCCAGACAAATGTAATTTGGCAATTTTAATCATCAATTCCTTGCAAGTTTCTTTCTTGCATGCAGGACCGCCAACTACTCACTAACTAAATCAAAGACAATTTTGGATTTTGAGTGCTCGGTGCGTCATTTGGCAGCAGATACACAAATGTGTTCGCTGTTTTAAATGCAGACCCAAGGCTCTTATACTTCTCATGGAAAGTCTGCAGAGTACAGATTTTGTCAGATTCACCTATTCCTGAAGGTTGGCGTGGATTTTAGTGGACCATTTGTAACCACGGATCCATGGATCCTAAAATTATTAACACAATTTTTACTTTACTAAGAAGATACCGAGTGATTAATAAATTGTAAATAAGGATAAGTGACATGCATATTGTACAATGCCACTGTTTATAGTTTCGTACTATTACCGCTTATAGTTTTAAGGAAAATTCAATTTGAAAATTAACGTGAAAAAGATAGGGAAAACAGGTTTATGAGAGTCTCAGATGGTCAGGGACCCCTGGGGTGTGACTAAGTAGTGAGGGAGGGTGATCTCTTGAGCTGGGATGCTACCACCAGGTCGTACAGACACAGGATGAGAAAGGCCTATCTCCACAACAACAGTCGCGAGAGTTGACATATGATCATTTGTATTGTAATAATACGCACTGTATTTCACCCAGCATGTCCATAAGTAATGGGTGGAGTGTAATATATAGGACATTAATTCCGCTTCTGATTTTTGTGTAATTTTTTATCAATATTTGGCTAAATTTTAGATTATTTGGTTGTATTCGAAAATGGCTGACATAATTTTAATCATAGAAAGAAAATCCTGAACGATAAATAAATTTAAAGTAAGCACAGCCGACAAGTTTATTATAAACTTTTGCTATGTAAAGTTTCATATCTTTATTATTCATAGTTTTCGAAGAAAGCCGTTGTAAATTATAACATTATAACAGATAGGGGATTGAATTTGTGACACGGCCTCTTAATATTAAATTTACGTAGAGTGTGTCCCAAATATTTCCCAATCACCTCACGAAGTTTGTTGGTCTAAGTCCCGTCCTATATATTATTTGAAAGCGCGAAGAGACACTCCGAATGTCAGTGGAATTTCGACATCGAGAAAGCATATTGAATTTATCTCGGAAGTTATTCAGTTCTTGAAATAGCATGGATGAAATTTCCAGCCAGTGTGCCAAAGTATTATTAAGGAATTTACAACACCAAATGGACAATAAAAGTTCCGGCACGTAAAATTAGGATGCTTCAGGAATAGAATTTGATATGTTAAACAAGGAACCGTTTTTCTTTCCTTGTTATCTACTCTTAGCGTTTTCAATTAATGAGGTTGCTGTTATGTATCTGCTAATTCATAGCACTGCGAAGTTGGTATCAATTACTGCGAACATGAAATAGTATGACTGTGAAATTCAGCAACGCAGTTATCAATTAGCTGCCAACGATATTTTACGAAGACATTTTCACTTGTTTCGGCATATATGCCTCCGCTTTCACTGTTTCAATTTTACACTCAGAATTATTAACGATTTTTAATTAAAATATTTTCATTTGACAGTTAATACCGAATAGGGAGTAGTACAGAAATCGAAATTTCCAGAGTGCATGTAGTTTTACATATATTATTTTATTCTTGTATTAAACTTCTCTCCGCTGATATTGGAGTGTTATAATGCGTGACTGTAGAGCTAAGTATTTTAGCAAATTTAATAAATGATCTTGCTGTAAAAAAACGCAGGTACAAGCTAGAATGTTTTGTCTTTTACTGATGAGTATCTATTTAGTTTTAATTTTCTACCTCTATCTATAATTTTTTTTTTCCATCATGTCATGTATCTTTTATTTATGTGGACTTAAGATATTGATAAATAAAAGCAGGATCCTATTTTAATCGAAAAACGCTTGTTTAAATCATTAGATATTCTGATGTTAGTTTATACATAGTTTTCATTATTTTCATATAAGTAATACGTAGCTTGTATTTTTTGCACTTAATGCTATACAGCGTAGACGCTACTTCTACATTTAAGTGTACAAAATGTATTCTTATAACTGTCGTTGTAAAAATACACTTAATATTTGCTTCTCTACAAATATATTTGAACGTGCTATGGTTATTAACTAGAGTCCGGTATAATACGCCGTAAAGTGATAGTAGTCATCACTGCTAGTGTTGTAAATTACCTGAAGAGAATTTGTTGTTACGGCCCTTCCAGCTTCACATAGAGAATTAACGTTCATCAATCAATGGCTATTTTTATTAAAGCGTCAATAGTTTTTATGAATTTCACTGAAAGTGAAAGCTGCCTTCAAAACTAGCTGTCTATTTTTCGCGACATTTAATATTCTTCCGTGATTTAGGTCGGCGAAGGAGCGCGCATGAATTGTTACGCCTGCCGCTCATGGCCCGGAGCGTTTGTAATTTACGTCGCGAATAAATTACAACTCGAAACGTCGGCTGTTTCGTTCGGAGTCAGCTGTCACGGGAACAAATAGCATGACCTTTGACAAATAGGTCTGCGTCGATACCGGGTTCCGGGCTTCCAGCTCGACTGAAATTGGTGATGGAATTGTAATGACGCCTGCTCACGAGTCACAGCAGGGCGGCGCTCGACTTCGCTGCGCCTGTCGCATTTACCTCCTGCAGTTTACGGATAAGAATTCCCCCGTGCGTGTAAACTATAACAGGTAGGTCCTTCATCATTTTAGAGGTATATTTTACGAAATAATTTATTCGTCAAATTTCCTCCCCCTTCCCCTTTTATTTAGTTGTATTACGTTAACTGTCTAAATTCGTACAGTGTAATATTTGTGAATGGAGCCCACAGCGTAACAAGACTTTGTTTTATATAATAAAGGCGAATTTAACTAATTATATCGGGCTTTCAGGAAATTATAAAATGTGTTTACTTTTACCCAACATTTTTCTGCAGTGCCGAAACCTGTATGTATGATTATCATTAAATATCATATTACAGTGAGTAACTTATTTTATATACTAACGTATCTCATCGAAAATTAAAGTTTGTACTCCTAAATATATGGCTGTCTGTTACCACCACACAGCATAAAATGTCTGAAAACTATCCAGTAGATATCCAACTTGTCTGAAATGCATCTATCTTATGGATGTAGTTATGATGTCCTGTAAAGATATGCAGAAAATAATATTTTCTGTATAAACATAAATTCAGCATGATCTCCTGGATATCTATGAATATCCAAACTAAGTAGAAATTGGTGAATATAAATGTTGTTAAATACGTAACGAACTATTATTTGTATTAGCAGTTAAAAAAAGTTCCCAAAAATATGTGATGGCGGCACCTGACAGGGACACATTCGCTAACAAAGGCATATGTTTCATTTAGTTGAGTGCCAACATTACGAAAGTATTTAATACTTGCACAAGTTTTAATGATATTGGTTTTATGCTCTTTATTTTCACTCGTTACATATATCAATATGAAAATCAAATAATTAAAGGAATGTTTCAATACTTGTGTGTTTTGACTCCAGTAAATTTTACAGATCTGTTTTCCCATTGGCTCTACGCTGTGTGCTCGCGCTTCATTATATTGGATATACTGTAGTTACCTTCATTCAGTCCATGCTACTTGGTTGTATGGTTTGGTTTTTGCAAATACACTTTTTGTGTTGTGAACTGCACTTAAGTAATATGTAAGGTAAGTAATTATTTTTCAGTCTACATAAAATTCGAATATTTATTACTGTTAGCACTTTAATACAAATTTCTACATTTAAAATTTATGAAAAAAATGTTATTTAGTTTCACTGAAATCGTTACGAAAACTACAAATTCACATTCTATTAATAAATTATGTATATTTTTATACGATATATCTGATAAAATTAAAATATTATTATGACAAATGGTAAAATTTTAATAATGAAGCAGGCTGTTTCATTTTCCCGTTAATGTGGGGCCCCTATTAATGCCTTAATTTTTAGTGTGAACATCCCACATAACATTTTTAAAATTATGGAATATCCCTGCATTATTTAATTCTTTATGGATAGTCATGATGGTGTCCATGACAAATAGTTATATTATTCCTAATGCATATAACTATTTGTCATGGACACCATCCAAAGGTTTACGATGCACATGTAACCACACAGTCTCGACCCAAAGACTGAAAGGATAAATATATACCAGATAATCAGAGTTAAATTTATAGTAAAACATAGTTTAAATAATGTTATGCAATTTTAAAGGGATTTCTACAAATTCTGAAAATCAAAATAAAATGTGTAGATAGATGGATATCCAGAAGTTAACCTCTCCCACCACAAATATAGTATGGCTTATGAGTGGCTATACATACTAATATAAAGCATGTCTAATATATGTGCAGTGAATATATCGAGCATGCTAACATTACTAATGGCTATATGGTGTACACATTCAAAATATAAACAACATCTAATGGATACACAGAGGTTTACTGTAATTAAAGTAAATAACAATTGGCTAACCTACGATTATGTGAATCCAAGCAGGTATATCTACTGGATAACAATTTTAGATAGATTTATTTTCGGAAAAGCAAAATGCCTTAAGATATTTATGAATGTACAGTGATCAAACCATCAACTAGTAGACCATGCCCATGTAGAATTCAGTCTGTGCAGTAATAAAGATTAAATGGATACATAACTGGATATATTAACTAGAGCTGAATATGTTATGAATATCCCATGGATATATAAGTGCAGGATTTTCATATTGCCTGTGGATAATCCATCAATAATTGTAATATATATGGATATATGCTGGATATCTTTTACATAGTGGCCTTGTATTTGGATATCCAGCGCAGTATATGGATATCCATTTGGCAGTTGTACTATATTTGTCAGAGATATTCATATGGAGGTAGATGGGACATCCATTTGACATTTACTGGATATTGTGGATATCTTAAAGATGTACAGAACGTCCAGTAAGGATGTCTGATGGATATCATGTAGACAATATTTACTGTGTGGGAGTAAACAGTATTAAGAGGCCGCTTGCTTAAGTATAGCTGCTGGCATATTCGCTGCATGTAACAAATTTTATGGCTTGTGAGCCATAAGATATTATAGGTTTATCCCTTTATTCCGAATCCTCAAAACGTTCGACTCGCTGTACCATTCTGCCGAAATATTCATTCACAACCATGATTTTCTTTCAAAAATAATTTAATATTATATATCGCGTAAAAATCGCACTTTTAAGTTGTTCTTGCGTTTGGACTTGCGGTTTTATACGAAAAAATTCCGTTCACTTTAAATGTTCCATCTATTTTGCCTATCTTGCATTCCTTCTACGGGAAATATACCTAAAATCTACAGATATTTTTATGGTGAATGTTTCACCAAATGTTACCTGAATGGTAATACATTTAACAATAAATATCAATTGTTAAAATATATATACAGACTTTTTTCACGATAAATAACCTTTACTTGGGAGTGCAACACAATTTACTATGTGATACTTAACTAGCCTTGCCTTTCTTTCAAGCTGTAAACTTATCCGGCTTTTTAGGTTCAAAGTATAGATCATTACAGTGTTTATAGAAAAAATATTAGAATTTTTAATATACAAACTTATAAATTCACCATATAATTATTATTGAAATAATGAACTGCTGATGTAGAAACTCTTTTTTACTTTAGACAAGCTTTGGTAATTCGAACCGGAAAAATGAGTTCTGATGAGTACAAAAGTAGATAAAAAAAAAAAGGACAAAATAAAAAGAGCATATGATGAAGTATAATAACTGGACACTCTTATTATGTTGTGGCGTAAAAGGAAGCTCATATAAGGTACCATTTTTTTTTTAATATGAGCTTTTCTTAGTCTCAAAAGAAATCATTTTTTACATGCTTCGAAATATGATGGTGTATCAAATACATGATTTCTGTTCATCTAAGCTGAGATTTCAAAATGTGTTTGCATTCTCTTTGTACTATAGTTGGTTCAAAATCAATATTACAGCGCAAGGGTACCTGGATCGGAATGCTTCTGTCTCACAAAGTTTACCTTAGGTTCAGTATATTACGATGGCTGCGATAACTTATTGTACTGACCAGAAGTGCGGGATGCCTAGACTAGTATATATATATATTATATATATATATATATATATATATATATATGCAGTCTTCTGAAGAGAAGAAAATATTACGATTGAAGTTGTGTGAAATGAGATACAGAGACAATTTACAAGTTTCTAGGTTTATTATATTTTAGTACGTTTAGTGATATGAGAAGATAAAAATACGCATCGCAACAATTTAATACTAAAAACATTGTTTTGTGGGATTTTTAACAACGTAAGCCTATATATTTCAAATACGTATCAGTAACTTTTTATTACAGTTTTACCACGCGAGGAAAGTAAATGTATAGATATGTACACAGACACGAACACGCACCTACACACACGCACACACACTGTTCTTGTGTAGCATCCTCTTGAAGTGAACTCGAGCACCGATCATTACAACACAAGGAAGATGCATAAAAAGGAATGTGAGATCTAGACTTTCGTGTAGGGACGTGATCCATCCTTTACACAGAATTAATGTAAGTTATAAATAATACACTTAAATTTGTGTCCTCCAAAAGGTGAAAACAACAGTTTTTACCATAACCAAAAAAGAGGTACACAAGTGTGTACTTCATAAAAACCAAAAGTATTTAAGACGTTGAACCAGTTCATTACTTGGGCGAAAAAATTAAAAGAAACGCACATTTTTATATAAGAGTATATTGTAAAATGTTTCAGAATAAATATTTCCATACAAAAATGCAATAAAAAGGAAATTAAATAAAATATGTGAAAAGATTTACTTTACAGAGTATTGTTACAATACAGTAGAATTAGACTTTCTTTTTTGTTTTTGTTTACCGAGTACCGCTTTGATGGTATAAATAAATATATTAAAAAGTATTTTTTTTTATTTTAAAAATTTCAATTGACCATTTTAGTTATGAAAATTAACATCGTTGCCTTGAATTTACTATTGGCATTGAGTTTACGATCGGGCACTCGAGATTTTATTTCTAAAAGAAAATGAGGTGACAGCTTATTTTTCTTTTTTTATATATAACTAAGGTTATATATAATTCACAGTTGAAATGTTTATATGAACTCTGAAAAGTTCACGACAGAAAAGTCGCTAGCATGATGACCGCGTTCGGAGCGCGCCCGAGGACATGAATGACAAAATATTGGTCGAATGTTACTTGAAACCAGAAGCAAATAAGTTGCAGAAGCTGCGAAGATGACGAAAAGGAAACATGATGCGAGAGACCACACCACGAAATGTGTGCAGTTTACATCCCAGGCGGGATGAGATACCACGCGGCTAGACCACCACAGAAAGTTGCACAGGTAAGGTTGAACAACTAAAAAAGTTAACAATTATATCAAATAACCACGTGCACATAATTCGAACACGAAATAAACGAATAATCCTAAAACAAACTTACCCTAAACGACCGTTGAAAACACGATTACATCCGAAGGATGTCGGCGGATTCTTGAAGAAATATCGAAGTAGCTAACTACGTGCAATATGGCGATTTGTAGAAGAAGGCATTAACCTTGAACGCAAGGCTATATAAAGCCAGGTGTGTCCAGAACTCCAGTTTCGTGCGACTTATCGATACATAACTTGACAATATTAGAAAGACTTATAAAAACTAACATAACAAATAACATTTTTCATTTCGTGAATTTAAATTAGAATTTTGATCATATAATGTGCGTAGATACTTAATAAATATTAAATTAATTAGTTATTCGAATACATCATAAAACATATGTTAATTACTAAAGGTGAACAGTAGAAATTTTTAGGTTAATAACCAATATTTTACATCTTCAAATGAACAACAAATCAATTAAGCATAACTGGAGCACGATTCAAATGAAAAAATTATTTTGGTCAAATATTAATTATTTAAGAAATAATTAATAGATTTCAATTTAAAAATGAAATGACATGAAATTAGTGCCAACATAACTGCACATGACATACATAGAATGATCCTGAACTCGAGAAGGATCATTCGCTATGGAAAACGAGACAGAATATTTCACACTTTGCATGACCTAACGTGAAGGGAGAGACGTGCCATTCAGAACTGACAATTCAAGTAAGTTATTTTCAATATTTCGGAAACCATATGAGATGATACAACAGACACATGAATGACGTTCGCCTGGTTTAACATCTACCGTGTATGAACATATGACAGATAAACTCATCTCCCTTCATTAAGAAATTACGTGTTTCTGTATTCGTAACTGATAAGTATGCTGTCCGCAGGTGTGTATCCATTATTGTGACAGTTTAACATTACTCTCAAATTTTTTGTTGCATCTGACATATTTATAAATAAGTAATCATAGTTTCCGATTTTCTAGGGTACGAACCGGTTCCATTTTTATTTTTCTTACAAATCTTCGTAATGAAAATGTAAGACCACGCAAAAAAAATAAATAAAAACTGAACATGAAATAGATGACTAACTAACGATTTCTTTTAACCTTGTACGGTATAAATTATACCTGTATTTTTCAATGAGGGATTGCCATTATTAAATAATTAATTAATATTTTAATTACGATTATGTATGTGAAACTAATCATGTAATAAAAATAAGGTGGATTTCGAAACAAATGTTAAGTTGTTCCCTATGCCAAGGCTAGCTTGACTTTTATATATTGACTCGGAAAATTATGTTATGGAGGAAAATACGTGAATTCAAGATGGCAAGGATACATGAAGCTACTTTACACATTCAAGGGGACACGGTGGCTGAGCGGTTAGCTCGCTTACTTCCGACCATGGCGATCCGGGCTCAATCCCCGGCCGGGTCACCGGATTTTTCGCATGTGGGGATCGTGTCAGACGATGTAGGTACGGGCGGGAATCTCCCCCCCCTTCATTCCGGCGCCGCTCCATACTCACCTCAGTCGCCCCCTCATCGGCTCTGAGAACCTCGCTGTTAAGAGCCGCCCACATCTCTTCACATGTGATCTGTAAAGTAGACTGATATTCACGTCACCCCTTGCCTCATCGCCTCTTCATGCAAGACGCTCACTGGCGTAGTCTTTCTTCGACTCAACGTGAATTTAAGCAGGGACCATGAATGTTTGTGGCGTGCCTTTAAAGATGAAATTATGAGTGTCGAAAGACACACCTCTAAAGTTTAGATATTAAGAGATTAGAAGCTAATACTGATTAACAGAACACCCTTCTTAGCGATTTTCAAGGCCAAAAAAAATATTCTTTGGAGTTTAAACGAGAACGTGAAACTTGTTGTGCAGGAAACGTTTCATAAATGTTTAGTCTTAGGTAGACACTACTATAAAATATTCAGCCGTTGTTGAATCACATGTTTACTACAAGATCTATGCAACACTCTTTATGTGCCAGCAAGGCCGAGCACTTAATAATCACGTTAGATCACTGCTCGTATTAGGCTTTCCATATCATCGTCCATAACGAATAATCTGATGAAGTTAATAACTGGGATTCCACATCATTCTCTATTTACGTGTTGATAGAAGGTGTTTTAAACTGCACGTCGAAATCCAAGCCGCATATATGGGCTAATATAAACAATATATTATAGTACAGGCTGTCCACGGTAAAGTAAGCAATTTTGAAAGCCCTCTCATTTGAAATAATAATTAATAAATTTATTTTATGTTAACTTTAGACGCTAGCTTACAAGTGTGGTGGAATATAGGTACACGCTGTGTTTATTACTTACATGGCAATATGTGTTTTAAAAGATCTTAAAACGGTTAAATATGGCTGAAAATAAAAAATAACTAAGCCCTCAAAAGTGAACAGCCTATAGCGATATTTTTTTGGAAATTTCATCTAGTATTTCTAATGGATATTCAAGTTAGTAGGACAGCGCCGGGAGTCCACAACTCCACGTACCAGCGTGTACAACAAGTAGCATATCACGTAGGTGAACAAATAGGCGCGCCTTAAAGAGATCGCCTGGACCTATGACACCATAGACCTTGAGGTACGTTAGTAGCTGCAAATGTGCGTCCAACTACGTCAACAATGGCAGATTATCAGTTGAGTAGTAAAGTCTGCGAAAGTGATTGCATTTTATTTCCAAGAACACACAAACAACAGTATTTTCACGTTGGGTCTGCGCGTGACTTCGTGGTGGGTATTGTACAGGTGATAACCACATAACGCGTCAGTTACACGCGCCTTCGTGGTATGCAACTTGTTGTGCACACAAGTACGTAGATTTGCTGACTACCAGCTCTGTTTTCCTATTTGAATTTAAAAATACTAGGTAATTTTTCCAAACATTTTGCTACTAGGATTTCTTATTTATATTGGCATATAGATGCCGCGGTTTTAATTTCGACGTATTGTTTTAAAACATATTGCATATACACACATGGTAAATCACATAATAGTCTTCTCAATTCTACTAACTAAACAGTGTCTGACACATGCATGTTGTAATTTCTACTTTTCAATACAACATCAATACTTCTTCCTTATAGACTGACTTGCCTTTTGGAATTGTTTGCTCTCTACAGCGACACCGACCAGCTCCGAAAGAAGCTGATAGCGAAGTGCTGAGACAAGGCATGCCGTTAGTGCGCGGGCTGCCATATGGAAACGTTCATTTCTGTTTTGCCGCAAGATCCGTTCGAGCCGAGCTGATCTGAGCCGAACGATTGGGCGTTCTACTAAAGACTTGTCCAGACGCGCGCATCATATGCCTCGTCGAATCCTCAGACATATCTGTGAAATGACGTGAAGTCTTTCCTTCGGCAAATCGCCTCCATCAGACTTTCTGTGATGACGGTGTTTTTTTTACTGTATAATAATGAAGCTTAATGCTTGTTGCATGTCTCTTTACTACTTGAAATACCTTGCACCAAAATTAAGCGGGTTCACTATAGATACTAACTGAACGCTAAGATATAAGTGGGAAAGGTGTTTGCTATACCCTTGCATTATGGCATCATCACATAATTTTGTTTTGAGTGATTTCGGAAAACCAGTTACTTGGGAGGTCGCTCGCATCTACTGGACAGAGAGAGAGAGACAGAGAGCGAGAGAGAGAGCGAATTTCGCCGAACGATAGCTGACGTAAACGATCAGGCCCACAGTGCCTCAGATTTCGTACAGAAACTGCTAGAGGCAGGAATGTTATTAACCTGCCACATAGCCAGTCTAGGTTACCGTGGATAATTCAGAGCCGGCATTTCCCCTGTTGATGCCTGCCAGCACGTCACATGTAGCTTACCTCGTAAATAATTATTAATTTAATTAATGCAGAATTTTCCCTCCGTTTGTTTCTGGTTCTGCTGATTCTTGTGTTCCCATATTTCTAAGGTCTTAAGTTTCATTTCCATCAGACAATTTAGTTAACTGCAGTGGTAAACCTTTACTACTATAGACATACTCTGTAATGAAATAAGGGCAGCTTATTTTTGTTTTTACTTGCGAGAAGTTCACGTCATTGCAGAACGGAGGTGATTTGTTATATTTATATATGTCAGAGGTAATCTAAATTTTCCTAAAAGCCAGCAATAGTATATTTAACTGGCACTTCTAATGCTTTTCCATACATATTTGAGCAGAGTCACAATGAGTGGAGTACCTAGATAATCTCAGAATTTATAGGAATTCCTGGCAATAAAGATTCTCTCAAGCTTCACTCATGACCACAGTCATATATTTTACACCCGAGCTGCAAAGTACGGCAGTATCGCGATATCCCTTTAAATGAGTAAATTCAGCAAAGAAAATTCCGTATCATTCGGGGATTACGGTTTATTAAGTACGCCCGGAAGAACCAACAGGAAAGCAGAAGCCATCCAATAGCTCGCACACGCACTTCAATAATTCCTGAAGGGGAGTTGAAACAAGCAGGCTGACTCAACAACTTCAAAACTACCCCTCTTCTCCCAGCCCACCCATTCATCCTAACCTTCTTTGGCTCTTTCGTCATGCCATTCTAGACTTTCTTCTTTGCCACCGCGCAAACTCTTCGCCCTTGCTGCCATAATTAAGAAAGCCTAGCCGTCTTGAATGCACGTCTGTGCGAGAAGGGAGGCGAGGGTAAGAAGGTCCAAAGGGAAAACACGCAAACTTGCTCCAAACTACGAAAATCGCGTGAGTGCACTGGTCGAGAGAAACATGACTGGGGAAAGGCAGAGGATAGACCCGGAAGGAATTAATGAACTTCTTGACGGGCTTTGAAGAGATGCGAAGTCACGATGTTATGTGTGGCCGCCACGCGAGCTGGTCAACTCTGGGCGATAGAAACGTTCGTCTCTGCTGTGAGCATGAGCCTTCAGCGATACCGCACTCTACACGCGTATTCACCTCCGATAAAATAAGTACACGGTTACGAAACGGCGTGACGGTTCTATTTATGTGCGCGTACCCAGTCTCTGATTGCCTGTGCGAGTCTTTGGTAACGGGCCTTATGATTGATTGGCCATCACGGGCTAGGAAACGTTCCCTATTGGTTAGGCTGCTGGCTGGCGAGTAGTTTACCAGGTTCTTATTGGCGAACAGCGTTGCAACCTGGCGTGCGGTGCTGTAATGAGCGAGTGAGTGAAGACTTGGACGGCTCTTAAGATCGAGGTCTTGAGAGCCGATGAGGGTGAAGCAAAGGGAGTATGGAGAAGCGCCAGGATGAAAGGGCGGGGGGAGATCTCCGAGAAAACCCGCCGACCTGCGGCATTGCCCTGCACGATTCTCACATGTGAAAATCCGGGGGCAACCCCGACCGGAATCGAGCCCCGTTCGCCATGATAGGAGGTGGGTAGTCTAACCACTACACAAACGCAGCCACTGCGGTGTTGGAGTTCGTAATGCGAGCAACTGTTTCACCTCTGTATTCTTAACTACTCTGCTGCCCTTAATTAAGGCGGAGTTTGTATCTTTGGATTGTATCTGTAACCTAATGAAAGAAAAAAATGTCCGTTGCGAGTTACTTCAGTTGGTTAGTCCCTGGCTTCACTTTTGAGGTCCTTGATTTGATATAAGGCGGCTCCAGCGGGCGGGGGCTCTCGTGTCGAGTGTGTGGCGGGCACTTCTGTGGTGTTGGGTTTTCTCGGGGCTCTCCCATTTCCTCCCCGTCTTCAATCCACTACGTCTCCACTACCATTTTGTAATATCTCCGGAGTGACGGGTCTGCCCCTTGAGCATGGCAGACCGCTCAGATCAGTGCCAGCCAACCCCTCATTCATCGTCCCCCCCCCCAACCCGTCCTCACCATCACTCTCCTGCGGGAATCACATGTGGACCTATATGTCTGGAAAGTTCCTTTCTATAATCCGTGGTTTCTTCTCGGTTTTTAATCGAACCTTTGATAAAACACCCCGTACAAGTATATGTATAATGCGGGCCCTGGCTCACCCCATTTTTTCCGGTGATTTCCGCCAAGAGTAAAAGAAAAAAAGTAACATTAACTATTTCCCCTTATTTTTAACGAAAGTACAAGAAATAAATAAAAACACAAAATTTTGTAATTCGATGAAAAAGATCAAAATCAAACAAATTTAAGCTAAAATCAAACAAATTTCTCGTTTTCAAGCTGCTTTTTCGTGTTTCTAGAAAGGACAATTTTCAATTCAAAAAACAAGCAATTTTCAAAGGAAATAAAGCAATCTAAGCTCAAAATCAAGCAAATTTTACAATATTTCACAGAATTGCCGTGCAGAACTTTTCATACTATTAAAAAAAAAAAAAAAAAAAACGATTTTCTTCGAAAACCAAGCAATCTTACCCCTAATCAAGCAAAATTTCCACTTTTTTCCAAAATAGGCGTTCGGATTTTATATTCTCAAAATCAAGCAGATTTAAGCTTAAATCAATCAAATTTAAGCTAAAATGAAATGAAATATTATCTTATTATTCTTTACAGTTTATATTTGAAGCTCTACTAATTTTTTTAAAAACTTCGTCTATTTGCTCAACATTTTCACCGATTTCTCGACGTTCGTATTTATCGTCAATGTTATCTAAGATTGATAATTGTAAACGTTGTAAATTTGAATGAAATTTATGAACCAGATTTTTAAGATCTTCAGATGAATTATCATCTAATCTATGGGAAGGTGGTCTTAAACCACTACCATTACCTTTTAAAATGTTAATCAAACTTTATTGAAACAAAATAATCTTTACTATATTTATAAAGAAAATAAATTTACTAAGGGAAAGAAACAACTCATTTAGAATTATGAAAATTATATTTATATGATCAAATAATTCATCTATATTTCCAAATTTCGTAAAACTTTTAGATATAACCAATCAACTACAAGTCTAAAATATTGTATTAAAATATCGAAACATTTTGTTGATTCTTCTATTTAATAATATTAAATTTTTTATAAATCTACAGTAATTCTTTCTTTCAAATAATCATAAGTAAGATTTATTTTTCTAATTAGAACAACATTACAAACTGTACCTGCTTCAACTTTTTCATTAAAATCCACACTAATTATTATATACCATTATTTTTAAACTACAGTAGTTTTTCTATATAAACACTCTATAACATATAACGGTCTTCACCCCCAAAATAAATAGTAATTAATATCACCATCAAAGTTTTGTTGGTTTATAACAAAGTTCAGTATTTCTATAGTTGGTATCTAGTTTGGTTTTTGAATTTCTAAAATCATTATAAGCAATATATTGTTTAAGACAAACACAGTTTTTAATGCCTACATTCCAATTTTCTTTAGGAAAAATTTCATTTCTACCATTTTTAACATAAATATTTCTCACATTACAATGATCAAACCTAGTAGCGTATTTTTTATGCTGTTGAGCTTGATTTCATTTATTAAGTTGAAAACCTTCAATTATAAAATTAGGCATATCAGATATTAAATTATTTAACTGATATTTTATATCAAAGTTAAAAATAGTAGTTCAATCAAGGACTTCTTTTTCTAAAAATTGCCAATAATCAAAACTAATAGGAATTTTTGGATCTTTGTATATTTTTTCTTTAATTGCAATGGCGGGGTTAGATTCATATTCAACAATAGGCCACATAATTTCTAACTTTTCAATAACAATTTCACCAGGATCAGGACGATGTTTGGTAACTTTATTGTCTTTATCTAAAGTTTCATAAAGAAATAAACAGTTGTTATCAGATGAATTACGAAAAAAAAGTAATTTTATAGCCACCTTTCCAGTAAATTTCATTGTTATCATGAATAAAATCGAACAGTTATCTCAACGGATACATTATTTCATTGCTTTTATCACAAGAAACAGTTTTAATTTCAACTTCTATATGACTAGAAACAGATTTATCTTGATATAGATAATCAACACCATTAAAATCTAAAAAATTTGTTCACTTCGTGATCTTAAAAAAGCATTCATCATTGTTGATGTTGTACCAGGATTATCAACAGCTTCAATAGTATATCAATGTTTTGAAATTTATACTCTAGAAATCTGAAAAGAAAAAAAAATTGAACAGACATCAACATTATCTTATTTATCATATTTTGCTTCATCTCCAACTTTATCTTTCTTTAGTAAACTAAATTGCCCATAAACATAAGCATCATTTGGGAAAGAAAAGGCATATCCTATTGGGATATCAAATTAGATTACGTTATTGTAAACACTTAAATTTCCCCTAGTTTGATAAGTTGGGGGGAAAGTTTGTCCCTCGAAACTCTCAACACTTTTATAACTCAATTATAATAAAAAATTTATATATAAATGGCGGAATCAAAGAGAGTTTCTCGAGTAAAATTACTCATTGAGAGATATACAAAAATAAAAAGCATCATGAAAAAGAATATGAAAAAATAAGAAGAAAGAGCAACCATTAATCGACGAATTACAAAATATTGGTTTAAAAAAAAAAAAAATGAGTGAAGAAAAATAATTTAACAACAACACTAGTTCCTGCTGCAGCAAAAAATCTAGATTATCCACCTACTCCTGAAAAAACATGATTCTCTATAGATTATTCTCAGAACATAAATCTCCTAATTTGGAAGAGCAAATGGACATTGTACTCATTAAAAAATAGATGCGGCACGCGTCTGATTCTACTATAAATCTAGGAAAATAAATTGCAAAAAGAATAAATGTTACTAAAGAAAAATTTGGTTTCCGTGGAGTTGGGCAAGATTTTTATATTGGTGATACAAAAGTAACAAGAAATAATGATTCATAATTTGTTAAGGATAAATAATATAATTTAACAGCAGGATTTTGAAATTTGTTAACAGAAAATTTACTAGAAGCCCTTGGGAATAAATTTTATGATGAGGATTATGAAAATTATGCAGAAATTGTTAAAACAACCAATGCTGCATCCCAAAAATATAAAACTTATAAAATAAAGTAGCTTCGAGTCGAGGTTGGAAATACATAAATAAAATTAAACCAATTTATGAAAAATATATAAAAGAAAACACATTCAAGAACAGCACCAGAACCAGAAAAAAAAATATTTCTCCAAGAACTCCTAGATCTGGAAAAGGCATAAAAATATACAATAATTTACCAAAAGAATATGTTTGGATGGATGATGTAAGAAAATTTGTTGATAGATTATTGGTTATTCATAGTGAATAAAATGATGGAAATAAAAATTCCTACAGTGAAAAAGTAAATATCATGAATATGTTAAACTAAAAATTGTCTGATTTTGTTATAAACAATTCGAAAGGAATTCCACATCTTATAAGAGTTTTAAATGTAATTCCACAATCCTTTTTGAATTCTGAACATAGCGGCAAAGGAATAATAATTTGTGCTTGAAACAATTTAATTTTGCCTGAAATGCATTTGCCTATCTATATTTACTGTGGACCATTTACATAATTAAATGAAAGACTAGAAAGAGGTCACAAAGGAATAAATAAATTAGATGAAGCATGTAAATATCACGACATTGCTTATAGAGATCATAAGGATTTAGAATCTAGGCAAAATGCTTATAAAAATTTACAAAAAGAAGCAAAAAAAATTATGTTAGTTAAAAATACTCTAATTGGTGAAAAAAATTGCTTCTGCTACTGTTGTCTCAACTATGTTTGCAAAAAAAATATGATGGGGAATTAAAATGTTTTATTAAATTATGTATTTTTTACTGATAAATGATGATAACAAATATAACCTTCGGTATTCCCTTTGAGGAATTAAAAGATTTGGGTATAGATACATTTTTAACAAATTATCAAATTGAGAGGATATTATAATAATAAAAGGAGGCATAAGTTTCAAATTAATTTTATCACTACCAACAGTCAAAAAGATGGCCAAAGAAAAATCTGGAAGTGGTTTACACCCTGGAGGAATTATTCCTATTATACTTGCCACTTTAGGTACATTTGGTGCTATAACTGGAGGAGCTAGTGCAATTTACAATTCTGTTAAACAAACTACAAAAAATAAAAATAATCAGAAGAACAAGGGAGACACAATTTGGCAATGGAAAATAAAATGAAGTGGTATAGTTGCAAAAAAGAAGACGACAAAAAAAATTAATATATACCCAATATCTAATATCGATATTGAAAAATAGGTAAAAATATTAAATATGAAGGATTTCAGAAATGATTATATGATTGATGAATTACAAAAAAGTATGCACAAAAATAAATGTGCTGTGGTTAATTTCGACATTTCAACAAATCCTGGTACTGATTGGATTTGATATTTAAAAAAAAATAATGATGTTTACGATTTGGATTCATTTGGAGGAAATATCCCTAATAATTTAACTAGTTATTTCAAAAACAGAGACATTTATTACAATGATGGTAGAATTCAGAATTTTTATTCAGTTATATGTTTTATTGTATTGCATCTTTTTTCGATGGATTTAAGTTTTAGTATTAAATCTCATTGTTATTAAATGACATATATATTTGGAAAACCATTAATCAATTCTTTAAATAAAATATTTGACACTTGTGCTTATGCTTTAAATAAGATGTTGATATAAAATACAAAACTATTGTTTCTGATTACACTTTAAAAACATATGTAGATTCACAATGAAATTGAAGTTTTTCTGATTTACAAAGTAAACTATGCACCTGCTTTGATTATACAAAATATTATGTTCCTTTTTTAGGGCATAGAATTGTTAATATAGGTGATCCTAGAGATGATAAAGATGGAGTCAATAAAAGATTTTATTAATAAACAAATAGCTGATTATGCTTCCAAAGAAGATATACATTTACAATTCAGTAATGTTATTGCTGATTATATAAAATGAATAAATAATGCAAAGCAGGCATTTAAAAAGGATGTAGATTCGGAAACTGTTGTTTCTTATTATGCCTTGAAAACCAATGTAGATTCGAAGTACATAACTATTGTTGCTGATTTAAAAGCATATGTAAAATCTAAATACAATACTATAGTTTCTGCTGTACAAGATCAACTTAGAAAATCTTTGTTTATACAACTGATTATGTGTCTATTCAAAACTGTGAATTAATAATATGGCTTATCATGTAGATGGAAATGATGATGATTATGTTTCTATTCAAAACTGTGAATTAATAATATGGCTTATCATGTAGATGGAAATGATGTAGTCAATAAAAGATATTTCGATAAAGAAATAACTGATAAATTGCAAAATTTAACAAATCAGTTTTGAATTATTATGATACACTTGTTAACTCGAAAATATAAAAATGCAAGGAAGAAATATCATAGATATATATTTTTTACCTGCAATGTGGAATAAAATTAATAAATATAAAGATTAATTATTTTTTATTCTTATTAAATGAAGAATACTTAGTGTTTGAAGTGCAAGAAAGTTACTAAAAATAATAATATAAAAATTGAAAATATTGAAAATGGATGATTAGTTCAGAAATGTATATGTTCGACAAATAATTCTATAAATTCACCTTTTTATAGAAAAATATGCTCAATTTAGGAGAATGAATAATCAATTAATTATATAAACCTGCATGAAAATTTTTTTATCAAGAAAATTAATTTAGTTTAGTATTGATGATTTATGGCAAATCAATCTTTAAGAAATTGATAATGGAAATTTAAAATGAATATCACATATAAACACTGAATACAATTATATTATGGCAATTATTGATGTTTTCTCAAAATATGCATATGCTATACTAATTCAAGATGAAAAGCCAAGAAAATAGCAATTGCTTTAGAATCTATATTAGTTAAAAGAAAACTGCATAATATTCAAAGTGATAATGGGTCCGAATTTTATAATAAAATATTTAATGAACTCGTCCAAAAATATAACTTCAATCACTATTTGACATTCAGTGAACTTAAAGCCAGTTGTGTGGAAAGATATAATCGTACAATGAATAACAAAATGAGTGTGGAAGAAATGTCCTTTAAATGGAAATTATATGTGGGTAAATATATTAGATTATTTAGTAAAAGAATACAACACAAAGCACAGTATTATTGGCACGAAACCAATTGAAGTCATTTAGAAAAATGGAAAATTTAAGACAACAAGATTTTGCGAATGTGATTACTAAACCGAAATACAAAGTTGGCGATATTGTCTGCATGAGTGAGAGTAAATGAATATTTGAAAAGGAGTATACAACTAACTGGACAAGAGAATTATTTACCACTTTTGAAGTTTTAAATAACAATGTGCCAACTTACAAACTGAAAGATGACAAAGGAGAAGAAATAAAGGATGGTTTCAATTAATAAAAAATTATGAAAACCAACATTACAAATGAATATTTGGTTGAAAAAGTCTTAAAAACTAAAGATTATAAAATTGATTGAAAATTGTTAGGTTTTGATAGCCCACATTACTCTTGCGTTAATAAAACAGATGTTTTGTGAATTCAAATATTTGGTGCAATAAAAATATTTATGTAATTAATTATTTCAGACACAACATAAAAACCCATTTTAACACTTGTTTAATGTACATAAAACATGTTCAACATTCGTTCATCATTTATTCATCATTCATTCTTCATTCATAGTTTGTTCAACATTTGTTCATCATTCATTCAATGCACATTTCACCTATTGTGGGAATTTTATTTTTAAAATTTTCAAAAGGTTTACGAGCAACTTTATGGTGCACCAGGGACATGTTTATTTTTGAGTTTATAGGCAAGTTAATGCCACGCCAGTGACTCAATTTTTCTGGCCTTATTTAGCACCATCAAATCTCTATTACGAGAAACCCCTCACTTCACCACCGGCCGGCCATTTCTTTAGTGAAGAAGTGAGGGATTTTTTAATATTTTTATTTCTTTTCATACCTCTTCTCATATAGTGAGGCATCATTCACTATATGAGAACACTCCACCTTATACATCTGTTATACTTCAAGTGTATTATGGAGAGCATTTTTTTGCTGGAGTTTCAGAGTACCATTTTTATTTCCATCAGTACTCATAAATTGCTGTATGAGCAACAGCAAGGCTTTTTGGATCAAATTTTGAATGATTTGGTGACAATCTAATAATGCAAAATATAAGCACCTCATATTCGCATCATTAAATTATCCTCTCCAACCAGGGTTTCGCACCCACAATATTTGAGTTTGAAATCAGATGCCTTGCCGCTGAGCCAACATGACAAGATGGCCGAACCGATGATTTAAAGTCCTCATGCAGTGAGATGTGAGTTGGAAACCTGTATCAAGAGTCGTGCAGAGTATTCGGCTTGTGGCTGCTAGATAGCGACACAGTTGTGATAACGTACTTCCTGTCTCGGAGAGAACTTGCTGTTTTTGCCAACAAGGAAAACTTATGTCGAGGCAGAGCACATTTCAGGATTGATTTTTTCTGCTGCCAGTAAGATAGCGTGCTCATCGCTGAAGTAGATCAATTATTTTAATATACAATTCACAAGACAGAGTTAGAATATAAAAAATTTCCTTTTCTGTACTTCCCTTCCCTCATTTTTCTGCTCAAATCTATTGTGATATAACTAACATCTTCGTCCCAGCACTTTGCACAAAGCTCTTTGAATTTATCAAAAGTCATATCTGCTCAACAAAGTCACTATGAATTTGACTTAAATTTGTATTATCTTGTCGAAATATGCATAAAAAGTTTGCATTATCCCTTACTAATTGCTCAGGTACTTTCGAATATGTTTGTGCGAAATAAAAGACATCAATCTTTTTATGCCTGCCCATAGTAAAATATTTGCACATGACATCCTGGTTTTCTTTAATGACATCATCAAATACAATTAGAGATTCGGTTTCTCGCTGATACAAAGGAATCATTTCATCATTATTAATTACTCTAATGTCATCAGGCAATAGTTCGCCAATCTTTTTCTTCTTAGCATCCCCGTCAGAAATTAAAACACCAATACCCCAATCGACTTTTTTTTCATTTTTAATGATAATTTTTGTAATAAATGGGCAGTAAAGTGTTTAAGTGAACAAATAATAGTTCTGTTCTAAAGAAAAAATTCATTATGATATTACCCATAGTGAAATGCCAATTCTTTAATTATTTTTAATGCAAAATTTTTAGCTCCTAATATTTGAAACAATATTATAACAACAATTAAAAAGATGAGTGCTGTCATTGATAAAAATGAAGTTATCACTATTCCTAAAGGACAATACAATATTGAATCTTTAAAGGAAGCTATAAATTCAATTGGCCCATTTTCAACAAATAACATTGAACTGACATCAGACAATGTGAAAAAAAGAGTTGTGGTTAAATCTAAGTTTGTTATTAAACTTCATAATCAATTATCCGATATGCTTGGTTTTGAGAGAAATATACTTATTGAAAAAGACAAAGTTCTTGTAGGTACTAAGCTACCAAATTTTAATTCATTTAAAACATTAAACATTCATTGTAAATTGGGGTATGGAAATTTTTTTTTAAATTTTACGAAGCTAATCACTTGGAAACATATATAATTGCTAGTTTTCCGCCAAAAATTATCTTTGGTTTTAGAAATTATATTATTTATGAACCAGCATATCCAATTTTTTTATAGAATCAATTATGAGTGTTTTAATTACATTGTTTTAGAAATTATGGATGAAATGGTAAACTGATTGATATTGATGGTTCTGATATCGATATTGTTTTGGAAATTAAAGATGAATTAAAATATAAAAATTAATTTGAAATTTTACATTTTGACACTCATATGGCACTGTATCTATTCTTTTGTTATTATAAGGGCTTAATGCAATTTTATTAACTTCTAGTGTATATATTTCATGCTTTTCGCTCCTTATTAAATTCGTTGTTCTATATTCTATTTTCTCTTTAAACAAACAATTCTTATAGTCCTCAAATGTAATTCTCTTGTTAGCAACACACTTCTTTACTCCTTTTGATCTTTTATTTTCTTTATCATCAACTCTATATGCATACATTTTTGCTCTTAAACCAACCAATTCTTTCATTATTTTTCCAATACATTCGTCTTTCAGCTTACCTATAATGTTCTTATTTATTTGTGGCATGTTATAGATATTGTCATTTATTTTAATAATTACTTGTATCGCATTTTTCTACCACTCTTTAAATCACAATACTGTTATACATACTTTTGTTTATTAAATAAAGTTGTTAATTTGGATTTATTTGTTCCTGGAACTACCTTATTCTGGACAAAATTGTATATATTTATGTAAATTAAGTAGTTCTTGTTGATATTCTAAATCAACTTCTAATATATAACCATTCTCAGAATCATTGTTCAACGCAAAAAAAAATTTAGTCCATTAATTTAAATCAGATAATGTATAATAAACCCAGTCGATACCGCCATATGGTAAATATTGTGATATTGCCCAACCATATAAATTATTAGCATCGAGATATGCTAAATAGTTGGAATCTTGATTTGGATTAAAATCTTCTAAATATTTGTTATTGGCTTTAACATATTGGTTACAACGTGATATTCCGCCTCTAATTCCTTTTTCTATTATTAAAATCATATCATTATTGTGTACTAAATGTAATGGCTGTTTAGCCATTTTTAACATTGCATCGCAAGATAATCCTGGTGCTGTAAAATACCATGCAGGGTCTAAGTCATGTGTATTTATACACGTATTTCTAAAATATTCGAATACATCCGCTAACAATACATCATTTTAAAAATATAAGTCATGATATTCACTAATATTTTTATATTAAATTGATTCCGTACACATTTTGCATGTTCATGATCAATGCAGTTATATCAGATTCACATAATATGTTGTAAATTTCACTTTTTGGTGGAAGTACTGTTTCTTCAAATTTCTTCAAACTATTCATATAATTGTATGGATAAACGCCTTTCCTAATTACTAAATCTACTTGATCTTTTGGAGTATGTTTCATTTGATTTTTGGTTAAGTTAGATGATAATTATCTAAACTACTGGCCATAAATTTAAACAATATAAATTAGATTTTTTAATTTTCAGTTTTTTTACCAAAAGAGATAAGCGTTTATTAGTTATTCGCAATTAAATCTATATTTTTATCACCATATGCTATCTCTTTAATAAATAAATTTGCATCATACCCAGCTAAATTATGGAAATAAATTGGTACAAATTTGGGTGATTATAATTGTAGATTACAATTATTACATACGGGATGTATTGAATTTTCCAGTTATATGATGACGATGATGTACTTTTTAATTGTCCTTCGTATATTCGCATTCGCATACAGTACATCTTTTTGACATACTGTATAACGCTTTTTCTTCTTTTGTTAATGGACGCATTGGTTCAATTTGCGAATATATTTCTCCAATTTCTTCTACTTCCCGTTTTATTTATTGTATAAACATCTTATGTGCATTTGGACCTCGATATACAACTGGAGGCTTATAATCACCATAACTAGATACAATATAATATCAAAAGCCAGATGCTTCGTGTCATTGATATTTCATAGTACATAATTGGTCTTTTAACTTTAAATAAATGGTATTTATTTGATCATTACTAAGATTACATCTTTCTTTAAGTATCTCCTTATAAAGGCCATTATCAATATCATCTTCAGTTAAAATACTGGTTTTCACCCCTCTAAATGTTCTAAAATTATTATTTATTATCTCGAATACCTCATTTTTTACTGAAGTTAAAAAATGATTAGGCTGTACTAAATTGAAGACATTCTCAATGTTATACATTGATATTCTATCTTTAAAAGCGTTATTAACGCTGTAATTTTTATTCTGTTAACAAATAAATTATTATAGAATGGAAATATTTCTTGTGATTTTTTTTTAATCTTTGGGGTACAATTCATTGATATTTGCATCAGCCAAAGGTAAATTTGTAAAATTGTTCTTTGTTGTCCATTCTGATATTCTCTTAATTTTATTTCTAGGCTTAACAAAAAAATTGTTAGAGAATGGAAATGTTTCTTTTAATTCATTTATATCTTTTGAATATAGTTGTTCGATATTGACATATGAAAATGGTAAATTTGCAAAGTGTCTTTTCTTTCTTCATTTATAAAAAAATGGCTTAATAGCTGTAATTAAATCCTATTTCCTTATAATATACCAACGTCTAATTAAATCATCTTTCCTTAGAGTATGCCAATATCTATTTTTTAAATCTCTACCTATAATTATTAGCTCCCGCACTGTCTTCTCACCTAACTCAACTGCAAGATTGTTCGCTGACATTTTTGATCGTTTATTTCTAAAGTAAAAAATTATAAAGCTTCTAAATTTATATGCATACAATAAAGAGCTATAAAAATAGTAGATTTATTGAAAATGAAATCTATACAATGTTTAAATTATTCATAATAATTGAAATCGTTTTAACTATGTAACTTACATTTGATTGTGTAAGTTCAGTAAGTTAATACAATTGTTACATATTGTTCTAAGTTTGTCATTTCTTTGATGAAATGAAAATAATGTTATATATTTATTCCCAATACATACTCTACATGTTTTAGTTGGGTAATTGTCATGTTGAATTTCATTTAGAATATCTACTGACACATTGTGTGATGTAGTATTTTCATGTAGCTTTTTGAGAGATGCAACAGAAGCATATTTTCCACATTCACACAATACTTTCTCCTCTTTTTAAGACAAATTATTTTTAGTGTTTTCAATTACACATTTTTATAGTTGTTATAAAATCTATACTTATTTGTTTTATGGTAGTAAAATTCTGTATGTTTAGTACTTCATCACACTTTTTACATTGCTTAGATGTGGTATTATGATCAGTTTCATTGTTGATTAGCGATTACATTTTGTGTTTATTTAAAAATTAACAAATTTTTATTATAAAAAATTACTTTAATTAAAATTAAAATTAAAGTAATAATAAAATAATAATAATATAATTAAAATTTAAATAAAAAATAATAATAAAATTAAAATATTTTTTCCCTTTTTAAATACAAAAATGGAATCTCTGCACAACTAGTTGAACAATTCATTTTAATTGAGTACACTACAAGACCTAGAAACAAACAAAAAGTATGCTGCTACCGAATGTCAATTATACGAATCAAGATTTGGGGAAAAAAAATTAGTTAGATGGTAAATATAAAATTAATTTACCAGATCGTTATGTAAATATTTTTGATAAAAATGCTTTAAAATTAATAAATGAGAAACGTTTTATTAACATATAAAGGTTTAAAATAAACGGAAAATGGAAAAACTGTGCATGATTTAGAATTCTCTTAAAATGTAAATATTTTATTATTTTCAATCTATCAATTATCTTTTTAATGTTTCAGTTGATTTTAACTTAAATTAACTTGTTTCAGCTCAAATTTGCTTCATTTTGAGAATGAAAAATCCGAACGCCTATTTTGGAAGAATGGTAAATTTGCTTGATTTTGGGCAAAATTGCTTGATTTTCGATTAAAATTGCTTATTTTCATAGTATGAAAAGTTCTGCACGGCCATTTTATGAACTGTTGTAAAAATTTGCTTGATTTTGAGCTTAAATTGCTTGATTTCCGATGAAAATTGCTTGCGTTTTTAATTGAAAATTGTCGTTTCTAGAAACACGGAAAAGCAGTTTGAAAACGAGAGATTTGCTTGATTTTAGCTTAAATCTGCTTGGGTTTAATAGTTTCTTTTTATCGAATTTCAAGTTTTGGGTTTTTAATTTCTTCTTGTACTTTCGTTAAAAATAACGGGAAATAGTTAATGTTACTTTTTTCTTGTACTGTTAGCGGAAATTACTGGAAAAAATGCGATGAGCCAGGACTCGGATTATACATCTATTCGTGCATAGTGTTTCCTAAATGTGTCAAGTATCGCAAACGATTTACCTTACTTTGGTTAAATTGATTTTTCATTTGTATTTGATCTATATAACTAGATATTAATATGGATGAATTCAGATAAACACATTTGATCGGGATTGGAAAAAATTTGGATATGTAATGTCATTCAGGTGTATTTATACACAATCAAATACGCCCAGAGAACTATATGTTGTTATAAATTGAATATTGTATTCATTCATAACTACCTCAGTTAGGTAGAGTACAACAATATTAATTGAAGTTTATTGAAAATATAAGAGTGTTCAATAATTATTTAACTATAGACTGTTCACGGCAAAATGAGCACGTTTGTAATCAATCTCAGAAAAAAGTCACCGTTTCTACTTGAATATACTTCATCGGGCGCACTGAGTGGCATTCGCCCACTAAAGTTGGTAACAATCGAGGGAAAGTAGTTCCATATCATAACGTCGAATAAATAATATTAGGTAACCATTTGTGCTAACTTAAATTATTTCCTTCGCTTTCTGTATTTATTTTGTGCATCGAAGAGTAAAATGAGCAGATTTGTAAAATATTTACCTATCTAATAATTTCATTGCTTCAATAGACTAACGCATGAATAAAGTGGCGAGGCCCATGATAGTGCTAATTTTGCATAAGGCGGAAGATTATACAATGTGCAGGGCTTTCAAAAGAGATCATTTTACAGTGCGCAGCCTTTACAAACATTACTCGAGGGGAGCTTTAAAAGAAAAAAAAGAATGTTAGCTAATTATAGAACAGTATTTTACACGTTACTTCCTACTGAAATGTAATTGGATAGTTCCCACCTTGTCCGTGTCGCTTGGTGGCGGCTAGCGGCGGCCGGGCACTTACATCGCTTGATCCTTTGTCTTACTATGCAAGTCGCTATAACAGGATTGCCTGTTGTGGCAATGCACTAATGAAGAAGTCTGAGGTTTAATCAATATATTTTTTCTTCGACTTCCCGGTAATATTCTTTTCAAGGCTGTTTAAGAACTTTGTCACTTACTGGTACAAAATTTAAGTTTAGAATACTCTTTTGACGATGTATAATTTCGTCAATTCGTTACTTTGATTAGTCGAGTTTCTTTTGAAAACTACAAACCATCAGTAATAGATAATAAAACCACAAAACTGTAAATCCAAGCTGCGATGTGTTTATTTGTTTTCAGAAAGTTAAAAGCATGTTTCAGAATTTTTTCCATTCCAGGCGTGTGTTTCGTATGTCACTTTCCCCTCCAAGTTTATGGCGCGCCCTCTGTATGCGGTAAGAGGAAACTTGTCCTCTTCGGCAGTGTCTCCTGATGAGGAGATGTGGTTGGGGGTGCGGTGGTGTATTCTGCGGTTTGTTAATAAGCGACCCCCTCCCCCCTCAACCCCTGCTCACCCCATCCTCGGCCTGCCAACCTGCCCTCTCTCTTTCTCCCCGCGCGCGTGATAATGAAATGTCAACTTTACTCACAGGCGACAACGTGATGTGACAAGGTGGTTTCGCTCGGGGTAAGTAATTAATCTTCCCCCTCCCCTCTTGTCAGAGAACGGCTAGGGTTTTGAAGAGTTGGGAGCTTGGTGAGAGGCGAGGCTCTTCTCTCGAGTTGCTAGTAGCTTCGCAGTGATCATCCGGGGAGAGCGTCTGCAACCCCGAGAGCAAAGACGCCGAAATCACTGGCGACGAAATAACGCTGTGTTGAGGAGCAGCTACAATTACAGTTCAGATTCTCCGCGCGGTGCATGCTTTCGAGCAACGAATACAAATACTCAAGTCTTTCTGTAACAGCGAGCGACAAACTTCATAAATATTCGTGAAAAGAATATTTAGTGGGAAGTTATAAAGTCAAGTTATAAAACTTTAGGTTTTATCAAAGACTTCATTCGCGCTTTGTCACAACAGGTGATTCTGTGGGAGTGACTTACACAGTAATACAAGGGAATGCACATAGTTCTCTGAGCGTTTTTGGTCGTGAAAATCGTATACGAATGGTTTAGATAGGTTAATTTTTCTGATCCCGACGAATTGTGTTGAATGCAGTTTGTTGTGCTTTTTACATAAATATTCCGGGCGTAGTTATACAAGGGTCGTGTTTTTTAACATTGAATATATTGAACTCCTGATAACACCACGTTTTTTTTTTTTTTTTTTTTTTTAAGTTAACAATTGCTGTTAACAATAATGCCAGACTCATTGCTATAACCGAAGCAACAGATATTTGGCGTAACCAGGCTCAAATTTATGAGTGGACCATAGCTGATTCTATTCGCAATTTTTAACGGTTGTTTTCTGGCCGTACACAAAGTATCTCTTACCTCATCACCTTACCTCATATATATTCATAGTTACCTTCAACATTTCTGTAGCTCTGCTGAAGTTCTTATTTCGAACTACACTCGCATGTCTTCAGCCACATATAAACAAAATACAACAAGGTATTGGTTAGAAAACCAAGTGGGGAAGCAACGCACCATATTTGTGCACTGGCAAGAAATAAAAATTAATATTTGTATAAAAAATGCCCTATATACCAAAAAGTAATTGGGCACCCGTGAAGATAGGTAATTCAGTAAGTCATTTGACTTTTATTTCGTGGACTTCGGCGTAGGACCACTAGTGTTTGTCCGTGGTAACATGAACACAGAGGCCTATTGTAACATTCTGGATAGTGAAATGCTCCCAGCATTGTGGCGTTTTTACGTAATGGACCCGTGTTACATTCAGAACGACAATGCCAGGTGCCATGTTTCAAGGACTACTATGCAGTGGTACGCCGACAACAATGTTCGCCGATTGGACTGGCCCGCCCAGAGCCCCGACCTCAACCCTATAGAACATCTTTGGGACGAATTGGATCGCCGGTGAGGGCTCGCCAGGCGCGGCCAAAATCCATTGCTCAACTCATGGAATGGTTGCAAGAGGAATGGCGACGAATCCCAGTGGATGTCCTACAAACACTCGTAGAGAGCATGCCAGACAGGGTGGCTGCTGTTATAGCCGCAAGAGGTGGCCCTACGAGATTCTAACGGGGTGACAACCACCGAGCAAACATTGTGGACAGGTGCCCAATTGCTTTTTGGTAGATAGTGTATGTAGTTCGACCAGTTTTACGTGGTAACGTATTTCCGTAAAAGTACCAAAAATCAACTAAATAGGTACAACGTAAGGAAAATTTGTACTAGTAATTACCATCATACTTCCTTTATTTATGTTTCGTATGTATACCAACAATAAATTGTAATGATTTATAAACAAAATACAAGTGAAACTTGTGTTTAACCAGAAAAAAAATGTATTTTACTGTTAACGGAATGTAAAACTTTCATGGCTTATTATGATTAATTTAGGAAACAACCAAATATATTTGAACGCGAGGTTTGTATTTCTAAGGTTGATACAAGAAAGGTGAATCACATATCCCCAGCTCGCGGTGCGTATTACTCCGTGCCACTCGCGTCTGCAGTTTACCTTAAGATGGGGAAAGATGAAACTTCCCGAAAGTTCGCAACTGGTTCGCCAAGAAATCTGTGTACCTTCTTCTGTTTTATCTTAGCTGTGTCGTCGCCTCGCTGTTAGTGTGTGTTGTATTCCTTGAATTGTCTATCAATTATTTTTTTGCTTTTATTTGTACATATAGTCTTGTCTTTGTGTCTCGTCTTGTTTTGCTTCATTCGGTGGAACTCTTGACTGAATTCCTTGTGAGACTGATTTTATTATAAATATCTGTTGACAACAGCTAGCCTTGGTTTATTTTCGTGTGTGTTTTTAATGTCGCTCTTTGTGCTTTCCTTGGCGACAGCTCTGTATGTGCGAAGTAATTTTTTTCATTTAATCGCGCCTCCAACTTCGGGATTCCGGTGGCTACACATGCTATTGCATCGCGCACGACACGGTTTCCGAGTACCGAGTCGATAATCATCTTTCGGAGCCCATTATAATATTATACGTCCTTCCCTTTCTTCTTCATGTGCATAACGGCGTGGCATGAAACTCGACCTGTTTCCGAATCTTAAAGATGTACTCATTACTTCCCGCGTTTTCACAACCTTAACCAACAACCTTTACTGCCAATATATGCTTTGGAGGAAGTACCTACATTGAAATTATTTTACTACCAGCGAATCCTGTGGCTAACTAATCATAAAGTCTGCGGATAACTGCAATATTTTGATGTGTGTTAATATTTGTTATATTTAGGGAGCAAGATAGTTTATATAATTAAAACGTCGAAATAGACTAACTTAGTTGTTTGCACTTCTGGTTTAGCAAAGGATATGAAATATTTTTTTAAATTTGATTCTTTTGCCTTAAGTTTTCAATCTTGTAAATCTTCTTACATTGTAAGAAAAATTCATAGTTTACATAATTGGAAGATGAAATTCCATTCATATAAAAATGACACACTAATTAATTTATGCATGTTATTATATATCGCTGTGAGTGCGGTTGGTAAAGATCTAAGAATTCATTACTGTTATTTTTAGTATGTTATTCTTTTGTTTTATGCTTTTTCAGGTAAATACACACATGTTCATAACCAGGATTGCTAGTAAAATTCTTCTGGTGTTTTTTTTTTTAAATTCATTTTATGCAAGTCTTTAAATCTGTGAGTTTCGAAAATTATTTAGATGCGCCAGCAGATTCATAACTCAGGTCCTCTGGTATACCAAAAGAAGGAAAGTTGAGCCGTTTCAAATGATAAAAAACTTATATATACGTTCTTTTGATTCACTGAGAGACAAAATTGATTGCCCTATTAACATTAACGAGCGATAAAATATCCATGCAGTGCGAATAATTCCGTGGCTAGATTTCTAGCCATACATGTAGCCTAAACAAGGTCTTGCACGTGAGAACGATATAAACGTGCAGCAGGCATGGCCAGTTGTGGACGTGAGAAGCTATTTTCGGCTGCTTGCAACGGGATCGCGATACTTCACTAGAAAACGCACTTCACAAAGGACATATCCACACTTAGCCTTCTGTTTGAGTCTCTGGCAATTTGCAAGTATAAAACCGCCATATTTTGAGCATGTCTGCCAGCCAAGCGTAATCCTAACAGAGTTTGAAGCGAGGGGAATAATGTAAGTTCATTGTCTGTTTGCGGTTTCGTCACTCTTTATGAATGAAAGTTTTGAAAAATCACCCCAATAATGAAGTGTTTGTTTATTCCCTAAATGTTTCGGGGTATCACGAGCGTATTATATTTGCGTTAATATAAAAAAAACATTTTTTCGGTTAAATTAAATCTTTACTTATAATTCGCGTATAAATTATAGCATTTATTCATAATTACTATGAATAAAAATGGAGAAAATAGGTGTGTTGGTAATGCCTTATATGAAATAGTTCTCATGCAAAATATCGATTACACTAAGTCCCTATGGTGTAATTTTTTAGACTTTGTTAAGCTTTTATTGCATGAAGCGACGAAATATATCTTGCAAGTATAACTTAAGCAGGGCTTCAGAAAAGTTCGACGTAACTGTGAAGGAACTATATAATGCAATTCTAATGGAACTTGTCTAACGATAGGCGCTTTGTAGCGCAAGATGCTCTCTATTTTAATAAACGCCCTGACGCAAACGTTTGGCAGTGGTGAGGTTTTTGGTTCCTCGAGACTTTTATTGTTTCAAATGTCATGTATCAATTAGGTCCCTATACTGTAGAGCCAGTGCACTTCGCCTCGTATATAATTAACAAGCCATCGTACGTATTCGCATGAAACTTGCTGTGCAGAAAACGTCATACTTAAAAGTTTGTAGAAACGAAATTCACGAATGTTTCCTTCAGAGGTAAGGTTTTGCGTGTATTTATGAAGTCACTGGATTCAGGATTTAATTTCACAATTTTTTCTTTCTTAGGTACGGACGTAGTTAACACCGATCCAACAAACAACAAATGTGGAGCACTCTCTACCGATGATGTATCGTCTAAACAAATAATAAATGCATTACTTTGATTTAATATTGGACTTGTTTTTGTATTAAGAACTGTTTTTAACGGGACCTGTAAAACAGAAATGTTACAGGAATGAAAGTTTACCACCTGAGTAAAAATGCACTGCTTTTAGGATTTATTGGAGTGTGCTTCATACATTTAATTGCGTTTTGTCAGGTGAACATAGTGCCGTGAAGAACTAAATTTATCTAAATAAACGCACAATTGGCTCACTTAATTTTTCAGGCTGGCTTGCTCAGAACTGAAGCTAACTAACTACAAGCACTTAGTTTGTATAAACAGAAAGGGGGCCGCGGTTGCTGAGTTATTGGCCTGCACGCCTCCCATAAAGGCGAACCGGGTTCAATTCTCAGCCGGGTAACTTCCGGAATTTCGCATGTGGGGATCGTGCCCCGGACGATCCCACTGGTCGGCGGGTTTCCTAGGGTATCTCCTATCTCCCCCGCCTTTTCATTTCGGCGCTGCTCCATACTCACTTCAATCACCCGCATCGGCTCTCAAGACATGGATGTTAAGAGCCGCCCAAATATCTTCACTCACTATAAGCAGAAAGATTATGGTTCATAATGTTGTTTTAAGTTTGATGTTATGTGAAGTTATGTTCGCAAGGGCACAGTGTTAGCAAATTTGGAGTATTAAATTATGACAAATTATCTGACAGGACAAATTATCGCGCGAAATCATGATTAGGTCCGAGGAATCTGCGAGAGGACACAAATGTACCCTGTAGCGATAGAGCCACGCTACAGATTGAATTATCGGTAGTGCGATGTGCAGGTTAGAGGAGGTAGAACACAACAAGATGCATGCTCGGAGCAGCCAGTTTGCAACAGTTTGAGCTACGGATTATCTGGCAATTAAGCTCGAGAACGTTCGTGTCGTGTCTCGCCTTGACATACCCGCTCCGCAGCACCCGTCTAGACGCCGATAACCGTGTTATTCTCGCCTTTATTGTGTAGACCCCAAAGTGAGGGGAGGGGGGAGGTGCACTACAGGATGTCAACACTCTCCTGGTAGAGACGGACAAGCCGTGACACAGTACCGTCGTGTAAGCAAAGTTGAGAAACACTGACGAGAGAGAATCTTAACTCTGGTTAAGATGCTGCGACGTGCCACAGGCTTATTTTATAAAAATGTTTATGTTATAAACAACAGTGTATAGTGTATACGTATGTATCATAGATAAGTATTATACACAAGTACATACACCATAAAATGTATAATGCAGAATTTGAACGCATGTTATGCTCTCAAAATTACAATCATACTAGTACACTTTGAGCTTTTCCATTTTTCAGATATTGGCTTTCAGAAATACTGAAATGCACTGCATGATTCTCAGTTCTCACTTACATTGCACGTTAATGGCCGTCTCGAGATAGGATGTGAAGGTAAAATTGTGATACTTAAGGTCAACTTTAAGGAAACGAACTGCACACGGTTTCGCAGATATTACAATTAATTCTTTGGAGAGTATAATATTTGTGAACCAATATTCTTCGCAAAAAATTCAGTTGTTTCTGTTTTTCGTACAAAAATTGTTAATGAAAACGTCGACAATAAATTGCTGATGAGATCTATCGGCTCCTTATAGTAAAATCTATTATTTTTAAAGACGACATGCATTAAAATAAGTATTGCTTGAATGTTATATAGAGAACCTTACTGCCAAGTACACAGATAATCTGCCAGATTTGTGCCTAGCCAACGCACGCCTATATGAAGCTCTACACACTAACTCCTCCTGGGAAAGAAAATGTAAAATAGTACTCTGCAAAATTTTTACCAAAGTAATTTTCTTGCAAAGCCATAATAAATTCTCAGCGAATTAAATATAAGTGTATTATTAATATACTGGTCTCTACGAAATTGGTTTTGGAGCATGTGATGACAATATATAAATATAGTTTATCTTATTTACCCTCTAACATAATGAAATAAATTAATATATTAAGTTAATCTGATGATTAATAATTTTACTAAATTTCAGAAGATGTTTTCTGAGTATAGAACAATATGAAAAAAATAATTCCAGACGATAAACTTAATATTTTCACAACGGCCTTTTAGAGTGGTTGAAAGAATGTCAGCCCCACCGGGGGCAGCACTTCACGTGGCAGACACGAGATGGTCTCCAACCCCTCCTCACCACCCCCCCCCCCCTTGCACATCCTCTCTACTAGCCACGGTCGCGGTGAGAAAGTCCACGTGTCCACTGGTAATTCGTGCACCAGGCGCAGGGTGGGTGGCACGTGAGGCATCCCGCCCCTGGCTGGTATGCAAGCCCGCCTTGCAGCAATGTCAGGCGGGTTGCGGTTGTTGCCAGGGAACCCGCATAGCAGGGGCTCGACACGCCGCGATATTGACTATATTGGTCTAGGCGGTTGCTGCCAGTTCCGGGAAACACAGGACACCACGGACCTAAATCGTTCACCTGCATGAGTAGCTAAGCTATGTGGGTGCGTTCCACGCATCGTCAGTGCTTCTCAACAAAAATTTGCTCTCCCTGATTGAATATAACAGTCACATTCGTGTTTTAATCTGTAGTAAACGTTTACACAGATAAGTTATATACTACACGAAGAACATTATACCCTCGAAGGGAATTGTTCATACGAAGATTTTTTGTTTGTTTTTAAGTTAACTTAAAGTAGCATCGCATAATCCGGGTTCAGTGGCACATGTGAATATTAAACTTTTAGCAAACGTCAACTATTACAAATAGTTCTCCAGTAACGAAAAGGCAGTTCACGATAAAGTGAGCACTTTTGAAAACAATCTGTGGAGAAAAAAAAGCCACTGCCCCTACCTGCATACATTTTAACGGGTGCACACAGAGTTGCCAGCACGAGGCACCCAGTAAACTTGGTCAAGCAAGAGAGAAATTAGTTCCATGTATTACCGTTAAGTTAGTTCCATGTATTACCGTTAAATTAAAAGTGCTAGGTAAACATTTCTGTATACAAATTATTTCTCTACCTTTCTGTTATAAGCGTACAAATTAGAAGATTAGTGAAATATTAATTTTAATAATAATTTCATAGTTTTACTTGGACGATGCATTAGTAAAGTGATCAGGCCCATGACAATGTCAATTTTAGATATGGGGCAATAATACACTTTGTTCGTACAAGTAGATCCTAATCAGCGGTTTAGAACTGCTCAGTTTACTTTAAACGCTCTATACATAAGTTGCCGTCATTCAGCGATTTACGTAAAATAATTTAATTACTGGGAAAATTTTTTAAAGGTTGATGTTAATTATTTTCGATCGACATTCTACCAGCTACAAATAGTTACCTTGGTGCAACAAAGTTAAAACTGTGAGTGTTTTTTCAAGAGTAACAGTGTTCGATGAACGAAAGTGTGTTGTTCCAGTACATTGTCATGCTTAATTACCCCAAACCAACTTTCTACAATCAATGTTTGGGTTGGAACACGGTTCCACGTAATGGAGAATTTTATACTGCATATTGTAAGTCATTCAAAGTTGTGGTATCCTTGCCACTTTGTGTCTGTCGATCTCTTTATAAACTACTCTTCAGATTTAGTAATAAAATGCAAACATTATTTCATACATAAATACTTAACATACAGCAGAGCCACTGCTTTCTCTGTATTTTATCACAGGAGACTGAAAAATAATGAAGAGTTGAACTTTATAACGCTTACAGATGCAACAAAACATGGGCAAAATATTTTAGACTTAAAATCATCTACTAAGATATGTCCTAAGCCCTGACACTTAGTATTAAAATCCTCTCCGAGGCCTTTGGTGCCTGCTACATTTTTATGCATGAAATTAATTACACAAATGAGATTAATTGTTTTGAATTATTCACAAAGAATATATTAATTTTGTCCACCACAGATTTCAGAGTTTAGAAATTAAATGTTTTGTTCATAATAATTAAAGGCCTTGGTGATAGTTGTAGCTTTAACTATATTAAAAGTCGTTTTGAAATCTAATTGCTGGTCTCACCACACAATAACTTCTTTTTCAATTCTAACCCGAAGAAAACTGCTGTACTTTATACTTGTATTTTTAAACGGTTATAAACAAGCGTTCACAAAAATATTTCAATTAATTAAGTGGTACTTTTACTTTTAATGACTTTCTGTTTGGTTATGGTGTAGCGTAAGTGAGTGTGTTTTAATGAGCATTACAAAACTGTATGCAAACATCTGAAAAGAAAAATTAATGCGCAGGTTAATAGGTTAACTCAAAAATTTCATTTTTGCTTAATTTTAACACTAGCGTGGTATAATTATCGAAATGTGGGTATAAAAGTTATAACAGACAAGATTTCTTGGAAGTAGGGAAATACTTGCTCCTCTGAGTGTCCCTCGGAAACCGAGCTGCGACATACGCTGGTCCCGTGGTCGAAACTTGTATCGCTGTCTGGGAACGCGCGACTTAAGAAGCGCCTGCAGTCGACGGAAGTTGTGTTCGTAACAGCTTTCCGATGTAGTGTGGCCGGGCCGGCGAGAGAAGCTGGAGAGGAGGTCCTGTGGTCCAGGCCCATTAGCTCGTGTCGGGCCGGCTTGTTGCACTCACTAAGTGGTAACTGGGCGTCTTCTACCGCCCGCCGTCGAAACGACGCCTGGTTACTTGTGTATGTAGTCCATTCTTGGTTACTTCCAACTTTCCTGAAGCCCCACTGAAGTTCTGGTTTCAGGATATTCCTCTGCCTCGTACGAACGAAACTTAACTAAGTGTAGAAAATTACACCAAATGGACAACCCACTGCATTTGTGCGCTCTTAGATAACACAATTTTGCATGAGGACTATATCGTAACAAGCATTACCAAAACAATATTTAGTTTTGTATAAAATAAAAATAGAAATTTGTAAATCACACACAAATAGAAGTTTAGTTTAACCAGAGATAAGATACTTCTCTGTTAACAATATTATAAAACGCTTGTGAAAAATGGCGAGTTTTAGAAACGACCAAACGCATCGCACCTAGTGTAATTTTTCAAGGGTTTCATTCAAAAAGTGCGAAAACACGACTAATATACTATATAGTCTGTTCACGGTAAATCAAAAACCTTTATAAGTCAATCTTTGATTTTAAAAACTCACTGTTAACTGTCCATATGCTACCGTGCACAACTATACGCAGACTCCCAGTTAAGCTGTATTACAGGTGTCAAGTTTAAATATATAGCATATTAAGTAGGTGTTTGTTTACAAACATTAGAATATGAATTGGTATATCAGTGACACGTTTAGGTTTCTGAACAATTTCACATTTCCACCTAACTGGTGCATGGTCATTACGCCCATGGCAATATAAATTTTATGTACGTGGAAAGATACAAAACGAGAAAAATACATCTTTAGCATAGCTTTCAAATTATTAATTTAACCGTGAGTTAAGTATAGCACCTAAAATTATAAACTGGAACGTTCCGCACGAATGGGATACCTTTATCACCATCAGGTGTTTGCGGCAAAGGAATCTAAAAACCACATACTCTTCATCTCATTCGTGTTACAACAGATAAATGTTTCTTACCTATTACAAATTGTAAGGGAACATAAAATAAGCCAAATAAAAAATATTATCTCTTAAGTTGACTTGTGTCATCCTGCACAGAGTTAAAGCTAGTCAGCCCTCGCTCCCCCTTTGCCCTTTCTCCTGGCATACAACAGAGGGAATATGTTTGACTTTTCTAGGAAGTGTTCAGAACAAAGAATCACAAATTCTCTATAATTGCAATGCCAGGGGGCAAAACAAAGGGCGTACAGTGAGGTTTGACGTTTATTATAGGGAGACTTTTCTTTTTACTTTGTCTTTGTCCCAAAAATGGTCACATCTTCTTGTTAAATTACAATAATAGCTTAGCAAAAAATACATTCGAACCACTGCAAATTTTATATATATATATATATATATATATATATATATATATATATATAAGGAAAAATATTTTTATATATTTCAAATGTAATCATGGGTATATAAGAGTATTATTCACATTTTTATATGACCGTGTTGGTTATGATTTTATATATATATGCAAAATATTAAAATATTTTTCCTTCATAGTAACACAAAATGATTATGAATTTTCGTCGTTTATAAAACAGTGCAAAACTTTAAACCCTATATTTTTTATGGCAATATAACACGTTGCAATAAAAAGAGTCAAGAATCGCTTCACTTTCTAACCCCCTCCTCGGGGAGGAAATTATAATTTCCCCTCCATGTCTCTCGTCGTTCACTCCCTTTTCATCAGAAAATAATTAATTATATCACGTGGTTGTTCCAGCATCATTTTCTCTATAAAGCAATGTGTAAGCACAGACTGGCCGCGCCTCATAGCTACTACGCCTGCTATTCGCTCGAGCAGACGTCCCAACATCGCAGTACGCGCCGTCAGGTATGTAAACTACTATTCAAGAGTTTAAGACCACAGTGTAAAAGAACGGAATGTCGCATAGAACCTAAACTTTTACCTACAATTTCAATGGGTTACGCTATGTATTGTAAAAGTAACGTAATTTTTTTAAACTATAAGGCAACACAAAAATGCCAACTCGTTTAATGATAAAACCAGTTGTGAGTTCCAAAATGTTGCAATTTTTACCACCAATATTTTTGTAAATGTAGCATTAGAAGTGGGTCATTGTTGACCAAAAATAAAAATTCAGAAAAAAATATTGACGATTTGACTGGACATCGCTTTCGTTCGTCAAATCAGTGAAAAAATTGATAAATTTAATTGCTTTTCCAAATGTTTTTCCTACACTGTCAGGTGAGTTTCGGAGCTGATCTTGTACGCGATAAATACACTCTAAATTTGAATCAGTGTAAAATCACTGATTCGCAGTGAAATTCAACTACTCGAATCAGTGAAAATGGCTCCAATTATATGGAAAACTACTGATTGTTTCAGTGATAAGATTTATCTTATTAAATTACTGACTTGAAACAATTTCACTGATGAATAAGTGACGGCCGACTGCAGTGGCGTATTGAATATTGTTTTTATTGATTTTAGTCAAAAAATTACGTGAAATTAACATATTTATGACAGTTTACTATTTATATTGCGCGACTTACCGTAATTTAAAAATGTAAATAATTTTGTGGAGGTAGCCGGGCTTGAACCCACACACTCTTTCCACTTCACTTTTAGGCCGTCACCTCAGCATCATTTTTTTTATGTCGTACTTGTAAGTGTGTTGAAGTGACGTTGGCGAGCTCTAGTTAGACCAACCTGCAGACAAATACCCAGTGCGATAAACCGAACAGAATATCTGCCACGTAGGGATCGGAGCGCGAACACACATCCCCATCGGCTGCAAGTCAGCCACCCTACCCCTCAGTTATGACGACAGGACTTCATCTCAGCTACGAAATCAAGTTGACAAACGAGAGCAAAATATATGTGTTATAATTCTTGTCAAAATCTTGAACATTTAAATTCTATGCCCTTACTTTTCGTTTTTGGTTTAATTGGTAGCGTTAGGATTGTTAAAACGAATAGTATATATGAGTGCACTCTCTTCACCACTTTATATGCAGTTTAGACCTTCAAACAGAGCTCTGCGATGATTACGTGAAACAGAAATGAAAAAAATAAAAACGGAATGAAAGGCAGAATGTTCATATTACCTCATAAAATGGTGTTTTTAAAGACGAAGCGCATTCTAGAAAGTATTTTGTATTGGTTTTATTAGATTATTCGTTGTTATTTCACTTGATATACAATGCTAAGTGGCCATTTAAAAACGTTGTTTGGCGGTCATTTTTACACGCTGTTTTAGTGACTCATCTGACAAAAAATAAACCACTGAAAATTAGTGAAACAAATGACTGATGAATCAGTGGAAAATGTCACTGATTCAATAAGTTGAGGAAATCTGGATTTTATTTTTACTGATTCATCAGTTAAATTAACTGAAGTGACTGTTGAATCAGTCAGATACTGTTGACTTATTGAAACAGTGAAACTCTCACTGATTTAAATTTAGAGTGTATAGGAAACTTAGAACTACACATAGGGATAAGGCTAGCTCCGATTATCACTTCGCAGTTTAGGAAAAAATTCGCTAAATCAATTAAATTTATCCTTTTTTTTTTTCACGGATTTAATGAAAGGGAGCGATGTGCAGTCAGTTCGTGAAAGAATTTTCCTGAATTTTTGTTTTTGTTCCACAATGACCACTACTATTGCAACATTTACAAAAATATATTGTTGATATAAACTTGTAATATTTTGGAAGACACTGCAGTTGTTATCTTTAAAAGTGATGGTATTTTGGTGTAGCCTCATAATATTAAAAAATGCATTACTTCTACAATACATAGCCTAACCCAATGGAATCTTCGGAAGTTTATACATATATATATATATATATATATATATCTGTGCATTGATATTGCATATATATATATATATATATATATATATATATATATATATATATATATATGCAAGGTGCCAGATATAAATTGACATGAATCTTGCTGCAAAAGTTTATAAGACATTATATTTTGTACGTCCTGTTACAGTAGCCCCGTAGTGGTTATGGTAACAGCTGTTATCGATGTTGTTTAGTATCCCCTGTGTTGTGACAGCCATCACAACGCGTGCGTGATGCTTTATGCTTGTTACTTCTGAATTTAGCGATTTATCAATATCTGACAATAACCCAGTTCTCACAACTTGAAACTATTTATATTATAGAAATTGAAGTCGCAAATCTTCACCATAAATGTCTGCCTAGTATAACTGGATAACGCAAACGATGTGAGAAGTATATAAATGCCGATTCAAGAGCAATCGCAAAAACTGGCTCATAAAGTGGGGTTTGGTTAGATCGTAGTCTTTAGAAAAAAAATTGCGTTAAAATTTTCGTTTCAGTGCATCTGCAAAAATACGCGTAAAAAGTTGCGTTTGGGCGCAATTGCAAAAAAAAAAAAGTGACAAAAAATTTTAATATGTAAAAAATTAAATATTTTATATAATAAATGGACGCAAATAAAAATCAACTGATGTCTAATATGATGATGACCATAGCAATGAAAAAGGCTAACGCAACTGGTAATGTTAGGAAAGAATATAAATTTTGGAAAGATGTTTTTGCGAAAAGAAAGAAGAAGAAATCTCAAGAGAAGTATGTCAAGTGTGACACTTGTAATCTCTTTTACAAACCATCTCTCATAAGAAGTCATCTTAGAAGTTGATTGCACAAAGGTCTTGCACCAATACATAATAAATCACATGAACCAACAAATGCATGGGAAATTTTTAAAATACCACAGCATTTAATATAAAAACAGAAGTTCCCACGAGAGAAACAAGTGAAATGTAAAGAGTGTAGTCACTATTACAAACCGTCTCGCATAAGAAGTCACTTGAAAAGAAAATTCATAAGTACACACCCAGATTCAGTGTAGAAGAAATCGAAACAGTATTTCAAAGTAGGATCAAGACTTATGCTGTAAAGAATGTGAATGCATACAAAGACCCAAATCATTTCCTAAACGATGTAAAAGAAACTGTCACGGGACAAATTAGTAAACCTTTAAAATCACTCAAAGTGAACCTGAATCTCTTCACTGAGTACAAAAAGGGAATAGGTGAGAATATTGAAAATGTAGAAAGTTTCTTAAAAAAAATAACAAAATTATACTGAAATCGACTAATCTGGAAAAACATTATGCAAACAGCATATCGAAATCACAGCTGAGATGGGGGTTTTCAAAGATAAGGGATCTAAGTGGGAACTCAAAAGAATATTTAAACTAGAAGTGCGAATAAATAAATATGTACCAATCAAGGGCAGTTCTTATGTTAATCTCCCAGAAAAATTCAAAGCTAAGCAGGCAGTAATTAATGCTAAGAATAATGATAAAAAAAAATTTTTGCGATCTGTTCTATCTGCATTGCATCAAGTGCAAAGAGACCCCCAAAGAGTGAATAAAAATATAGCTTATGAACATGAGTTTGACGATACACTTAAGGGTTTGGAATTTCCAATGAAATTGGATAGCATACTAACCTTTGAGTCTTTCGAGACTTATAGCTTCACGAGTATCAAATAATGGTCACTATATATATATATATATATGCGATAGATTTTTGCAACATTTCTACTCTGTAAGTAAGCTAAAGGATCACGAACAAGACTGCCGAGATCACGATAGTGATAGAGTTGAACTACCATCTAAAGGGAGAAATGACATATTAAGATTTAAAAACAAAAATCATTCTTTGAGTGTTCTCTTTGTGATATATGCTGATTTTGAATGTTTGTTGACTAAACTTAAAACTTGCCAACCAAGCCCCGACGAATGTTACACGAAACCATACCAAAAACACGAGCCTATTAGCTTCTGTTACTATGTAAAATACGAACATGGATACCATAAACCACCAGTAACTTATGAAGGATCTGATACATCTACTGTATTCATTAAAATGCTAATGGAAGAAGCAAAGTCTATTGGTGATACATACACAAATGAAAAACCAATGCTTCCACTAACTCAGAAAGAACAAATTGTTTATGATACAGCCACCCATTGTCATATACGTGAAAAGCCTTTGAATGGTGATTCTGTGAGAGATAATGATCATCTTATGGGGAAATTTAGGGGAGCTGCAAACAGAGATTGTAACTTATCCTTTAGAAATCTATGTTTTATCCCAGTGTTTATACACAATCTATCTGGTTATGTCACACATTTATTCATAAAAGATCTTGGCATCGATGAAAATAAAATTGATCTAATTCCCAACAACGAAGAAAAATATATTTCTTTCACGAAACATGCATGTGAAAGTGCAAATCTTGGATTTATTGACTCATTTAAATTTATAGCTAGTGGTATCGATAAACTCTCTAGCAACATTTCCAGGAACCAATTCCGAGAAACGTGTAAGCATTTTTCCAATGAACGTCTTGTCTTTGGTATAAGAAAAGGTGTTTATCCATATGACCATATGGATAGTGTTGAAAAATTTTGTGAGACATCACTTCCATCCAAAGATGCATTTTACAACCAACTCAATAAATGTGACATTACAGACGAAGATTACGAATTTGCGAGGAAGGTGTGGGAAAAATTCAACATAAAATCTCTAAGAGAGTACACAGAACTCTATAACAAATCTGATGTATTGATATTGTCCGATATAATGGAAAATTTAAGAGATGTATGTATCAAAACATATAAGCTAGATCCAGCATGGTTTTTCACGGTCCCAGGGTTAGGGGGGGGGGGGGGGTGCTATGATCAAACATACTAAAATAAAACTAGAATTATTAACAGATTACGACATGATTTCGATGATAGAAAAAGGTGTTCGTGGTGGAATTTTACGATGTTGTAAGCGATATGCTAAAGCAAATAATAAATATATGAATGCTTATGATAGTACAAAGGAAATCTTTTATCTTACTTATCTGGATGCTAATAACTTATATGGATGGGCTATGAGGCAGTATTTACCCTTTGGTGGGTTTAAGTGGAGAAATACAAATATAGATGTAAGAAAAAGACGAGATGATTCTAGAAAAGGTTATATATTAGAAGTTGATTTGGAATACCCACATGAACTCCACAATCTCCACAAAGATCTGCTATTGGCATCAGAGAATAAAATACCAGAAGGTTCAAAAATCCCTAACTGTTAACTGCTTTGTATGATAAAGAAAAATATGTATTAGACTATGTAAATCTTAAGCAATATCTATCTCTCGGAATGAAGTTGAAAAAGATTCATAGAGTTCTGTAGTTTGATCAATCAGAATGGCTCAAGTCCTATAGTGATCTAAACACAAATATGAGAACAAAGTCTACAAATGACTTTGAAAAAGATTTCTACAAATTAATGAACAATTCTGTTTTTGGAAAAACAATGGAAAATATCAGAAACAGAGTGGATATACAGTTGTACACAAATTCTAAGCAAATGGATAAACTAGTGACTATAACCAAACTTTAACGATATAACTATATTTACTAACTCTTTGGTTGCAGTTCATATGATTAAAACAAAATTGTGATTTAACAAACCCATTTATGTTGGAATGAGTATACTTGATCTATCGAAAGTCTTAATGTACGATTTTCATTTTAATATAATGAAACCAAAGTATGGGGAAAATATTGAACTGTGCTACCAAGATACTGATTCGTACATCTATTATATAAAAACACCAAACTTATACAGTGACATGAAAGAAATAGTCGATCATTTTGATACTTCTGATTTTAAAAATGATAATCTATATGGTATACCATTAGTTAACAAAAAGATTATTGGATCATTAAAGATGAATGTAATGGAAAAATAATGGAAGAATTTATTGGATTGAAATCGAAAACATATGCAATAAATGTGGAAGGTGTTGTAAAGAAAAGACCAAAGGGTGTGAAAAACACTGTAGTCAGAAATGAGATTAGTTTTGGTGACTACAAAAAGTGTTTGTTTGGTAAAAAAGTGTTGTACAAAAATATGAATCTTATTAAAAGTAAGACACATGAACTCTATACGATTGAGTTGAGAAAAAAATCATTAAGTCCCGAAGATGATAATAGATTTATTCTTAAAGATGGTATTAATACACTAACATGGAGGTACTACAAAATTAAAAAAGAGTGATAATATAAAACATAATAAAACAGTAAATGTTTTTAATGAATTACCATACATTAAAAACTAATAACCATAGATGTTTGCGCACTATTGGACTTTGGTGATTCTTTCACTTTTAGCATCATAAATTAAGTTTCTTTGGCTTACTAGTACCACATTACAAATAGTTGTAGCTGATATTTGTTTATTAAAATCATCGGTAAGTTTTACATTAGTTCGATCTTTTACAATAGCAGTTTTTCTGTAACAACAATCAATTACATAGAATGGTCTTCTTCCAATAAATGGCCCAGATTTGAAGCGAAATTCATTATTATGATAAGGGGTATCTAGCTTAGTCTTTGAATTTCTAAAATCAGTGTAAGCAATATACATTTTATCGAAAATTTTATCATCAATGTTTAAATTCCAATTCTCTTTGGGAAACACTTCATTCCATTCATTCTTAATGGAAATATTTTTGACAAAACAAGGGTCAAACATTGAACAATGTGTGAATTGCCCAGGATCTTCTTTTCTGTTGTGCTGAAAACCAAAAACCACAAAGTCTGGCATATCGAATTGGATTGAATTGAACTGATCTATTATATCAAACTGAAATGAGTTTGCATTAGTTGGTACTGGTGATTCAAGACATTGCCAATAATTAAAGCCAATTGGAATTTTGAGGTGTTTGTATAATTTTGCTTTAATTCTGTCTCCATAAATAGGATCGTATTCAACAATTGGCCACAGAATTTCCATTTTCTCAATAACAATGTTAGCAGCATCAGGTCTATTATCTTCATCATCAGATCCATCTGCTTTCTTTGGAGGTCTTCTGTAAAAATAAGCATCATCATTAGAATTTCGTATGAATATGATCTTGTACCCACCTTTCCAGAATATTTAATTACAATCTCTCATAAACCCAAACAAATATCTTAATGGATAGGTAATTTCATTACGCTTATCTTTCCTGACATATTTACCTAGTTCTATATCCGACATTTGGAAGTATGCTGATTCTGATTTCGAACCTAGCAATGTATGCATCATTGTTGAAGTGATGCCAGGGTTGTCAATACTTTCGATTATACAACCATGATTAGAGATCTCTATTCTTGAGAACTGGAATGGGAATAAATTCTCAGAAAAATCAATAGTTGAAGTTTTTTCATAATCTGCATTTGTATCTCTTTTGGTTAGCTTATATTGTTGGTATACATAAGCTTCAATCGGATGTGAAAATGCATCGCCAATAGGAATATTAAACTCAATGGGTTTATTGTATTCATTCAAATTATTTTTTGTTCGGTCGTTTGGCGGAAACAACTGACGCTCATTACTTTCCATTTTTGGTTGGTTAATTTATTATATAGAAGAAAATTTCTCAAACAAGAACAGTTTTCTTATCAACCCAAGAATTATGACTACTATCAAAACAAAACCATTTAATTAGCAGCATATTTACTTTTCTTCGCAAAACTTTTTCCACTATTAATCTTTATCATATTTGGTCTTAAGGAGCTTTGGCTCATAAAAAATACCTTTAATAAGTTAATTTTTTAAATTGCGTATTCTATATGTCGTGGGGTTTGTGTGCAATACTTCACACACATCAAAATTATTCAGTGGCCCAATTTTGTCTATTTCCTTTTTCAAACAAATTTTTACTTTTACTTATACGAATTTTATCTTCTATTGCAAACTTTGGTGTAACTATTTTTCTTTCTCTGACATACGTGTTGATTAGAATAGAACTTTCATTCTTTGCATTTACATTGGTGGGTTTCATTCCGATTGTACTGTGAACAGTGTTATTGTATTCACTTATTAATTTAGGTAATATAGCCACCTATTTATAGTTTCCCTGCACAGTAAATATCTTCCACATTTTCTCCTTCAATGTTCTATTAAATCTTTCACAGTATATTAAATAGTGTGTTATGTTGTTATTAGCCATTAATGCCTTAAATAATGTATGGGTTTGCGATCATTCAAATTAGTTTTAAATGCTAACGTAACATTTTCACCAGTTTTATCTATGATTGGTATTGCCCATGCATATTTGGAAAAAACATCAATCACAATTAACATTTATTTAAACCCTTTTTTAATTGTGTGTATACCTATTAAAGATCCAGAATTTATCTCAACAAAGATCATCGATAACAAAAGATAGTACAGTTCTTCTGGGGAAGTTTTTAGCATTGGTTTATGAATTTCATTTACAATATCGTTTCGAAACCCCCACCAGTGAATATCGAGTTATTGGTAACACATCTACAAACAAATTTAATTCTTACTTTGTTATTATTTGTAACTTGATATGAACTTAGTGTATTTTTCATACATTTGAGACAGTATACATTTAAGTTATCATTGTTCATTTTATTTATATAATAAGTGAGACAACAAAAAATGGCAAACAAACCAGAGACGAATATTGAGAGAAGAAGACAGATAATTTAAAAGGTCAAAACTTTTAGAAAATTTCGCCAAGATTAATATAATAAAAATAAAAAACATGATCAACCATTGATAGATGCGATAGAAGATTTGGGACAAAAAATTGGACATGTAACAAATGAGAATAAGAACTTAATAAAAGAACTTGTTCCATTTGCTGTTAAGAATTTAGACTACCCACAGACACCAACTGAAACATCTTTTGAAAGAAAACTGTTTGGTAAAACAGGCACCGGTGAACGCTATGACGATGGCATTAAACGAATTAGTGATGACGATGAATGATATGATGATGGCGTTAAATGCATTGGCGATGATGATGAATGCTATAACAATGAATGCTATGACGATGACGATTAGTGCTATGGCGATGCACGCTATGACAAAGCATTGGAGCATTTGAAAACTTATATCTCACAGTTAACTAACTACAAAACAACATTTATTGATAAGAAAGTGGCCGATTTCTTAATTGAATGCAAAGATGATGTTTTTGGGCTAAAGGCTAATAAAGGTATATTGTATATTGGTGATAGCGAAGTAACATTCATCAATGACAAATTTACCGTAAAAGGCCAGACATACACTGGAACTGACGGTTTGATGAAATTACTAACTAGTAAGAAAGTAACATAAAGTGACTACACTGCAACCGACTATGAATACTACAGTCGTATCCTAGCAGATACAAACATCGTTTTCAAAACAATGATCTAAACTTGGGAATGCAAAAATCGAGTAAAGGGAATAAAAATTATTTTTAAACCTATTTACGATTAGATCAAAATGAATCGTCCCTCACCTAAAAAAGGGAAAGGCATAAAGAAATATATAGACTATCCCAAAGAATACATATGGATGGATGATGTTAGGATGCTTATTGATCGACTTCTCATTATTTATGGTGAAGAGAATGCTGGAAATGATAACTATTACAATGAAAAAGTTGGAATAATGAATATGATCAACAGCAAGATTAGTGACTTTGTTGTGAATAATCCAAAATGTATACCATATCTGATACGAATGTTAAACACAATACCACATACTTTTTGGGAGTCGGATCGTCATGGTAAAAGGTTACTCAATGACATAATAAATGCACTACCTTTTGAGTTGCATGCACCCGGTTATCAGTACTTAGGTCCGGGTATCAGACTAAAAGAAAGAATTGAGCGTGGTGATAAACCCATTAATCCACTAGATGCGGTTGCAATAGAACATGATATAGCTTATCATCATAAATGATCTAGCTGAAAGACATGTAGCGTTCAAAAGATTGATAAGTTCAGCTGCTGATCTCAATGAGAGATTTTGGGCTGTAGTTGCTGTATTTACGATGCATATTAAACGTAAGTTTGGCTGGGGAATTAAAATAAAATGAAAAAAAATATTTGTTATAATAAATGAAAGTAAAAAACATTGTATTTCATGTTCCTAACATGGAGTTGAAGGGTTTGAATATTGATTCTTTCCTAACGAAACACCAACTGGAATGTAAAAACAAGAAACTAAAGGAGGAAAAAGGGATGGCTATCACAATTACAGTTCCACAATTTAATAAAATGTCCAAAGAAATGAAAACTGGAAATGGTGTGACAGTTCACAAGGGTGGATTTCACCCTTAATTTTCGCAGCATTGGGAGCTCTAGGAGCATTAGCTTGTGGTACATCATCTATCGCTACATCAGTAATTAATGCTAAGAAGAAAAACCAAGAATTGGAAGAACAAGACAGACATAATTTAGCTATGGAGGAATACGGCAAGGAAATGAAGAAAGTTAAGTGGGGTAAGAATGCAAAAAAAAGTAACTCCACTCAGTAACTTCGATATTGATCAAATGGTTAAAAAATGGAACATTAATTTTCGGGATGTATTTATGATTGATGAACTACTTGACACGCCACTCGATAATGAATGTGGGATTGTTATGCTATTGGAAAAAGCAAACAACAAATATTATTTTGATTCATTTGGTGGAAATCCACATCGACAATTAATAGCGTATATCGGAAGAAATATTTTTTGTAAGGATGATATAATTCAAAATTTCAAGCAAGTAACTTGTGGTCATTTGTGTGTAATTGTGCTAAATTACTTTTCACATAATTTTAAATTTCCAAAAATTATTTCACTATTAATAAACAATAGATATATGTGGAAATGCATTAATGGCCTCTTGGATTGAAGATGAAATTAAAGAACACACAGTAATGATACATCTACTGAAAAGATCAATCCTAATGATTTTGTTTCCAACACAAAGTTGAACGACTTTATAGTCACACTGACAAGAAATAAAATATCATTGGATAAAGCCTATCTTACTTACTTCGAAGTAGATGATAATATAGATTTTGAACAAAAAGACTAAGACATGTGGGAGATCCGATTGCACCAATGGATGCAATCAATTTAGAGTTCTATCAGAAAAAAAAACAGAATTAACATTATTCGTTTAGTTGGGAAATACAGTTCAAAAGAAAAAAATATTTTACTTTGATAATCGAATAGAATATTTATTTATGAGAGATGGAACTATAGTTGAAATAATAATAAAACTAGCAAAATATAAAAGTGTTATCAACTTATACCATCAATGGAAAAAATTGACAAGTATAAATCTTTTGAAGTATAGCCTGATGATATGATATTTTTTAAAATACCAAAAGCCCACAATATACCCAATGGTACAATTATGTTTATTTAAATAGTTATGGCATATGAATACATTTAAAAAGTTCAGATTATGTTAGTTTTTAATGCAAACACATCCATTAAAAACAAAACTTACTTATAATCCAATAATTTTAAAAGTCTTTAATTTTATTAAGGAATTTACCATTATTTAACTTATGAGTCATATCTATTGTAACAATACCATATTCATTATTCCATCATTTTGAAAATGTCTCCCTAAATTTCTCAAACGACATATCACCACCAACAAATTCACTATGAATATTTTTAAGATTTTTATCGTCTTGTCCAAACATGCAAAGAAAATTACCATTGTCTCTTATAAGCTGCTTGGGTTCCTTTGAGTATGTCTGGGCTAAATAGAAACAATCAATATCTTTGTGTCTAACGCGAGTAAAGTAATCCCTTACCATATTTTGATTTTAAAGTATGATATCATCGAAAATAACTACAGATTCTTTATGACATTATTTTACATCAACTATTTCTTCATTTAATGGAAAGAAGTATGCTATCTGTTCATTAAATAATTTTTTGCTTCATCTATATATTTCTTTAAATTAATATATTTTGGTTCTTCCAGACTTTTTCAACACACATAGAGAGTACCAAAGTCCAACCATCCCGGAGCATATATAAAATAATCTATCATAATTGTAGTTTTTCCACAGTTACTAGGACCCACTATCAAACATATAATATTATTAGGTAATAATTCTCCATGACGTTTTGTCGAAACAGTCTTGTCTGGTATTCTTTTTTTAATATCCCAGTCTACATGTTTCATGTTTTTCTTGCTCATTTATTAATAGATTTTTTAAAATAATACAATAAATGAGTAAAATATTCAAACTAGCAGGTAGATCAGTGTTGAAGAAAATACTACATTTCCCTTTAGAGATAGAGGGGCACTCATTGGCTTTAGTTCAGTTCTATACTACTTATCTAATGCATAACATTATCGCTGGGAAAAAATAAGCTATATTTTTTAGGCCATAATGATACGGAATCAGCAATTGATATTCCAGTTGGTCAATATAGCTTAAAAGATCTTGAAAAAACTATGAAAGTAATTTTTTCATTTAGCGTAGATTCATTGGATGGGAAAGAAAATGATATATCTGTCGAGCTGGATAAAATAACAAACAGAGTGAAAGTAAACTGTATACCAAAATTACAGCTTGGAAAACGGGGTTCAATAGGAAAACTTTTGGGTTTCGTAGAAAATAAAACTTTGAAAGCAAATGTGGACCATTATGGCGATACAATTCCAAAATTTGCTCCATTTGAAACAATAAATATACACTGTAAAATAGTAAATGGTATGATGTTAAAACATGATGAATATAATCATAGAGAAACTACCATGATTGCCACTTTTAAACCAAGAACATCATTTGGATTTGGCGACACGATCTATTACGAACCAGCTTATCCATTATTTTTTCCAGTGCAAACAAATCAAGTTAATGAAATAATAGTTGAAATTAAGGATGATAAAGATAAGTTAATTAACTTTGATTTGTCGAAAGAACAGTGGTATTAGAGATGAGACCAATGATATTTTTTGGATTGGAAGTAGTCATATTCATATATAATAACTTTAATAGTTTAAAAACTATTAAAGTTTCATGTGATAAAGATGAATAATATTTCTATAGAAAGTGCATTTAAAGATTTAGAAAAAGAATTCAATGTTTCAGCTTCTTTAATATGTCAATTTTGGAGAAGCGTATCTAAAATTTTAATAAGATTATGTTGTAGCACATAATAATAATCAGAGCGATAATTGTGTTTTAATGATTGGATAGCCATTAAAACTTTATAGAGATATGAGCATAAATAAAAATCAACTGATGTCTAATTATACGACGAATATCACTTACTCTTTAAATAAACTGAATAGAATGCATTTGTTTAACACCACAATCCACCATTGCATCATATGCAAAACTTATACCTCCACTATTAACATCATTTAAAACGTTTTCACTGAAAATCTGAACATATCTGTCGGGTAAGGTTAATTAAAAATTTCCTGAAGTAAGTATCACTTTTTATCCATATTGTGTATAATTTATTTCAGCATTAATTATGGGATAGGACTGCTCAATTGTAAGTTCTGAAAGTTTCTTAAATAGTTTGGTTCCGTTTAATATATTTAGCAACTGATCCATCTTTATTATATACAATATTTTATTTTTTACATATTCAAATTTTTCAAACCACTTTATTTTTGCAACTGCGCCCAAACGCAACTTTTTATGCGTATTTTTGCAGATGCACTCAGACGCAAAGTTTAACGCAAGTTCTTTTTCTAAAGACTACGATCTAACCAAACGGAACTTTTTGAGCCACTTTTTTGTTGTTGTGCTCAAACGCAACTTTTTGAGTCACTTTTTTGCACCTGCCCCCTGAGCCACTTTTTTTTGCAACTCTCCCAAACGTAACTTTTTGAGCATCTATTTTTGCGGTTGCGCTCGAATCGGCGTTTCTATACTACTGATGTGTGATTGAGTATTCCTAATTGAATTGAAAAACACTAAGAAAGATGATCCAATATGAAGGATTTGACAACACTAACTGTTCGTTTGTGGAGAGGACTCGGATAGTAACTGCAAGGACACTAATGTAGCATTAGCTATACCATATAACTTATTGGAGAGGTCAGCTGACAACACGAAGAGTGCAGTTAGATGTGCTGTTCCATTGGGCGTATATCGCAGCATCTGCAATGCCTGAGAGATGACAGCGAGCATCAACTGAACAGCTAAATGACTGAATGTCGCCGTATTGGAACTCCGGGAGGGTGGCTTGACGTTCCACAGAATTGCGACTCACTTGGGGCGTGACGTATTAGTGGTCCATCAGTAGTGATGATTTGTGACAAGAGGTTTCACACAACCTCCTGGTTCAGCAAGTACTACCTCGCTGCACTGATGAGCCCCTGGGCAGAAGGATTTTCCAGGCCGCTCTGACTGACAGAACAGCAACAGTAAGTGTCTGCACGAACAATACACAATCAACTGTTGGAGGTAGGTTTACTTTATCGTGGCCCTCTGATACGTTTACCTCTGACACTTGCCCATCGCCATGAATTTCTCCAATGGTGTTGGGAGAGAGTTTGTTCGAGAGACTAATGGAGAGCAGTGTTGTTCACTTATGGGAGTAGTTTCTGCCTTGGGCAAAGCGATGGCCGTGTTTGCGTCCGTAGACGTGCGGGCGAACAGAACAATCCATCTTGTATCTGTACTCGCACAATCGACTCTGGTATTCATTTAGAGGAGCATGACGAGTGCACTGTACATCCGTGACGTCAGTCCTGTCCTCCGACCATACCTCGATACACTGCAGGAACCTATCTTCCGGTACGATAACTCTGTGCTCTACACTGTGTACACCTTAGCCTTCTAAGTCTCCAGACCTCAGCTTCATCGAGCACGTATGGGGTATGATAGGACAGTGTCAGACATCTAACCCAGTTCCGGTTGCTAGTATCGCCCAGCTACGCCGACAATTACAGTGTGAGATAATGTACACCAGAGATACATACATCATGTGCACAAAACGTTACATGCCAACATTGCTGCATGTGCGGTTACGCTCCTTATCACGATGTCTGCTGTATGTGTTGCATTTAATTTTCTGGATGTGCCTCGAATTGATGTTTAGATCAGTCTCGCATACCCCCCTCCTTCTTCTCGTGTATCAGCTGGGGGCAGATACGTGTATTTCTCCGGGTGTTCTTAAATGCATATTCACTAGTGTGCATTAGAATGAGTCCATATAAATTACGAAGCTAACGGATTGAAAATATACAAACAAAACCTCTGAGCATAGATCGTTTCCCGCGCGCGGGAATCCAAGTCTGATCTGCTGTTTATAGAACTAGAAGATATCGTTGTGAATGGCTGACGAACAAATCGCCATAGTAAAGGCGAATAATTATGTTGATAAATAAGTACGCAATTAACATTTAAAACTGTTTAAGGTACGTCATAATGCATATGTTTTAAAGTAAGCACATGTTCGGAAACACAGTTTTCTTGCTTAAATCTTGCTACCACTTGAGCTTTTTTGAACTATAGACTAAAAATGTGGCTTATTAGTTATCACCTTTCACGTATGTGCCCCAAGGTTGTCTCCCTTATTAATAGCAGAACTTACCAAATCAAACAAGTTAATTTTTCCTCGTGTGAGGCAGGGCACTAAAAATATATATACTTATTGTGAAAAACCGTTACGCAAAATATTCAATGTGTCATCACGATCTTTGTTATTTTTTAGTATTTGAAAAACAGTTTCTTAGAGACTGTAAAATAAGTACTCGATATTTTAATCATCAGCATATATTCTGCTGTCACTGAAAAATATTTTTCTTTCAAATTAAAAAAAAAATGTAGCTGAAATTTATTTAGTGCAGATTGTGGTTACATGACGTAACGTGATCATCCTACGCCACGCCACGTCCACACAAAATGCTAAAGAAGCTAAGCTCCCTTGTCGTTTCATTCGCGCTTGGTGTTGGAACGCAGGTGCATCATAGCCCAGTTTACTTTTGTTGAGTGTGTCGATGTGATGGAAATTCACGGCGTAGCTCGAAGAAAATGACAGAGCTTCCTCAACGACTTTACGAAGAGTGTTTCCCCAATCGTCTTTCTCCACGTCACGTTATTTTCGAGAGAGCTTATCGACGAGCAAGAGAAACACATGCCTTCACATTTAAGAGGATGAGCTGTGTCGCACAAAGGAATTTAAGTTAACCAGCATTTCAAGGGAAAGCCTTCATCCGACGAATAGTCGTTTTCTGTTGGTCCGCCAAATTAAAGCTAAATATATATTACGAATTTTCTTAACCGGGAATACATTATAAGACAGTTTTATCTTCTCAGAGATTTGGTGCAGATTAGTGACTCATTGTCTTTTCATTAATTTTTATTGCAATGCTTGGATAAAACCGTTATGAAATTAATTAAAATTATATTGGATATTCAAATTCTTTTAAAGAGATCTCAGCGATGTAAAGGTCAGACAACTCGCCTCACACCGCGGCTAAACGGGTGCGATCCCCAACCGGTCAAAGGCTAATGTTAGTATGTAGTGTAACGTGATGGGCGTACTTTATTTTCTCTCAGCGTTCCATTCAGACCCTGATTCAGATTCATGTCACCCCGCCACCATAGGCGATAAAAACCTCAACTGTTCGGCACCACCCAATTTTCTTTCACTCGATCTAACCATCCAGAGTCCTGTCATTGCAGTTACCGATCTAGCTATACTCCATTCATAGTTACTTCCAACTTTTCTGAGGCCCTCTAGATTTATACTTTCAGACTATTTATCCGCGTCATGCAAACAAAGCTTAATCAAGTCTAGAGAACTACACCAGAGGGACGGCACACTCACCCCATTCGAGAGCACTGTCACTCTAAATAAAGTTTCTGGTAAACTTCCTAAACTGAATAGGAAGTTTGTAACATATATCGTATGGGCATAATACCACACATCTGGCTAAAAATATGTATGGTATGTTTAGAGTCGCTGCTTTACAAAGTTGAGAAGTTTCCTACGCATTTGACTTGTTTCCTGGGCAAATGTAGGAACGCTGGTATGAACGTACGGGAAATCAGTTTGCCATTTGCGCTTTCTCACTCTACGTATACACTCATATAGTAAATTTGCGAATAATTTCTTAGAGTGCAGTTTCATAGTATTTAGCACGAGAATTATTTCTTACTGGTCATAGCTAACGCACCTGTTTTCTCACTGCTTTTACTCGTTTTGATAAAAGTGGAATACTATAATATATAAATAGCATATAAGAAAAGTCCAATATAACCCAAAATAAGCTACTTCTATGTTAACATGTATACAACGCTTGGGATAGTTAAAGTATTTGGGAAATAACCAAGCTTCTCATTTACGGGACGATTTTCAAAGGTTTTATTCAAAAAGTGTGAAGAAATCGCGAATGGACTATGCGGCAGATTTTCGCAGAGAATAGTTTCACGCACGCAGACTTTAGTATACAAGTAAAACTCCTATGGTTTCTGTTCAACTACTAACAGCGTATCTTCTTCATGAGCGTTGTGAGGGATGACTGGGCCAATCAGAGTAAAGTTACTCCAGTACCAAACCTATGCGATTCGAGAGCACACCCTTAAAAAATCCATACATAGTTCTCTGTAGACTAAGAGAACCATTTCAGTGTATCTTTATTTCAAAGAGAAGATTATAGAAATATACGTTTGCTGCTATAAAATGTTTCCTTTATACGTTTTTCTTTTATGTCAATATTACCTTTCGTTGCAGCTAAGAAATAAACATTATTTGAGCTGCGTTTGTTCACGGCAAAGAACTATTACTTTGCACCAAAGATAAGAGTTGAAAGGACTACTGTAGTACATTGTAGTTATCAGTGCGTAACTGTTATCACAATGTGAACGTTCATTACAACCAATAAGTATATTCTGTAGTTAATAAACTGCAACTGAGCAAATTTATAGTCCTACTGTAGACGTTTAATGTCATTCTGAAGTTCGGCGATACTCTGCTCCACTAATCTCAATTCTTCCCAATTGGTAGCTTTGTATTCTGGCTCATGTTATAACCTCACATAACATGGATAACAAAAGTAATCCGAGCGCAAAAAGACAGTTCTCGTGTGGTGCAGGATGTTAGATTAACGATACAAGGTGTGTGTGAGTTCGAATCTCGGAGACACAATAATTTTTTGTTAGTTTTATTTTCAAATATTTGTTACTTCTTTCTTATTTACAAATTGCGTTTGTTTGTCAAAAACAAATTTTACTTACAGTGTAACTGACGTTACCAAGAAGCGTCTGCTGAAATACTTTAATTGACGTTACCAAAAAGCGTCTGCTGAAATACTGTAACGAAAATACTATGTTATAATTGTCGTTAATATACATAAGTGTTCAAGCTGCCTCTCCATTGGCTCGTGTTCCTTGGAAAGAGGGGGGGGGGGGGGCTATACCAAACAAAAATTATGTTTTTGGCAAAACTACTTTGCAGTGGTTCATATTTAAACAATTTTTTCTTTGCGGCAACAAATTATGTGTTGTAGCAAAGAAACCGTTATTACAGAGAAGGTACCTGAAGTCGTGTAATAGTTAAACGACGTCAATTGCGAAAGTGGGTCGGGGATAGTGTTTTGGGATACATATATTCAGAAGTAACTCTTTCAGAGGAAATTAAATTGTGTCTGCCAATAACTAACGTTTAGGCCTATTTCTTACCTGTACTTTTTTTTAATGGTATTATTATTCTCGCTACACTTAACGATTTCTATTTATTTACTAATTATAATCCAAGCAGTCTTAAACAGTGTCGACGTATAGGCTGTTCACGATAAAGTGAGCACTTTAGAAATGAATCTTAGAAATAGTCACTGCCCCTGCATGCATATATTTTAATGGGCACACAGAGGGACATTTGCCCAGTAAAGTTGGAAACGACGAATGGAAAGTAGTTCCATATATTAACGTGGAATAAATAGTGTTAGATAACCATTTGTGATAACTTAAAAATATTTATTTCGCTTTATGTTTTTTAATGAAACGAAGTGTTAAAATAAGCACATTTGTTAAATATTTAGTTTCTTAATAATTTCACAGTTTAATTTGACCGAAGCATGAATAAAGTGATGAGGCCCATGACAATGTTAATTTTATATAAGGCGGAAGAATATAGAACGTGTATACAAGTAGATCTTAAGCAGGGCTTCCAAAGTGCTCATTTTACCGTGAACAGCCCATACCAATCTTTATTCATTGCTAACTTGCACATGAAAATTGTAAAGAAAGAATCTTAGGACCCTCGTGGTTTCAATGGCCCCAAACCTCTCGCAGACAGAATCGGTGCTTGAATTCTAAGTCACGGTTGGTGAGAATACAGAACCATCACCAGTTCACCAAAATATATTTTTACTTTACTCCCTGCTTTTATTCTGTCTTCGCTGTGTGCCGGGCGACGTGCTGCTGACTGTATTCAAAAAGACAAGGCACACGTCCGTGGGTTTCTCGTGGTTCTTAGGTCGACTTAACTACAGGCGTCGCCACGATAAGACAATCTCCACGTGTTGGTTCTCAGATAACACTGGATCTCGTACGTATATGGAGTTAACCGTTACAAGCATTCTGGTAGATATATATATATATATATATATATATATATATATATATATATATATATATATATATATATATATATATATGTGTGTGTGTGTGTGTGTGTGTGTGTGTGTGTGTGTGTAGAACGTACCACAAGTGGATTTTTACGATATACTTTGCATACAGAAGGAGTGAAGAAATGTGGGTGTCTCTTAACATCGATGTCTTGAGAGCTGATGACGTGTGAGGTTTGCATCTGCGCTAATCGATAGGAAAGAAAAAAAATAAAATTGATATTAATAACCTCTTTTAGTGAAGCACAATACTTCCCACATCTCAGTTCCGCATTGAATAGAAAAAGTATACAGAATTAGCGAAATGTTCGATTTTTTGACGACACTGTCCTTACCTGACATGCTATATATCGGTAATAGCTGCAGAATGGTGGCACCACTGTGCAGGATTATAGGTAATAGCTGCAGAATGGTGGCACCACTGTGCAGGATTATCGGTAATAGCTGCAGAATGGTGGCACCACTGTGCAGGATTATCGGTAATAGCTGCAGAATGGTGGCACCACTGTGCAGGATTATAGGTAATAGCTGCGGAATGGTGGCACCACTGTGCAGGATTATAGGTAATTGTAGCAAGCCCTTATCTTTTGTAAAGTAGCCGAATATTTGCCACTGTGCTGTACAGGCACACAACGTGTTCGGAGCTCTCGCAAAGATAGTCAAAAGTGACTTAATATAGTCACGTGACTAGCGCGGGGACGTACATTTAGAGACTTGCGTTATTATTTTAGGACACATTATGCTGCGAACGCTAGTGCTTTTGTATTTAGTTTGTCGTTGGATCACATATTTTAACCCATTCACTCTCCATTTCCACCACCGCATTGCACATTAATGATGCGTGTGGTCGCTCAAGTACATCAGTGGCTGGTATTCCTTGTGGCTAAGCTGATTTGTGTAATTTTCTACATCTCTTTGACATGATTGGTTGATGCAAATAGCACGAGCACGTTATCCATTGGTTGTAGGACATGTGCTCAACGTAAGTGCAGGATGTACCAAAAAGTTACGTGTTTATAACACTTCAACTCAGAAATTGTGTCGTCAAAGTGGCCAACACGCCCTCTCGGGCCGACAGGAATTAAACGACAAAATGGCCCAATCACACCCAACCGAATCAAAAGGGAAACTGGGTTCTCATTGCTACAGTAGCCGACAAACAAACGGCACGCGCAGAATGTGCATGTTGTAGCGCAGATTGTAGCGCTACAACATGCACATTCTGCACAATCTGCGATGTACAGACCGCAGATTGTAGCGAGCTGCCAGAGAACGAAGTGTACTTTGCTTATCCATACTTAAGGGATCCGCCAACCTGGCCCTCGAATTGCGTTGCAACGGTTTCAGACTCTCATTTCTCTACGAGACTATTAAACGTGCTTCTATTGGGCTGGCAAACAAAGCGCGCATTCACTTCAGATGCGACATGTTCTGTTAAGAGCTTTCAAGACGTAATCCACATTAGAAATAACGTTTCAGAGCACTTCATCATAGCTTAGATAAAAACTTTTTTCGGAGTGCTGTGTCTCAATTTATACATGTGAGATAACTACGGAAGTATTCCAGAGTCCAGCATTGAACCTAGCTACAGACTTTCCATCAATAAAATGGTAGCGTCGCTGCTGTAAGTCCCATAGATACACACACAACACGCCAGTTCAGAGCCATGCTCTTAGAGCTCATGGCGTACTAGATACGCGTGGCAGAGTCGCCCTTATCGCGACCGCGCTTCTCTGCCTCTCACGCGGGAAATAGCTCCGTGCAGTCAGGCGGGGACCTTGATATTCAATGTTTCCTGTCAGCGGTGGTCGGCAGCGAGTGGCTAGCTAGCCCACACCTGGGATCTGGCAGGTTCCCTCAACCACAGGTAATTACTGCGCGATGTGCGGCGGCCAGTTAATTACGTTAAAACGATTTCGCATGTCCCCCTTCACCCCAGCTAGTGTTGGGTGTGGGGGGTGGGGTCTGTCCTTGCTCCCCGCCTTGCATCCATGGCGCGGCGCGTTATTTGAACAAGTCTCGCTGGGGGCTGTGTTTGTTCTGCGTGTCGCAGGAATGGTGGGTTAGGGGTGGAAGCCAGCTAGGGGGCGCGGGCGATGTTGCAGCACTCGCCGTTTCGTGGAGGGCAACAGCGAGGAGATTTGTAATATTTAAGAGACGATGAGAAGGGGACGAAGGGAGGTTGGTGGTGCAACTACCCCTGGCTGGGGGTGTTTCAAAAGTTAAGACATGATTTGCTTTTGCTCATACAACGTATTTTAATCACGGCGCTTATTACGTACACCTCCCCCTCTCTGCAGTAGTATTACACGAGAACTTTCACGGCACCCTCTCCGTTGTATTGTTAGTAGGGTTGTTATGGAAGGCAATTCTTACCCTTCGCCCTCTAGTCCTCTCTTCTCCGCCCCTGCGCAGGAGCACTGTTAATGCTCTTGTACTTCCAGGACGAATTTACAGTCCGTAATCTCGGCCACTTAGCCAAGTAGTCTTCAACGAATCTGCACAGTCGATTTGGCATACAAGAGCAAGAGTGAACTGCATGTTTGATATTCATTCTGTAACAGTCTTCGTGATTGGACGCTTCTCACTGATGACACCTTGCAGTGTCTGTTGGAGAAGGAAAAACTATATTTTGGTCGTTTCACCCAGAAATCGTTCTTCGAAGTCGTAGGGTACCTTCAATTATTGTTTAATAATATGTCTTATGGTAATATAATAGTACCTTTGAAGACTTAACTCAATGCACACCACAGCCCCTTAAACATCCGATATGGTTAGTTTTCGTCCGAAATTTCCAGAGGACTAAGTTCGCGATGAGTAAGTTACAAGTTAGTGGAATGACTGTCATTATTGTCTAAGCATAGTGAGAAATACGCCTAAAAATTATTTAGGATCAGTCAGTTATTCGACATACGAACTTGCCTCTGTTTTCAAACATTATATATGTCAGTAGCAGACGTTCCCATATTGTAAATTAACAGTTTCGTAGTTATAGCCACCAGACATAGAAATATGTGCTTTGATAATTTCAGATGGAATTCAGTGCTTTCAATTAAATCTGAAGAATGTATTCCATTCATTTTGTTGCTGATGCTGAAGGAAATTAATTTTGTTACGATGTAAGACCAGAGTGGATGTATAATGTTCTCTCTTCAAAAGTTCCAATAAGTTCGAGTCGTCGGTATGTTGAAGCCGTCAGAAAAAACCAATAAATAAGAACGATGTGGTACGTAGCATGTCAGAAGTCAAGAGAGTACTTGTTGGCAAAACTGACACACCATATGAATTTTCTTCAGCGCATTTATTGATGACATTCATTATAGATTATCCGTGTCTGTTTTATTGTTTGTCATCTTTCCCACTTCACTCTGCAGACTAATTTACATTTATTTCAATTTTAAATGCGTTATTTTTGAAAACCGGTTATTTCAATTTTTTTTTTTTTTCGGATGTAAATTATTTTCAATCATACTACTTAAAAGGGAATTTGCATTCCCGTGGTGTGTTTCCAAGGATGGCGATGGCGGATTGTACAGACTATGCCATATTATCTTTCAAGTTTAATGGCAATGGTGAGTTCATGTTATTATGACGGTTTGATAGGATTGTGCCCATTGCCGACCATGAAACTAAATAAACATCTCGCACACACACGGAATTCAGCAAGACCAAAAACGAGAAGAAAAAAAACCTTCTACAACACCACAGACAGATAATTAGGAAAAGCTGTTTACTTGTCAAAGAAAAATAAAAGTCTATATAATTAAAACGTCAAAAAGACGGACGTACAACTTATTATTACAAAAAAGGACACACAATCATAATAAGAGTATGCCATATCGAGAGATGTTAAGTGACTTATTTTATTGCTTCCAACTTGTTTTCATTTGAAAAGTAAGCATCTCCCTCTGCAAGATAACTTCTTTAAACAATATCGTGGTGGTTTTTGAAGTTAGGAAATTCGAAATTTAGGTCATGTCGTGAACTCGCATAGGAATAGCGTTGAGTTTCAGAGTACTTAAAAAAGAATAATTTTTAAACATGGTAGGTAACCGGACCATATTCGTTTCCTCAAACAAGTTTTCCCGTTCTCAAGTCACGTTATAGCAACTCCGTATAGCGTCTCCCACTGAGAGTATGCAACACGAGAATGGAAGAAAAGAAAGTCGATACACGACGAGAAATACAGAAAAGTGCAAAACATTCGTGCATGGGCTGGACCGTGAATCACTAGCGAACTTCAGAAAGTGATATTACTTTCCAAAATGTTTGATAACGTTCCCTTCCAAAGATACTCTCTTGCTTCCAGCAAAAACAAGTAAGTTTCTTCTTCAAGCGTTTGCAATTGTTCTGGATATTCTGTGCAGTGAAAAAACAGTAAAAGTACATTTTCTGCTTTTAATTTGCATAACAAATGAGAAGAAAGTTACTTTATTTACCTAGATATATATATATTGTTTAAATATATTTTTGTGTGAAGACATTAAAAAAAAAAAAAAATGTTTAATGTTTTCACATCATTACAGGCTGTTCGCAGTAAAGTGAGAACTTTTGAGGCCATGTTTACTTTTTTCTTTCCAGATGTTTTTTATACTTTAACTACCTTTTCACAAAATTTTTGCCATTTAAGTAATAAACACAGTGTGTATGTTCCACATCACTCAAAAATTAATGTCTAAGGCTAAAATGAAATATATTTATCTATTATTATTTAAAATGAGAGCACTTTCAAAGTGCTCACTTTACCGTGAATAACCTATAATGTCTCACTGCTATGATGCGTGCACACAAGATAAGGTTAATTTCCTTACAGATGTTAAGAATAATTAAATCTAATATCGCTTGTAAACTTACAAGTGATCATGTTTCGTGGCTAAGGTTCTCACAAATAAGCAATATGCAGAAGTTAACGTCACAGTCGGGTAAGTAGTATTATTTCCTTTCAAATAACATTTCCCACACTAACTGTCGGTGAACCCTTCCTCTGCGGAAACGTTAGCAGGAATATTTTAACGATTTGTTGTAAAAATTACCACAGTATTAAAAACTAATGGAGCAATATTCAGTCCGACTGAACAGGCGCCACTAAATTCTGCTACAGTAAATTACGAAGCGAATTGATTATAAAATGGTAAGATATTTTTTTTATGTTTCCGCTGTATTAATTCGCGTAGAAAGCGTCTCTCATTGCATCGTAATAACTGGACGACATGAGAGCGAGTGAGCGAAGATATTTGAGCGGCTCTTAACATCGAGGTCTTAAGAGACAATGAGGGTGAAGCGAGGTGAGTACGGAGCAGCGCTGGAATGAACAGACGGTAGGGAAAAAGGATATCCCCGAGAAAACCAGCCGACCAGTGGCATCGTATTGCACGATTCCTACATGCGAAAGTCCGTGAACCCGCTCGGACACGAACCCAGGTTTGCCCAGGATTCTGACCACAGCACCACAATCGCCTCGACATTGCATCATATATGTACCGAGATAAAGGTTTCGTTGAGTAAAACAAACTTCGTTTAACGTATCAAATTAATTGTTTTTATATGGGCTATGAAATATTTTGGTGTAGAAAGCAAATTATTTTCTTGTTTTTACTTGGTCGTCCCAAACTAAGATTTGGTTGGTGCAACTAAAGATTTGTTTATCTCTATGTATATAAAACAGTTTCGGTTAATATAAAACACCGAAGCCTGGCCAAGAGTGAACCTACATCGTCTGCGCCTATGCGTTACGTCATAAGAACCTCAGATAAAGTACCTCTGATGGAATTTGAATATTTTAAAAATGCATACATTACAAATACTGGACAACGTAAGTAAATCAATGTTTACTGTTTTACAGTTTCGTATTTTAGTTTCATGTTGAACTTGTTTATTAGGATGTAATAACGAGTTATTAACGTAATTGTCCAAAAAAAATACAAACACACACTCGAGATGTATTTTCTAACGGAGGCAATCAAGTGAATGGCTAAAGAAGTATATAGTTGATTCTGTAACGCCAATGCGTTACTAGCGCCCTGAGTAGTTCATTGAATATCCACGCTAGGCAAGCGCCCAACCTCTATGAATACCTTCCCTTCCCTTCCTCTCCTTTCTCCTGTCGTTTCCGCTGCCGTTTATTATCCGCTCTGTGTTTCTTGCGACACAGTTTTTAATTTGTGAAATTGTACAATGTGACATTGTAGAATTTTGGACAATTCTAGGGGCACATTGCTTTGTTTTTATTTTTTTTATTTATTTTTTTCACCGGTCACTATATTTGCTTAGTTGTACATGCATGTATTAGTGTCGGTATTTTCGTAAAGTTTAGAGCTAAACCTCTCTATTTTAATTGTGAGCCTGTTCTGGTGTTTCCGAAAGTCCTTTAATTCAGTTTTTCATGAACATGTTGGAAGTTTGGTTCATTTTATATCATGATTATATTTGAGATTTCGAATAATTAATATGCTCTGTATTACCTATCATGTTTAGGGCAATACTTATTTTATCCCTATTTCAGACCAGTTATGGATCTCTTAAAGATCTTTATTTCGGTCTTATATGCACGCATGGGAAATCAATTCAGTTTTCTTTTGATGTAATTCTAATTCCTAACTAAACTAAAGATAATGAGTAGCATGCAGTAAAAAATAAGTTTTAGTATAGACAATTTAAATTTTGATTGTAGTTTATATACTGTTTGGAGATTAATTTAATAAATCGGGATTATTATTTATGACCAGCTGGATATATTTTTGTTCTTTTAGAATAATTTGAATTTTGTGAAGTTCATTTTTATTTCAACTTATTTGAAATTGGTCTTTTCCAACCAAGTGTAGGGAATTCTAACTTAGTGGTTTGCTAATTACTCGTCTATTATTGTGTGAGGCTTACGAGATATCTCGACTATTATTGTGTGAGGCTTACGAGATATCTCGACGTCTTGGCCAACATACAGGCAAGAGAGCAGGGGCGTAGGAACTAATATTGTGTGAGGCTTACGAGATATCTCGACGTCTTGGCCAACATACAGGCAAGAGAGCAGGGGCGTAGGAACTATTATTGTGTGAGGCTTACGAGATATCTCGACGTCTTGGCCAACATACAGGCAAGAGAGCAGGGGCGTAGGAACTATTATTGTGTGAGGCTTACGAGATATCTCGACGTCTTGGCCAACATACAGGCAAGAGAGCAGGGGCGTAGGAACTATTATTGTGTGAGGCTTACGAGATATCTCGACGTCTTGGCCAACATACAGGCAAGAGAGCAGGGGCGTAGGAACTATTATTGTGTGAGGCTTACGAGATATCTCGACGTCTTGGCCAACATACAGGCAAGAGAGCAGGGGCGTAGGAACTATTATTGTGTGAGGCTTACGAGATATCTCGACGTCTTGGCCAACATACAGGCAAGAGAGCAGGGGCGTAGGAACTATTATTGTGTGAGGCTTACGAGATATCTCGACGTCTTGGCCAACATACAGGCAAGAGAGCAGGGGCGTAGGAACTAATATTTTCCTGGGGGGAGGGGGGCAAACGACTGTAATGGTGCCATTGTTTCTGTGTAAAATAAAACATAAATGTTACATTCTCCTCAGGTTCTTTTAATTAAGAGTAATGCTACTGCTATTAGAATAAGTGATTATCTACTTGTACAAGCAATAGGCCTACATATACGATAAGAATAAACGTCTACTCTTAAATAAACAAAATTTTGATAACTACTTTGATAACATCAAAAATAGAAAACTTCGTGTGATTATTTTCTTGTAATACCTAGATGTAAATACATAAATGCATAACGTAAGTAAAAGTAAAAAAAAATATTACATATCATATAATAAAAAGAATTTCTTTCATGTTAACAAAATTCAAAACCTAAATTAAATTTGCATAATATTAACATAATTTACATTCTCCATGAACAATTATATCACACACACATTGAAACCCACATAATTCTTCATGATGGACAACTTCATGATGGATCCATATACACAACGAGTGATTTACCTAAAAACTACTGTACAGTCTCAAACAAATCAGTACGTTTACACATTAAAGTATTCAGTAGGTTAGTAAAATATACCAGTCATCTATGTTGTAAAAATGTTCAAATTAGCTGAGCAAAATTTTTATCATTTAGAAACCTCGCGATTGCCGAATGTTGACTTTCTCTGTGATGTCCTAGAAACAAACTCTTTTAAGATGTCATGCAGTTGAAGAAAAGATAATCTTGTGCCATGGATCTGAGCAACCAATAACTGATTAAGTTTTTTTTGTGACGTATTTGCTCTCAAATATGTTTTCAAACGTCTTAAATCACTAAAAGATCTCTCTGAAGAAGCTGTAGTGGCTGCTACGGTAAGGATAGTTATTATAATTTTTTTTTTTTCACTTCTCCAAGCAATGTTTGTACCATTGCTGATTTGTTCTTCAGTTTTCTTGCTACATAAACAACTCCACTGCTTTTTTATTCGGGGATGACAGTTTTCAACATGAGCAGTTGTGCATGCAGTTAGTCTATATTGATATCAAATGAATGTACACCTAACTCTAGCTGCAACTCTTCTGGAGTAGAAGACAGAATGACATTTTCTGATTTGATCAGTTTCTTCATTCCAACTGCCTTGCTTGTCACATTAATTACTGTTAAGGCATTTAAAAACTTGGAGCTATATAACATATTATAACACAACACGTAAAAACATCCGTAACAAAACAAATGCGACGGATGACTGAAAAAGTACGAAAAATATTTAAACAGGCGAATAGAACACAGAACTTTGTAGTGATTTCATATTTTAATTTTACCGGTATATTATTAGTAACGCCTTGCATCGAACAATGTTTCTAAATAATCGTGATTACCTTCAGCTAAAATATGAGTTGTTTCCTTGAATACCATTAAAAAATTAAAACGACCACACTATATACTTCAGGCCAAAAAAAAATTATCCGAGAGCAATAAAAAACACTGGTATTTGCTTACTGAAGCAAGATCAGTTTCCTGTTCATATTTTGAAAACGTTCACTCCACTGCACTAAGAGACACTTAGACACGCATCTGCCGACTGTCTAGTGCTGAAGGGAAGAGAAGAAAAGTGAAGGGAAGGGAAGGCGAGTCTGAGGAATGCTGGTGGGGTGGTTGGCCCTAGCGGACTTCAAGGTTATACTACCAGCATTAAAACTACTGATTCGCAAGGGTTTTTCCTCCATACAAAGTTACAATATCACGTCTCCATTACTAATTATTTAGAATGGAATTCTTATAAATAGTGTTTGCAGTGACGAAGATATTTAGTTAAATTTCTTTATACAAAGACGTAAATATGAAATGAATCGTTAGACACTATTTAAAGTGGAACATGTGTGCAGGTGGGGTGAGTGGGGGGGGGGTTATACGCCCCCTATCACCCCCCCCCCCCCTCGTTTCCTACGCCACATCAAGAGAAAAAAGACCGCCAAGAAACTTAGACGCACGGCCTTCGAGAGCAGGCTTCGGTGGCTTTACGACGGTTTTACGCGACCAGTCAGATTCTGTCGCATCCGTTTCTGTTAAGTTTACGCCTTACATTTCATGCCGCACACAACTCGACAACAGCTGCTCCTGATCAGTGTGAGTTCTAGCCACTATCGTTTAACGACAAAAAGTGTGTCCTCCGGACTCGCCAAAACAGCAATTCTAAAGTTTCTGACGCAATAGAAAACTTTAGTATTTGACTTTACGTTTCCTTTCCTCTGACGAAACCACCAAAACACAATACAATATTGTAAAGTCAGAGTTCAGACAATTGAACATCGGTTCTGCGATCTTCGTAAATATTTGTATCTTGTTATGTAAATAATTATATTGTCCAGGAATGCATTTTACGTACCATTTTAAAGATAGGTTTACAATTTACATTAAAAGTTTATTCAAAACCAAAAAATAATTTCTTTGCTTTATTAAAATATGTAAATTCATATATTTTCTCTTCACATTATCTTTGTTTGCCATTTATTTAATTTAAGACGAGCTTTGTTTAATATACCGAGAATAAAATCGCCCTACAATAAAATGGTTGCTTAACTTTGACTTTAAATTTCAACTTTTCGAAATCGTAAAGTCAAGAGTGCTTGACTTTACCTTTAACAGTTCCATTGTGTCAAGCTCCATAGGAAACAACATGTTGGAAAGCAAAAGTAAAGTCAAATGTTAAAGTTTTCAATTGTGCAAGGACCGAAGTGGCGGAGGTACATAGGTAGTCGCGCTATCTATAGGGAGTATTGGCACTACTTTTTACTTTACATCGCTGCCACGGAGCGCTGGAAGAATGTAGTGATTTAGTTATTTATTTTGTGGTTTTAGTAAAGCAGGTTTCCCAATAGCGCGGCGCGATGCGACGCATCGAGCTTCAGCCAATCAGAATGAAGCAGCGAATTGTCGCTGCTGTCGGCGTCGAATGCGTTGAATGAAACCTTGGTGTTGAGTTGTTGGTGTCGGGTGACGACGAAAAGAAAATCTTTTGTTTAAAGTATCTGAAGACAAAGTGGCGAGAAGCTGGGGTAAACATTCATAAACAGTTTGCAGATATACTAATTGTGCCGCTTTGAAAGCGACACTACATTTTTCTGGCCACCTTAGAGCATTTTCTTAAGTATTACTAATAATTCCGAATCTTCTAACCGTTAACTTTTTTTTTTTTTTTTTTTTTCCCCCAGTTTGAGAGATTTTGCTATTTCCCGTCAAGTGAGCTAATTTTTCTCTCGCTTCTCCGTAACCTATTTTTAATACTATATTTGTGTATTAACCAGTATTTTATCGTATTAGTAAGTATGTTCCAAGTTCAAGTATTACCCTGTGTTGCGATTGATTTTGTGTCGTTATTTCGCTTCCTGCGATATCTACCGGGACTTATGTAATTCTGTTTTCGTTAGTGTTGGCTCAGTGGTTTTGGTACATCCCATGTAATCTGTGTAATTTTGTTTAGTTATTTTGACATTCAGTTTTCCCCTTTTGAGAATTTTGTTTCGTGTTTGTGTTACCTAGAAATGATAAGGTTACATGCGTATCAGTTCACAAATGTAATGACTTTTACACGAATAAACATTGAGCGGTTTATAAAGAACATTTGGAACAAACTATACATAAAAAATGAATTTTTAGTGTGTCGTATTGCTTACTATTTCAGAATATTTTAATCAATTATTTCAGACAAATATTTCTGTTCGTTTTGGACATGTTTTTGTTAGTGTTCCCCGCTAATAATAATCTTGTATGACTTTCGGCAAAACCCGTTTGGTTCCAGCTTTTAATGAATTTTGGGTAATTTTGTTGGATTTATATATATATATATATATATATATATATATATATATATATATATATATATATATCTGTGTGTGTGTGTGTGTGTGTGTGTGTGTGTGTGTGTGTGTCAGTTACTGTTACCGTGTTAATTTCCATTTTGTGTACGTGTTTGTTTGCGTAAAATAGTAATTTCAGCCTTTCGTTTTCTTTTGCATATGCTGCATGATCTGTCAAGTTAAATTATTGTATTTTTTTTTTGTTTTGAATCATTGTTCGCAGCAAATAAGTTTTAGCTTTCTTGGAATTAAACATTAAGATAAACTAATTATGACTATTATTTGTATAACCTTTTAAATTATTTTGTTAAATTGTTATCCTTAATATTTACGTTTTTTTTTTTTATAATGTTCAACCAAATGCATTTAAGTGTTCGAATGGTTTTATTCGGACCAATTGTTCGTTAACACATGCGTCAAACTTTTAAGATATTATTCGAAGTTTAGTCCTACATTCAAAATTGTTTTTTAAATAATAAGCATAAGTAAGTTTGTTTTCTAATTTCGTTTACCCAAATATTTCTCAAATGTATTTTCAGTTTATTTTGACTGTAATCGTCAAACTGTACTTATCGATTGTAACACTAACGTCAAACTGTACATATCGATTGTAACACTAACGTCAAACTGTAAATATCGATTGTAACACTAACGTCAAACTGTACATATAGATTGTAACACTAACGTCAAACTGTAAATATCGATTGTAACACTAACGTCAAACTGTACATATCGATTGTAACACTAACGTCAAACTGTACATATAGATTGTAACACTAACGTCAAACTGTAAATATCGATTGTAACACTAACGTCAAACTGTACATATCGATTGTAACACTAACGTCAAACTGTACATATAGATTGTAACACTAACGTCAAACTGTACATATCGATTGTAACACTAACGTCAAACTGTACATATCGATTGTAACACTAACGTCAAACTGTACATATCGATTGTAACACTAACGTCAAACTGTACATATCGATTGTAACACTAACGTCAAACTGTACATATCGATTGTAACACTCGAACGTCGATACATGCTTTGCTACGACTTCGTGAAAAGGACTTATGTCCACACTTTCTTCGGCTAGAACATGGTGTTATCTTTTTTATGTTTTTTTTGTGCTGTTTTCCCGTATCTTCATGTAAGATTTTAAATCTCGCCACTGCTGGTAAGATACTGTGTTTGCTTAATATCCCCTTCGTGTTTTTATATTTTTGTTTCGGCCCGCAGTTGTTATATTATTTTATTTGTAGCGGTTCGCAGATGTACCAGCTTTAGCCTGGATTCCTGAACCTGTGATTGCGAGCTTGACTACTTTGGTCCTGGCGTGTGTTTAGTTATCGGCTTCCCCTCCTGATTTACAGATATATATTCCGGATGTACTTCTATCTTCTCCCAACACTCGGCTGTGATTTCTCGCCTCTTCATCAGACAATGCAATTTTATTATTTTGGAAGCATGTGGATTTGCATGCAAGCCAAGTAGTTTTTGATGCACGAACTTTAGTTTGGTCGCAAGCATGCATAGAACTTAAATGAACAAAACAAATTTGTAATACTCTTTCTAACCTAATTTGTGTGAATTTATGAAATTTGGTGGAAACATGCATTCGTCGCCTTGGCCCCCAAGGTCAATTAGGGCAAACTGCCATTTTGAAAACATAAAGTTAATAAATATTAAGATAAAAATCAGTACTCGTTAAGATGTTAGGGGATCTCCACCAGTGGCGAGGCCTGAGATTTTAAGAAGGGGAATCAATTTATGCAAAACAGAAAAGGTACATTTTGTGAAAATTCTGAAAGTAACAACCATTAGTTAAATATCGACAAATTTAACTTGTTGGTTTAATGATTTTCTCTTTAAGTCAGTATACTATAGGCTGCTCACGGTTAAATTAGCACTTTTGAAAGTCCTGCTTGAAATCTATTTGTATACACTTTATGCATGTTTCCGCCTTATGTAATATTAAAGTTATAATGGACCTCATCACTTTATTCATGCGTCGGTCAGGTGAAACTGTGGAATTATTGTAAAAGTAAATATGTTACAAATCTTGTCAATTTTACACTCCGATTCATAAAAAATTACAGGAAGCGAAAGAATTATTTAAGTTATCACAAATGGTTACCTCACACTTTTTTTCGACTTTATGATATGGAACTACTTTCCGTCCATCATTACCAACTTTACTCGGCGCATGTCAATCAGTGCACCCGTTAAAATATACGGAGGTAGGGGCAGTGACTTTTTTCTAAGGTTGCTTTCAAGAGTGCTCACTTTATCGTGAACAGCCTTTACTTGCGAACATTATATGCGGCCGATATTCAACACCAAGTAGGTTGGTTTATTGTCATTTAAATTAATAATAAAACAACACTTAATAAAGTCCCAATAAAATGTTAAAACCAAAATTAATATAGAGTTAAACACTTTTGTCTTGGAAAAGCTAGCGACAGCACGAAACCAAATAACAGGCTAACATTAAAAACATTCACATGTTATCTGCGACACTGCCTAACCCATGTAAGGCACACATGCTGACGATGTCATAAGTTTACAAATGTGAGTTGATTTAAAACTAAAACCACATAGGCTTATATAACACATGTTTCCGAATATCCTGGTTCCCAGTCAACTAGATACACTTAAGCTTATATCAAAACAAACAAATTAACACAAAAAATTAAATATAAGATTACTTACTGAACGAGTCCGTTGATGAACATGTTATTTGCAGATTACTTATTTATTTATACTTCAGATCTATTCGTCTGTTTTTTTGAGCAAATACTTCAATTACGTCATCATGAAATCTATCCTGTGCTCGCAGCTTATTATGAAGTTGTTTATCGACACTGAGTATGGACAGAGAAGACAGTCATCCTTCGCCTTGTGAGTTTCGAAAATAAGTTTTAATGCGTTTCAAGGTGGATAAGGATCGTTCTGCTGATGCACTCGTAACTGGAATGGTGAAAATACGACTAGATAGTGTATAGACTTGAGGAAAAACCTTGTCGAGATCAGCTGACTTCAGAAAATGATGGAGTTCTGCAAAGCTCATAACAGCAAACTGATTAGTTTCGTAAACAACCGTTCATTCACTTCGCAACCTGGGAAAATCGAAATGGCGGGCATAAATTTCTTTCAGACAACTAAGGCGTTCTTCAGGAAAAACATTCTTAAATGTTTCGAATATTGTAGTGTCCAGCAGTTATAAAAATCTGAGTTTTTCGATTGCACAAAATTTGGAAGTTAAATTTGATATTATTACGTCAATAATTTCAAAGTGCAGCCTTCTGTACGATGTCTTTCTATCTTCCCCATCAATATGACTGATTCGCAATCTTTTGTTTTGGTGCGCCTCTGCTACGCTTTTATGCTCACTAACTTTTTGCCAGATTGAATCAAAATTATATTTTTGTTTTTGTAGGTAGTCCTTGAACTCGTTTATTTTCAAGATGCAAAAATTAATGTCAAAGTTTTCTTTTGTAAAACTAAAAAAGTACATTTGTCATCGGGAAAATAGTGGAAAAAACATGCAATAAGAAAATGAAATCAAAATCTCGTAAACTAAATAATATCCCGTGAGCACTTAGCAGAGTATCTCTATTCAATCTGTCAGCATTTTCAATCATTAGTTCCAACATGTTTTCTATTTCAGCTTTGTATTCACTGACCGTTTCAACAAGCCTACTATTCAAATTCCAACGAGTAGGAGAGGCACTAGGAAACCGCTTCCTAACTTCTTGATCTAAAGCATATGTTCTCTTTGTTGACTTAGAGAAGAAAGTCACAAATCCTGCAAGTGTCATGAAAAACCTTCGGCACTGGTTGATGTGGTTGACTGAATCTGATAAAACCAAATTTAGTCTATGCACATAACAATGTACAAAAAGGGCCTCAATGCATTTCACTCTTACAAGTGAATAAATTCCATTTACTTCACCTGCTATGACTGCAGCACCATTATATGTTTGTGCTACTAATTTGTCAAAACATTTTAAATCACTTAAAACACGAAACACGTGCTCTGATAAGGTCCTAGCAGACCGATCACAGCTAACATCACTAAAGCTAAGAAAACGTTCATCAACTGCCCCTTCTGAATTAACGTTTCGCAAAAGAGTAGTTAACTGAGATTTTTTACTCACGTCTGTTGTTTCATCAAATATTATTCATACAAACAAGGTTTTCTCGATTTGCATCTTGAAAATTTGTAACGCTACATCGAAAACAGACTGAATCAAATCATTTTGCATGTCACTTGAGAGACCAGAAAAAACTGTGGAGTTTTCTAAATGGCTTTTCAAATTACTGCCCATTTCTCCAAAAGCATAAACAAATTCAACAAAATTTCCTTTATTTAAAGAATTTGAAGACTCATCATGTCCCCTAAAAGCTAATTCCTGCTTGGCTAAGAAACAGGTAACATCAATTAAACGACCCATAATATGTCTATTCTCTTTGACATTTTCGTTGTGGTTCTGAGTACTTAACCTGAACTGGTCACTTAAACAGAACTCAATTCTAGTTTTACCAAACTGGTCCAGTGACACGCACGACACTAAATGCGATTTACTTAGTTCATGCCTTTTAACCGATTTATGAAAGTTGTTCAAATCACTAAACCAGGATTGCGTCCAAACACTTTTTTTCAGAGGAAAATAATAAACATTGCCAAAACTATAACTTCTGAATTTTCTTGCACCCAGTAAGCCAAGCTGTCTCGTAAAAACTAGCATTGAAATATCGCACACGCTGTTTTGTTTTTGTATGTATATTGAGATCAGGAGTTGGTTTCCCACTGCTGATTATGTATTTTTTAATTTCGTATGGTAAAGAGCTAAATGAGCGTTGTAATTTTTTTTATACGGGACACTAACAACCAGTCACTTCTGCAGAACTTGATAGAACATCGCCTGAACTGTTCATTTTGTTGAGTAAACTATAAACTAAATAGAAAGAAAAAATAACTTCACGTATCACGCATTATGTTGGCTATAGAAGAAGGCCATTGGCACTATTGAATTATGTTCGTTGCTAAAAATAAGTCAAAAGTATTAGACTATTTGTATTATTCTCAAGTTTAAAAAAAAGTCAGCTCATAGATGTGGATACTTTATATATTACGTAATATTATAATTCAAGTACATTTCGTTTAATGATCCATCAATTAAAAACACCCCGCCTCGTCCTGGCTATTTTTTTTTTTGTGTTTTGAAATCGTGGATGACGTAATTACAAAAAAAACGAACTGTTTCGAACAGAATTTTAGAATACAAACAATAAGTTTTGAGGTACATGTCCCAACAAAATTCAAAACAATCGATTTTTAATATGTCATGGGTTTGATGATTCAAATTTTATTTTTATGTTTTATCCCGAGAATCTAATGTAATTTTGGAGTAGTGACTGTTTGAAACACTTTTTACGCAGCCAAGAGAGTGGTGCGGTAGCGAACTGAAATTTAACTAACATACAAGCACATTCTTCACCTACCTTAAATATGTTCCAATTAAAATAAACCAAGGCACTTTCTTAACTTCGTAATGATAACAGCTGGTAGTTGAATGTTGCAGTCACGCATATTCCCGTAAATAACCACTCACTCATTCAGTTGTATAACAGGTATTTTCAGTAAAAGAAAAGCTGGGAAGCTACGTTTCAGATTAAGAAGAAACAAATTCAAAATACGAGTTCACGAATCATACACCAGACATTCCTTAGTTAACATATTTTATCCAATACGCGAGCGAAAAACAACATAGTTGGTTGTTGTACCAACAAGACAAAAACGGTCGATATTTTGACTTCGTAGAAGTTCGGTCGCCAATCGGCTAACATCATGCCGTACGCAAGTCGCCTCGTTGCTTCCACGGCTCCCTAATTCCCGTGCTCGGCGACAGATGGCACCACTGCTTCTATCGCCTCACTGGCCTTCAGTAGTCATAGGCTCGTAGAACTCTAGAAGCAACAAGAGGAGCAACCGAGATGAGTGCTTCCACGACACACAGAGAACGTCGGGAGACACGAACCGTCGTTTGCAACACAATTAGAAAATATTTTGTGTTCAATGGTGAATCAGCCCCAGTCCTGCAAAAAAAAAAAAAAAAACTAAAGTTATTCGGCTGCAAATTTTCAGAGTAATTATTATTTGACAGACTGAAATTAAATGGGAAACAATGCTTCCATTGCTTCCATGGACACTTCGCCCCTGATCTCCACTACAGTATTTTGTTTTCTTTTATCCAGTATAACATCAATTAGATAAATACCAAAATATAAACTAAAAAAGAATTAAGCGAAAGTTTTACTTAACTTAAATTATGTTAATTATGTATGCTCTGTTTTCTTATGTCTATGTTATATTGCCTGTTGTTATTGATATTGCTACTGTTTAAAGAATTTTATTTAAAAGAAAAATCTTGAGAGAAATTAAAATAAAAGACACGCTTTCGAATCCGATTAGTTTTCACTTTACCCCCTGCAATAAATTTCTTATTTTATTTTGAGCAAACTTAGTGCTCCATCGGAGGTTATAGAAACTAAAATGTTTTTTTTTACTGATTGTTATGTACATATGCCCACACTGGAGCGACAACCTTTTCTGAACCAATTAATTTGGATGCTGGATACCATGTCGAGGTTCGGCTTTCTGCTTTCATTATTGTTTGTGTGGTAAGTATGCACGCTGCTCACAACCAGATCCACAGACAATTCGGTTCTGTTCGTTCGCCTTTTGGTTTATGTCGGTATTTGGGGGCGTTAGGTTCTGGAAAGTTTATTATCGCGCCACCGAACCCCTGAATGCCGGTACGTAATTGGAGTCCCTATTTATATCAATTATACTTAACCTCAGGAAAACCATAGTGTTTTCCGATGCCTGAAGAGTCGTTCATGTACTGCAACATCGTTTTGAAATTCAATATAATGTTTTTAATACAGAAATTTTATATCACTGAAAAATAACAATTTTACGAACTAAATGGCAAGAAACTTCACTGCATTTCGTTTGTTTCCAGCATGTCATTGCGAGCTTTGTTGCAGGTTACCAGATGGCAGCACGGTCTGTGTCGCCTGAGGTCGGCGTCAGAACATCTCTCTATTGTGAAGACGCAAATAGCGCTCGTCATTGGCGGCGAGCGTCGGACGCGACGCGACGCGCCGCATCGCGTCGTGCTATTGTGAAACCCGCTTAACGGGTGTTAGTATGTTCTACACCTAGGCAAAGTTTCCAACTTCCAGTATGGATAAATTAGATACTCCGTTTTTACCTAAAATACTTATCCGCGAGCTACTGAACCTAATTTTCCCTCTCTCATAAACTAAAATTGATAAACTCCAACTGTTTGTAAGGGATCCCGTTTTATTTTTTTTATATCTTTAGGAAAATATATTATAGATTTGATTAAATAGTTTAGTTAAAAGTTCGTTATGTTCGCTGTTGTTAATCTTTTTGAAAAATGAAATTAAATAAATCTAAAAGTCACGAGTTGTACTATAATGCTCCGGTATGTCAAACAAAATTGTTCAAAATTTAATTTTCGGTTATAATATATTCCAACCACCAACTTGTTAAATTCTTGTGTTATTTATTGTTTGTAATACCTCTGAGTAGTATTTATATCCTTTAAATCCTTTTTATTATTATGTATAAGTTTGTTAAAGCGTGCGATGACTTGCTTTGTTAGCCAGTATGTCTTTTCTAGCATAATTATTACTATTCTCAAACAAACAAAGGTAGCAGTAGTTTCATGTAATTGAGGGCAAGTAACATAACAACATAACTTTTATTGAGTCATTCTGCTCGGAGATCTCATCGCGACACTGTCTGTTATCGCTTATTCGCTTGTTCAAGGAGAGCACTGAAATACCAACATGGAATTCAATGTGATGTAACTGCTTGCACGGCGCACGGAATGAACAGCTGTCTTGGCGATTTAATGTTATATTATTTTTTTGTAAATTATTTTGTATGAGTTGTGGCCCGCGAGAGAGAGTGGAAAATTGTGGTGAGTTGAGGACGCAAAATTATTTCAGATTGGGCACTTAGATCTGTGTTTGGTATTTTCAATAACGTAGTTTTTTAATATTTCGCTGGGTGTGTTGTAATCATGTCTTGTAACTACGTAGTTTGTAGCCCCTTTGGGCTTTTTGTTTTTTGCATTTTTTCTATTTTTGTGAGTGGTAGATTGCCGTTATAGCTTTGCTAGTTTGTGTGTTTGTCGCCCAATTCGCCCCTGTTACTGGCGTGTGTGATCGGAACCAGCGCCTCTCCTTCAGCGCTTCGTAGTTTTTAATATTGTCTCATTCTTTACTATCTAGGGCTTTGCAGAGCTGACTAAATGTTTCAGCTGCCCTGTCCCTGCGTCGATTTCTTTATATTTTAGTGGAAGTTTTAATGTGTGCCATTTTACCGAAGGTGTTTGCTGGACTACACGCTGCCACCTTTTAGGTGTGTAGTTTTCACTGTGTTATCACATTAAGGTCGTGAAACAGTTCGCAAGAAGATTTATTACATCAACTCATGCTTGCTATGAAATTACTCTCAAATTCTAATAATGCAAGTACAGGATTCATCCTGCTTGAAGCACGTTTGTAGACACGTATCACGCACTTGAATATTTGGACAAAGCTTTAAAGTAATTTTTGTGAATGTTTTTAAAAGGCCCGCATGCTACAGAAACATATACATTGGTTCATTTTCTTGGCTTTATTTTGGAAAGAGTTTGGTACTAATGTGAAACAAGTGTTTCAATTGATAAATTTCCTCAATGTATAGTAAGGCGGACACCTTAAGATTTTGGTGCCCCATTGGAATTACCTCGTATTATGAGCTTTTAATTAAGAGTAAAGGTGGTTTTTACGAATTGTTATGTGGCTATGTTTTTGGAGGTCAAGCCACGTTTCGTAATTTCGGCGATTTGTACGCCGCTTAAGGTAATTCTTACAATTGTCATAGCTGAGTGCTAAGTATGTGTAATTTTTCTCTAGTCATGCTAATGTGTGGCCAAGTGAACAAATGCCAGCTTTACGTGTCGTATAGACACTATTTTTTAAATTATTTTGGGTGCGCGAATATTTGTTAATGAGGTAAAACCTACTGATACTTAATGTCTTACTGTTTTTTTAATGGATTATTTATTGGCCTCAGAGAGTCATTGTTAATCTTAAAGAGTAGAATGAACAACTTCATTGAAATATTGTCAAAACTTTATACGTAATTTTGAAAAGGGAGTAAAAATAAATTGGTTAAAAAGAATGTATGTTTGTGTAACCTCATTAATAAGCTTAACGGTATTTTTTATTGTTCCTGTTCATATTGTCTTGTGTACATTTGCCTCGAGGGCTGTACAAATTCAGTTAAGTATTTTTTTGACAGTCATATATCTTTTGGCTCAACCCAGAGGTTTTGTTTATTCAATCGTGTTTTTTGTTAGATGGACAAACTGTAATTTTATTGATTTGTGCCGCTCAGAAAGCGACACTACCATTTTCTGCTCTAAGCATTTTCTTAAGTATTACTAAGAATTCCGAAATTTCTAATCTCTAACTTGTTGTTTCATTCCAGTTTGGGAAATTGTGCTATTTCCTGTTAAGTGAGCTATGCCCTTGTTTTTCTGAAATCAATTTTGAATACTATCTCTGAGTTCTAACCTGTATTTTATCGTCGTAGTAAGTATTTTCCTAGTCCATGTATTACCCTGTGTTCCAATTTATTTTTAGCCGCTATTTTGCTTGTTGCGACACCTATCGCGACTTGTGTAGTTCTGCTTCGTTAAGAGTGTGTGTGTGTCAGTAGTTTTTGGTACATCCCATGGTCATTTCCTTGAGTTCGTTTAGTCCTTTGGCATTCAGTTTTCCCTATTCGTGAATTTCATTTCGTGCGATATTTTGATAAAATTAGTTTTGTTTGTCAACATCTATTTTTGAGTAATTTGACTCGTTCGTGTGTAAAAATTTATATATTTCGTTAAACACTGTTAATTTTTATAGTCGCTGTTCCTGTGACCAAGTATGTTACTCTGGCCTTATAGTCACTGTTCCTGTGACCAATTATGTTACTCTGGCCTTTATAGTCACTGTTCCTGTGACCAAGTATGTTACTCTGGCCTTATATTCACTGTTCCTGTGACCAAGTATGTTACTCTGGCCTTTATAGTTATTAGTTTGCCAACTTTTGTGTCAGTATAGTTGCTATTCAGCATTTCAGAATAATTTGTCATCTTTGTAATTTGTCTTGATGTAATTTATTTTATTCGCCAGAATTTTGGTAGAATTTTCCGTAATTTTTAACAAAGATCGTGTACCTTATTAATTATATGTGTATCGGAAAGATACAATATCGAATAACGTCACGTGTTATGTGAAATATCGTTTTCAGCATTTCTCACTGTGTTAAAATATTACTAATTGTTTACCTTACTTTTGTCAGTTCGTTAAATTCAAATCACGTGACTATTTGCTTTATTTTCGTAACGTGTTATATATCGATTGTAGCCATAATTGCCTGAATCGATACTTGGTCTACGACCACTTCCGCCGGTCTCGTTTCCTTCTTCTACATCGTTAAAACATGGCGTAACATTCTCTGAAAAATTGTTCTAACTGCATTTTCATAATCCTCCGATGAACTATCACTTTTGCCGCTTTTGGTAAGTGTGGCTTGCAGCCCTTTTTGCACGGAAACTTTTATTCCTTTTAGTTTTCGCAGGCCATGGTTATTTTATTTGTGTTTGTGTATTTTTCTAATGGTTCCCGTGTAGAGGCTTAAGTTTAACCCTTGAATGCCGGTTCAGCTTTTGAAGTTTTGCTCGCTCAGCAAACTATTTCGTTATGGCAACAAAATATAATATTTACCCCTGAACAAAGCTGAAACTCAATTTTCTATAACGTTCAGTTTAATTAGTGGAAATATAAGGTCCATAGAGGCTATTCACGGTAAAGTGAGCACTTCTTGAAACCCTGTCAATTGGGAATAATAGTCAATAAATATATTTTATTTTAGCCGTAAACGTTAATTTTAGAGTCTGATTAAAAATATTCACAATGTTTATTACTTACATGGCAATTTTATTTTTTTTTTAATTTTGGGAGGATAAAAAATTCCTGATAGGAAAATATAACTAGGGCCACAAAGGTGCTCAGTATATAGCGAACAGCCTATAGCAAAGAGTATGAAGTACACAGAGGCGGAAAGGCGTGACGCTTCCTTCGATGTGGACGTGTGTTTGATTGGCTCATTGTGTGCTGCGCGCGGTTCCCTATTGGCTGGGCTGCCATCCAGTAAGTAGATTAGCAAACTTTGATTGGCGAACGGTTCTGGTCTGTGACGATATTTTCTTGCCCCGCGCGTTTGGAGTTCATGGAATAAGCACACGTTTCTCCTCTGTATTCTAAATCACTCGGAGCCCGTACGTAAGGCTCATCCCGAGCGATGTTCCGCCGAAGTTGTTTCGTAGAGATACCTTATTTCCGTCGAGCTCACTGGCCATTTACTACACAGTCAGTGAAACCAACTTATCCTTTTTAATCCCTTAACATAACTGTTGCGAGTATACTCATTGACGTCTGACGTGTTGCAAAATAGGTAACCTGATGGTCGGTGCTGTACAATGTCCGGAGTATCGCCAATTCGCACAGCTCCTTTCCCTTGCTAATGTTATTGGTTGCTACTGACACATTTACTTCTTTATAATTGGTTGCTTCTTACGCCGTAAATCTACTGAAACCCCTTCTATATGTTGCAAACTGCCAGTTACTATAAGAAATTCTCAAGTGCTTTTCACACCGATAATTTCCTCTTTTTCAACACCTGAAATGAAGAATTAATGCGCTCGTCAAGGGGTTAATAAATTCAGACCCAAGGAACAAATTTGTGTGCATGATGCACAGAAAGGTTACTTCTGTCTCGTAATGTACCTTGTGGGTTGGTGACTACTAAACTACGATAGGTACTGTAGTCTATTCGCAGCTTCTTCACACTTTTTGAATCAATACATTGAAAAATCATCAATTTATGACACGTTTAGTTATTTCCTAAATACGCCATGTATCACAACCGTATTTAAATTCTGTTAACAAAAAAGTATCATATTTTACGTTAAATTAAAATTTCAATAACATTTTATTTATAAATATGTTAATATATTTATTTTATAATGAATATAAATAAAAACCGTGAGAAAACCTGTGTGTCGGTAGCACGTAGTATAAAACAGTTCTCATGTAAAATATCATTACAACTGAGTACTCACGAATTCGGTGCGTTAGTGTAATTTTCAATATATAGTTAAGCTTAGTTTGCATGAGGCGGAGGGATATCGTGAAAGGAGAACTTTGGCAGGTCTTCAGAAATGTTTGAAGAAACCGTGAATGGATAATACTCAATGGTTACTGAATTGTTCATACTACTGTAACCTAACACCGCCTACCATCGGTTGTGATATTGAAACGAGTGTTTGTTACTTTAAGTACTACAGTCATATAAATATGTTTTTCGGTGATTTAAAGCACAAGTTTTAGTTCCAAAAGGGAAAAAAGTTTCTATATAGTTAGCCGCTAGGTGCTCACTAGTGGCTGCACGTTGTTCATATGCCTCGCTTTAAAAATGCTACACATTCATCAAACCGTATTTATTCTGAAGTCGGTAAGCTAGGAGTATGAGACGAAAAATATGCTCCTCAAAATAATCTTAGGGTTGAAAAACCCCGATCGTTTATTTAAAAAAAAGAGAATGAGCTTGATAAACTTGTAACAGCCATTTATTTTGTTTTATGTTATAGGTGGAAGTGAATATGACCACATCCTTGATCCTTGAACATAGCGAGCCATTACAAACCATTCATTGGTACCTATACCGATGAGCTCTATGTGGACACGTCAACAGAAGACATCGCGAGGACAATACGCAGCAACCAATGAAATGTTGAGCTTTTTATATACACGCGCAAGTATTTCGCAACTAGCTTGTTGCAACCGATAATTTTTTTACGGTATTTCGCCGACAGTAGAAAATATTAAAATACACTGTTATATTATAATAAAAATTGATTGTGTCTCATCCATATTGTGAAAATGTTAGTGTAAGCTGTCCTCTAGGGTAATAGAACCCACGAGTCTTTGCTTGCAAGGTAGACACACTGATGCTACGCCACTGGAGCGCCAGTTATCTATAAGTAACAACATTTATCTATATTTAATATGCATAAAAACCGAAAGAAAGGAGAGATCCTTGGTAATGGCTGTGAAGTGTATAATACACACAAACACGACCTGAATGAAATCTTATCACAATATGTATCTTACCAAAGATATTTGTAGCTCAGGAACATTTGCAACAGCCAATATCCGTAGGCTACCAACAACATACAAGAGGCACAAGGAAGACACAAATCAAAACTACCACTAACTATTCATCCAAATAATACTCAAAGACTTGATTTGAAACAAATGTGATTTAATTTAAAAATAAATATTTTGGAGAAACATCGTGAATTAAGTGAATATGTGTTGCTGTGATCATTATTAGCCAGGGCTGGCAGGCAACGCTCAAGCGCCAAGGACGGCGCGACCACGACAAGCCAGCCCGGCTGTTACTAAAACACTCCCCCGCCGAGGAAGGTCGTGAAGCTAGGCGGAATACTATCTAAGGTTGGAGCGATGGCGGCCCGCGGTCATCTTGCTTCCGAAGGAACGACTAGACGCCTGCAAGGAGAACCACCAGACCCGTGGTCCTAGCTTCGACGCCCAGCACTGCTACTGTCGAGAGGTCTAGCTCGACAAAGCCGACGAGACAGTTAAAGGATAAATATACTCCCAGTAGGGCGCCAGAGGGTCCTCGTACTAAACACTAACACTCCCTCTGAGTTGTGAGCACTGTATTCGTAATCGTTGCTACGGGTCAGCAGGACCTATTAACGGTAAATGCTAGTTGCTGAGTAGAGTTGTAGAGTTAAATGTAACGTAAAGCATGGTCTGATTCATCCTCAGGACAGGCCACAGCAGGGTGCAAATACTAAATATTATGTAAGCAACTCTTTTCTGTGTTTTTAACATTTACTTTTATTTGTGTATCCGTAACTATTAGTGTAGTCCTCCCGTGCGTTATTTGCAATTTCAATTTCTTTAAAATTATTTCAAAATATGCAAAATAAAATTAATAAATAATTTTCTCACACCAACTAAGTTGGTATAACATGAGAACTCAGTTCATGGGCTCCGTAGTCATATAGGTAGAGCAACTTTAACAAAAATGATGATGCTAGATGGCGTAACAAAAGCCAGATCAATTTCTCAAAAATCACTGATTATTTTGCATTCGTAGTCTCTGTGACGAAAATTCATTATACTTAACTTAAAATAAATCATATTTACTGCACCAACTCTTGGGATCTTGTGTAGCTGGTTCTGGTGGTCGTGGGCCTTAGTCTTCCATCACCAGGCTATCGAGCCTTAGGTACGTCAATAGCGTACCGCGCGCAATCGCGGTTTGACTTTCAAAACAATCCGCGTAAGTAGCGCGGGCAGACTTGCAATATTCCTCTTCAGATGCCAAGCGTCTTCGTCCTAATAGCAGTCTGTACGAGACTCTTACAATTAGAAACTAGTGAAATAAAATATTTCTCAGGCCGACGACCCACTAGATCATCTCCTGCCTGACGGGAAAACCAAGATGGCTGACAGCCTTAAAAACTGCATACTTAACGATACCTCCAAACATCGCGCCAATCACGAGACGGCTTCATCATATTTTACACATAAGTCTTGCGTTACCATAGTAACCAACCAACAAATTCCTTTATACAAAGCGGTTCACATAAAAATAACTTTGTGAATGAAAAACAGATAGACTTACAAACATAATTACATAAAAATATGTGTTTTCTGATGTTAAAATTACTTGCAATTAATGATATGAATTAGAACTGTAGTTAATAAAATATATCCGCCACAAACAAATAATAGGTAAAACGACAATATTATTTTAGAATAGGCATTGCAAAAATAAACTGAGATAATTGTTACAGAAATAAGCAGCGGTTTTTTGAGGCTTTAAAGGCGGTAAAAAAACTTTTCTTACTTAAAAAATTTCTTAAATTAGTTTAGGTCTGTTATTTGCAAAGTAAACTTCTCTTGCGGACATATTTAGAGTTTTCAGGAAAAAATGGTAAGCATACATTTTATTCTGAATTATGAACATGTTTGTTTTTATTCTGTCCAGGGCGCAAAAATATTATGCTTTGGTATTCTTTAATGTATTTATTCCATAAACCTGCAAGCGTTTTATTTTATATGAAACGTAAGGATACGAAGAGGATGAATTCAGCAGTTAGAAGTAACCATGATAACTCCGTAACACTTAATACATTGCTAAGTACAATACTGACGTATGAAGTACATACTTACGTGGAACTACTGTACATTGTGCACGCTGTTCTGTAGGTGGGTATGTACTTATCTACGTCACAAATGTCACTTTCGTTTCTCTTCATATGCCAAATGAAAGGTTTTATTTACGAGGTGCGTTTTAAAAGTAGGGCTTGTTTCGAAATTAGAGGAAAACTGTATAAAATAACTGCGATTCATCATTACCAAAATATTTTTAAGTAGAGTATTTATTTTATATTTCTACATAGTTGCCATTAATTTCCACGCACTTTTATTAGCGTGCTACCAGTTTCTATAGCCCACTGTCGAACAAGTCGTCGCCTGTCTCCTGAACCATTGATTCGCGATGTTCTAGAGTTCATAACTATCTGTTAACCGTTGCGATGCAGGCCATTTCGTTGAATCACTGAAACAAAATTGACGACAGATAGCTGTTGAACCAAGCAATGGAACAACGCGTTAAATATCCCAATTCTCATCATAGATTGGTGGCAATTTATTAACAGACTTTCCTTTTAAATTGCGTCTCGTAATTAATGCATAGACTAAAAATGAGGTCGAGTTCGCTGTCTACGCATAACCAGTCTGTGTAATTTATAATGCATTGTGTACGGAGTAAGCGCAGTAGGTATGAACGCAAGCCTACACACTGGGTACGACTTAATTGTTGTGACGGGCTGGACCACGTCGCCAAAGGCCCTCGAAAAATTAATAATGAACAATTTAATCAGCGGGCTGGACCACGTCGTCAATCACCCATTCGAATAAAAACAGTATTTGGTTACCCGACATTTTGTGTCGGCGAAAAGCTCGACGGCAAGAACAATTAAACACGCTGGTTTAAGTGTCAAAAGCTCTAATATGGCTTGAAATGATTACATACTTACCTTGCAATGTGTTCGCCATTTTGCCGTTACCTTTACAAGACATTGGAAGACCCGGGGTAACAGGAAATTGTGTATTAATATGAGTGGCATTTCTCCACGTACAAGAGCGACCAGCCTTGGCAGACAACTGTGTAGCGGAAGGCGTTCCGGCTGTCCACCACCTCGGAGCAGCACATTGGGTGGCAGACGCTGAGAACTGCTCGCATCTGTGCGCGCGCAGTCCCAACCTGTGATGTCTGGTTATGCCAGTAGCAGCAACTTGGTCAACATGTCGTAAGTGTGATTTCGTATCTCAATATTATTGGTGGTTTATTTTTCAATTATGAAGACCCTCTAAGGGAAATAGGTGTCCGCTGCGCCGGTTCACTTTATTTGGTAACATCAACCGCCATAGATGGTGAATATCACGACCCCGATAGGAACAATCGAAAATGCTATGTATATATTGGAAATACGTTATATTCTGAGGAAAATAACGTGATTGTTGGCGCTTTGTGGAGGAACTGGGTATATAATCACTGTACATGCTTCGTTCGAGGTCAGTGAGCGCCCTCGAGGGGGCAAACTTCTACCAGATAAGTAGTATTCTTGATTTGGCAAACAAAATTAAGGCTTATCTATCTAATAGGATCTTCACGTCATTCTGACGTTAGGCGAGTGCCATGGTGGCCGGGCTTTTTTTAATTATTTTTAAATGATAGCGGAATGTTGGTCTCTTATCCGAAATCTGATAATGGGTGTAAAGTAATGTTACCTTCTGTAACCAGATTGTTCACCCTTCCTAAAATCTGTGACCAAGTAATACTAGAATGGAAATTGTGGTTGTAAACGCTTGTTACCAAGACAATAATTATGACAGTTGGTGTTAACATTTAGAAACCAAGTTACGCCTTATTGAGGTTGTAATCGTTTGTAACCAAGTCATGTTTTGGTCCGGCTATAGTAGTCGATACTCAGTCGTTTTTAGAATATTTGTAAACAAATGAAAGAAAACTTTACAAAGTTTGGGAAGTTTTTACATACTAGCATTTGCTTGCGGGAGTTAAGGCTGGGATTGTCAGCAGTTGCTCATATTCACTTGGGATCGCGAGCAGATGGACGATAGATACTTTTGAGGTTACAATTGTTTATTGATCCAAGACCAGTAAAGTAATATGTGTAACCATTTTCGGTTTTCGGTTTTCTTGGGTAGGAATATAATTAATTTTCTAAATGTCCAGAGTAAACTTTGGCACGACAGCATTTAAATGCCATTTTGTATCATTGTGCTTTTTTTTTTGGGGGTAATTTGCCAGTGTAAATTGTGATGGCCTTTTGTCTGGTTAAATGGTCAGTTATTTGCGTAAATTTTACCCACATCTTATTGTGAAAAATCAAAGTACTAGCTGGGTACAGCGAAGTAATGTACCTGAAACGAATATTTGTATTTTACTCCTTTTTATGGCAACTTGGTGTTTTATGCATATTTTAATCAATTTGTAATTTAGGGGTATGGAAGTTTATGTTTGCTACTCCACATGTAATATTCACAACAAATTAAAGAATTAAAAGGAAACTCTCGATCATCATCCTTCATCAAGACCGTACGTAGGTCAGGACCCTTGCCCATACGTTGGATAGAGAGTTCGGCTGTATTAGAATAAAAGAGAACTACCACACTTCTTTGTTTCTGCTATATGTTGTTTACCACTAATCATCTTACCCTCACATTGCACAAAACAAGTATCTTGACATAGTGCTCTGGCAATGAAATTTTAAGTTTACCATCTAGAATACAATTAAATTTTTTTCCAAAATTAAGAATAAGTGATTTTTCTTATTAAATAAAAAAAGAGAAAATCAAGAAGAGCAAAGTATTAAATATAGAAAGTTTTCACACAAATAAATACACAAAACACAAGCATAATAACACTTGTAAAAAATGTTGGCTGAATATGACAAAACAAAATACGAGTAAAAAATTATAAAATACTATGTGAATGAGGAAAATATGTTTGTAATCTTTATCTCAAAAAGCATAAAATAATAAACTTCACAATACAAATGAAATTCGACATGCTGATTATTCAACTAAGACGTGTGTAGTACCCAGTGAAAATTAATCTATCGATTCATTTTATCTCCACAAAGCTACTATAGATAAACGTACAACAAAATGCCAAAAATGCTTTAGTAAATATGATAGAAGTCATCATAAGTTAAAAAATTAGATAATACTATGCGAGTATGGAAGATGTGGTTGTAATGGATATCTCGAAAAGCATAAAAATAATAAATTACACAATGCAATAGTTATATTCTAAATGAAATTTAATGTGATAATTATTGAACAAAAACATGCACAGTATGTAAAGAGAATAAATATATAAATTCATTTTCTCGTATTAAAACTGCTAAAGACAAACATACAAAATATGTATTTAAAAAATGCTATAATGAGAAATGTCCTCATAAGAAGAAGTTAAATAGTAAAAATTATCTCATTATTATCAATAATTTTAGCTCATATTTAGATTTTACACACTTATATTTTCTATCCCCATTTTTTCAGTCATCATAAATATGTTTTTTTTTTAAATATACAACAGAAAAGACATCGCGCAATATCGCAGTAGAGTTGGATGAGAAGAGATTGAGAGAGTTGAGAATTATAGGTAGAGATTTAAAAATTAAATATTGGTACAGGTAACGGAAAGCTGATCTAATTTAATTTATTATAAATCACCAAAGAAAAAATCTTAAAAAAATTTACCTTTTTAAAATTACACTATAAAATATAGAAAAGCTAAAAAACAACTAAAAGAAATATTTTCATTCTCTAATAATGTATTTGAAAAGCCTAGAGATAAAAGTAAGTAGTAACAATGGATAACAAAGAATAATTTTACAAATTTATTTTTAGCTGATGCCGATAGAAATCAATTATATAAACAAGATAGAATTTTTAAAATAAATATTCCCCTATTATACTTATGTGTTTGTTAACAAAATAAATAGAAACAGTGAGAATTTCTTAGTTAATAAAGCTTTTCAAGATAGGATATCAACTTATAACGCTGAGAATTCCTTTAATTTAGTAGAGCCCATTTGTTTTACATCAGTAAGGTATTTGGGATAATACACAATAATCTTAGAACATATAGGGGACTAAAAACTAACATTGAAAGGTATATAAACTGTTGCAAACAAGAAAATAATCAAGAAGACAATTTACGTTTCAGTCTTATAATCTCACAATATTAAAGAAAGGTGAAATTATAAAAATTTACAAATTTATAAAGCAAGGATTACTCACACAATTATGTGAATTTAAAAGAAGAGGTTACTGATGGACCTTATATAGAGTAATTGGAATACAATTAGCCATAAATTAGTATAATTCAATAAATGGATCATCATATATTGAACTACCAGAAGTGATTAAGAATAAACAAGCATGCATAATTGCTAAAAACGATTAAAAAAATGCTTTCTTTGAACTGTAAAATCTGCACCATTTCCTGCAGAAAAAGACCAACAAAAAGTATCTAAATATAAAAATGTGGGTCTTAACATTGAGAAAGCATTAGATAAATTTGAATATCCAATTAAAATTGTTGATATACCAAAAATAGAAAATCAAATTGACATATCAATAAATGCATACTCTATTGAAGATGAAGGTAAGAAATCCATGGCATATCCATTAAAACTCACAAAAAAATAAAAAGGATAAGCACGTAAATTTACTTTATTTGAAAAATGATACAAACTCGCAATATTGCTGGATTAAAGATTTATCGAGGTTAGTTTCAGCACATAAAAATAATAAATAACATAAAACTTAAATATGTGATATGTGCCTTCAATTATTTTATTCTCAAGAGAGATTAAATTAACATACAGAAGAGTGCTCTAAAAATGAATCCGTAAGAATAACTTTACCATATAAAGGTCAAGAAATAAATTCTAAAGATATATTAAACATATAATGAAAGTTCCTTTTGCTATATATGCAGATTTGGAATCAATTCTAAAGAAAATTTCAATAACAACACCAAATTTAACTTTATAAAATGTATCCAGTTTTAAATTAAGATGATACTGATAATGGTTTTTATTAAGAAACACTTAAAGACATATATAAATGTACTAATGATTAAAATAAATAACATTGATTTAAAATCGAATTATGAATCATATACAATTAAATATCAATTACATTAAGCATTTGGTTTTTGCTATTATTCTGTAAGCCACCAGTTGTATATCATGGCCAAGATGCTCATAAAATATTCATAAAATCAATAAAAAGCAAAGAAGGATAAATTGGTGAAATATATTCACAAATTGAACCAATGCACCCACTGACAAAAGACGAAAAAATATTATACAACAACTCTAAGAAATGCACTATACGTGAGTGTGAATATTCTAAGGACAAAAAAAAATTACCTCATCATGATCACATAAGTGGAAAATGTATTAATCCAGTATGTAATAATTGTAATTTACAGTTAAATTGCCCAATTTTGTTCCAATTTATTTTCATAATTTAGCCAGGTATGATGCTCATTTATTTATTAAAGAATTAGGATATGATGATAAAATATAGATTTAATAGCAAATAATGAAGAACAATATTAAAACTTTCAGAAAAACACAGAAAATTTAAAAATGAAATTTATAGACACATTCAAATTTATGGCTAGTAGTATAGATAAATTATCGTCTAATTTAACTAAAGATCAAATGAAACACACACACATTTTCCAGATGATCAAGTTGATTCAGTTATTAGAAAAGGTGTATACCCATATGATTACATGGAGTTGGAAGAAATTTGAAGAAACTGATCTTCCACGAAAGAGTGAATTTTAAACAAATTAAACGAAAATAGTATATCTGATGATGAATACAAACATACAATAATATATGCAACCAATTTAATAGACAAAATCTTAGTGAATTCCGTTATTTATATTTAAAAAGGGATGTATTATTTTTAGCAGATATATTCGAAAATTTTAGAAACTCGTGTATAAATTCATATAATTTAGACCCTGCTTGGTATTTTACAGCACTGGGTTTATCGTGGGACACAATGTTAAAAATTATTAAACAAAAACTATGATATGATTTTAATTATTGAGAAACAATTTCGAGGTGGTATTTCACAATATTGTAAGCAATATGTTAAAGCATATAACAAATATTTGAAAGATTTTAACTCTAATCACGAATCAAATTATTTAGCATTTCTCGATGCTAATAATTTATATGGTTGGGCAACGTCAAAATATTTACCATACTGTGGTTTTGAATGGGTTTATTATAAATGAAATGATTTAGACTACTGGATAAAAAATATTTTATTTGAAAGATGATTCACAACATGGTTATATATTAGAAGTTTATTTAGAATATCCACAAAAACTACATAATTTACATAAAATTCTGACTTTTCTTTCCTGAAAATAAGGTAGCTCGAAAGACAAATCCATCTAAATTATTATCTTTACTACACATAAAAAAGAAAAGTATGTAATACACTATCACAACTTTAAACAGTGTCTAAATAATGGATTAAAATTTATCAAAATACATAGAATATTGAAGTCTGATTAGTCCAATTAGGTAAACCACTATTTAGATTTAAACACAACGATGAGAATTATCGCTAAAAATTATTTCGAAAAGATTTTTCTATCCTCATGAATAATTCAGTGTATTTTATAACTATGGATAAACTATAACAGAATAATTTATAACTATGGAAAATATTAGAAACATACTTGATATAAAACTAGTATCAGATGCTGAAAAATCTGAAAAATTAGTAGCACAATCAAATTACAAAAGCAGTACCATATTTAATGGAAATATTGCAACTATACATATGAATAAAAACAAATGTAAAATTTAATTAGTCTATTTATGTGGGCATGCCAATTTTGGACACATCGAAAGAATTTATGTATGATTTCCATTATAAAGTGATGAAACCAAAATATGATGATGAAATTGAGTTGTGTTATCAAAATACCGATTCATACATTTATAACATTAAAACAGATGATTTTTATGAAAATATGAAGTTGATGATTGAAAAATTTTATACAAGTGATTATCCAAACAACAATATCTATAACATGCCACAAATAAATCAAAACGTTTTTAGGAAAAATGAAAGACGAATGTAATGGGAAAATAATGAAAGTATTTGTTGGTTTACGAGCAAAAATGCATGCATATAGAGTTGGCAATAAAAAAAAATCTAAAAGTGTGAAAAAATGTGTTGTTAATAAGAGAATTACATTTGCAGACTATAAGAATTGTTTGTTAGATGACAAAATTCAATATAGAACAACGAATTTCACAAGGAGTGAAAAACAAAATATATGCAGTAGAAGTTAATAAAATTGCATTAAGTCATTGTGATAACAAATGATTTATATTTGAGAATAAAAACGATACACTGCCATATGGCTATCAAAAAGAATAGTTTTTAATTAATATTTATAGTATTATATTTTTAACTCCTTTAATTAATCGCCAAAACATCATCGATATCTGAACAATCAAAATCAATTAGATTTCGATTTTCGTCACTAATTTCTAAGACAGTGCAATTAAAACATTCATTATTTATTCTATAAAAAAATTCGATATGGGGGTCAAAGCTAATATAATCTCGAAAACAAAAAAAAAAACATGTTGATGGAAAACTAGCAATTATATCATTTTCCAAATGATTAGAATCAAAATATTTTATGAACATGCCTTATGTCCAGCTATAAAGAATATTGATTGATTTAAATGGATTAAAATTAGGCAATTAAGTGCCTACAACAACTTTGCCTTTTCCTATAGTCGTATTTTGTTCAAAGTCAGAACATCAGATAAGTGATCATCAAGTTTAATATCAATATTAGTTTTGATGATATTCTATTTTTCACACTGTCTGTTATTTCAATGATGTTTGTTGAAAATGGCTAAATTTAATTTATAGTTTATTTTAACAATTCAACATCATATTGGCCTTTGGGAATGGTTATAACTTCATTTTTATCAACGACATCACTCATTTTTTCAATTGTAGTTATAGTATTATTGTCTATATTTTGAGTCAAAAATTTTGCATGAAAAATAATTAATGCTATCGATTTATCTTTATGAATTATATCATAGTGATGTTTCTTCTTCAGTATACAACTATTGTTTGTTAACTTGAAAACTATATTTGACAGCTCAAGCTGTTGAGACAAAGTCGTAGTATCCATTTATTACAAAAATTATTGTAATTAAATGGAAAAAGTTGACTGGTGTGTTGGTGTTTTAATTTCCGAAGAAAAATTTAAGAGTAACAAGAATGGCGAACTTTGCCTGATAATATAAGAGCTATAATTTTAGATCCAAGTAATAGTGAAAGAACAAATCTGATGATGAATATTATTTATAGTATGGGGTGCTAAAATTTTAATAAATTACTTGTTTGCTCTACAAGTTTGAATCAAACAAATTATATTCAATTACATGATGATTTTTAAGTGATATCCAAAAAAATGTAATGAACGAATTTCACTTTTTTAATAACACTGGGGAAATGAATCCTTTAAATCAATGCGACCACAAAGGTCTAATTTTTTGACGATGTTATTTTAGATAATCGAGATATGATTCGTGAATATTTTACAAGTGGATGACAGAAAAATATTGATGTTTGCTATTTGGCTCAAACTTATTCCAGGGTGCCTAAACAATTGGTAAAAGACAATATAAATTTTTGTGTGTATTTAGACAAGATGATACTAACATAAAACATATTAATTATGATATTGTTGGTGGAGATATGGCTAACGAAAAATTTAAAGAAATTAGTGAAAGATGTTGGGACAAAGATTATGGTTTTATTGCAATTGATATGAATAGAAAAATTTTTGATGATAAACATAGAAATGAAATTAAAGAGTTTATTATATTTTAAAACTTTTTGTATGTAAATGAAGACTTACTTATTCTTGCTATTAAAAATATAATCTTTGCACTATCCAAAAAAGAGAATCAGACAAAATGTGTTATTAACTCTTGAAATGAATATGGATATCTAGAACCTGATGCAAATTTGCTATCAAAAATTGATACTGAAAAGTACGGAACTTCTTCAAGAATATTTCAATAACATCACAACATTTCTTCAATCGATGGTAAACTCAATGAAGAAACACTTAATTTAAAAAAAACAAGCCAACATTTGGTGTTAAAGACAATATATTCGGTAGCTACTCATCTACCAACAAATGGAATAAAAAACATTAAAATTGAATTTTGCATATGCAAATACAGCAATTAGAAATTTAGCGAGATAAGTTTATAAAATTAGGCAAAAACACACACATTTGAATTTTGTTTATGATACAAAAATTCCAGAAATAGTTATATCATACAAAGAAGGCCAACATAAATATCAGAGATCATGCAGATTTTGTCCTTATATATTATTTTCACATGGTAGTGCATTGGCTCATGCATATTTACCAAATCAACAAAATAGTATTTTTGAAATTCACATTAATAGGCAGGAATATAGGTATAATGATGGAAAAACACTCCTGATAATAAAGTTAATTTATTAGCAGTTTTGATCCATGAAAATTGGACATGCATTAGGTCTTCAATGATATGGTTGATTTGCACCAGATGACATTCAAAATATTAAAAACCTTTATGGGTCACCACTACAAAATAATTTTAATGAAAATAAACCAATTAAATTATACAAAGACAAATATATTAAAAAATGTAATTATTGATGGTGAATTGTATATTTTTTACAGTAAAAATTACTGGACAAAAAGTTTGAGAGACAAGAAAATAATTAATAGACCATTTTCGTTAAGAAATTGGCTTCGGTTTCTACCGACCAATTTAAATCATTTTTTTAATATTCCGAAGAACATCAGGCGAGTTAGTCCTGTTTGTTGACAAAAAAATTTATATGGTTGATTGTCCCATTTGTAATCTTCTTCATGGTTATCTAAATAATGTTCTTCATTTGGATTAAGAGATGAATATAAAATAAATGCTGTTTTTAATTCGTATTCGGGGAAAACTTTTATCTTTTATGAAAAGATGTATTATGCAGAAATAAATGTACATAATTTCTAGATAAAAAAATGGTCAAATTAGTGAGAAATTTCCTAATTTACCATATATGTTCGACTCAGCTTTTAGACATACAAATGGTTTACTGTAATTTTTTTTTAGTAATGAAAGTTTCATGGAATATAATTAATTAGAAAAAAATTGAAAATTGGCAAAGATAGCATTTCATTATTTGGTATAAAGTGTAACTCCTATAATAAAATTATAAATAAGATGAAATATATTGTCAATGATTTAAAAAAATTTAACTCCTTAAGAGCCATATAATTATAGAAATATATATATATATATATATATATACATCTTTATGAAAATATAGTGGTGAACGAATCGTTCACACCTTTGAAAATTGCAACCATGCACAAGTTTTATTAATTAATTTGGTCTATATTTTATAAAATTATTTTCTTCGACTTTTTTCTTTTCCTCATAAAAAATAATATATATAAAAACAACTAGAGAACCTACAACTAGAAGATGGTAATAAATCGATAACATTATTTGATTAAAATAATTTAATTTTTAATGACAAAAGGATAAATATTGTATTAGATGATAAAAATGAAACTCGGTTCATAAAAAACATGAATGTGAAAAATTTTATAGACAAAGTTAAACAGAAAACAAAAATTGTTATTTATTGATTGCAAGATCTAGGCGATATGCCTCAATTAACAATTTTAAAGTTTGTAAAACAGATAATCTAATCAGCAGAAATGTAAATTTAATTCTTCTCACAATGAACAAGATAAATTTTAGATTGGTTTCCATAAGAAAGTTTATGATGTAAACAAAACTGAAAAGTTAATTTACGAATTACTCGACGATTTTCATGATAAAAAGAACAAGGAAATATTTGTTTTGCACTACAATTATATGCTTGAAATTGTAGAATGAGTAATTTAAGACATGAATAAACATTTTGATTACATCGATAATTTAACCAAAAATCATTTAGCAGAAATGTATACTTTGAAACCAATTATTCTACAACCAGTATCTTTAATTAATGATGATGAATTATCATCTAATTTACAAACAAAATTATTTAAAGTATTAGATGACTTCATTGAAGAAAACAAATTAAAAATATCACACAAAATTGATTAGAAATATTATAACTAGGCAACACAGTTGGTACAAAATCTTGGAGTGAAACAAAATAGAAATATGGTTAAAACCTAATTAATTATAACAATACACAAATTACAATTACATATAAATAATTTTATGTTTGAGTAAATATGGTGTTTCCGGCAGCACAAGTATCCTGCCTGCAAAAATTTTTATTTACAAAACATCTGTTTTATTAATCCATGAATTATATGAGTTATCAAATCCTAACCATTTAACATACAATTTTTCACCTTAAGTTTTAAAAGTTTTTCGACCAATTATTCATCAAGATAGTTAGTTTTCATAATTTCATATTCATAAAAACTACCCATTATTTCTTCCCCTTTTGTATCTTTTAATTTGGAAGTTGGTACATAATAATTCGAAACCTTACGAATAGTAAACAATTCTGTTGACCAATTAGATGTATAACCTTTTCCAAAATTTGTTTTCAGTTAGCTCACACGAACAACATCTCCAACTTTATATTTTGGTTTAGTAAACACAAAATTTGTTTACAATAAATTTTGCGCAGTAATGCTGCTTTAGCTGTCACTTTTTAATTTTATTTATTATCTTCAATTGGTTTCATACTAACAGTGCTGTGCTTTGTGTTGTTGTAGTCTTTCGCTAATTCATGCTATATATTTACCCACTTGAAGTTGCCATTCGCAAATTTTTTCCACATTATATTTTTTAAAGATTGATTCAGAAAATGAAGAAGAATGATTTATATTATGCTTTTCCATAAATTCTTTATATATTTTACTATAAAATTCTAAGCCATTGTTGCTTTGTAAATTATTTGGTTTTCTTTTCATCAAAATATTTTCTAAAGAATTTACTACAATTTTTGCTGTTTCATCTTTGATTGGTAAAGCAAATTAAAACTGTGAAAAAATAGCAATAATTGGCATAATATATTTATAGCCTTTATTTATGTGAGATATACCTTTTATCCAGTATCCATTTCTACAAGATAAATTTGCCATAAATCATCAGTTCCGTACTAAATAACTTTTCTTCAGGACATTTTTTTTCGCACAGGCTTATATAATTAATTGATTATTCCTTCTCTAACATTCAGCAATTTTTTTTAGAATGTTCCAATTTTTAGAATTGCACAAAAAGCATATGCTTTTTGAACTAATCGCTCATATATATATATATATATATATATATATATATATATATATATATATATATATAATATATATATATATAGATATAGAGAGAGAGAGAGAGAGAAAGAGAGAGAGAGAGTTAATCTTTATATTTCACAAATATTCTTATTGCCTCCACATCGCCATTATCATAAAGAGATGTTTTATTTATTTTTTAATTTTAAAAGTTAAATTATCATCTTTGTTAACATCAAAGGCCTACTATGATATATTTTTGTATTAATCTTGAAAACTACCCAATAAATTTTAAGCATTAAAATATCCGTAAGTATTTTATAAACAGTACAATCCATCAAAAAAGTAAGGAAAATTTGATCATTATGTAAGTGTTAAACACTATTCATTTTATTACACTCTTCATTTAAATAAAATATATGAGATTGGTTTGAATTTTCTAATTTAACATCCAATTTTTTATCAGAAACTTCTTTGATGTTTTTCAAATTTCAAATCAACAAGTGTATGGCAATAATTCAAAATTACTTTCTTGAAATCTTGCAATTTAACTGTTATTTTTCAAGATATATTTTATTGCCTGCATCTTTGCCATCTACAGGTCTGCCATATTATTAATTCTGCAATTATTAATAGAAACATATTCTCTTGTGTAACAAAAACTTTAATTATTTGATCTCGTAAAGCAGAAACAATAGTATTACATTTTGAATTAAGATATGTTTTTAAATCAAAAATGCTAGTGTTGTATTTCGATTCTACATAGTTCATAAACACATAATCAGAAACAATAGTTTCATATTTCGAATCTACATAGTTTCTTGATGCATAACCAGCAACAATAGTTTTATATTTTGAATCTACTTTTTTTTATGTTTGTTTTGCATTATTTATTCGTTTTATATAATCAGCAATTGTGTAATTGGATTGTAAATGTATATCTTCTTTTGAAATTATAATCATCTATTAAATTATTAAAAAATATTTTATTGACTGCAACTTTATCGTCTCTTGGATATTCGATATTAACCATTTTCGCCCCAGAAAAGAAACATACAATGATGCAAAACCAAAACATGCACTTGGTTTACTATGCAGTGGAGAAACACCTAAATTGCATTGTGAATCTACATTGGTTTTTGAAGCATAAGCATTAGTGACAAAAACTTTATTTAAAGATTTGATTAATGATTTCCCAAATACATCCATCATTTAATAACATAGAAAATATATTGTTAAGCTTAAATCCTCTCGAGAAAGGTGTAAAACACTTAAACATAGATGTCCACAGCTAACTGAATTAAAATTCTGAATTCGATTATCACTGTAATAAACATTGCTATTTTTGAAATAATTAATTTAATTACAGGGAATATTACCTTCAAATGAATTAAAATAGCAAACATCATTGTTTTGTTTAAAAAAAGCAAACCCAATTATTTCCTGGATTAGATGATATGTCGAAATTGATCATAGCAGATTCATTTTTGTGCATACTGTTTGGTAGTTCGTCAATCATATAAACATTTCTAAAATTTTTAATATTTAATATTTTTACATATTTTTCAATACCAATATTAGATAGTTGGTATATATTCAATCCTTTTTGACCATCCTATTTTTTTATCTGCTTCCAGATTTATTTGTCATTGCTAAATTGTGTATCTGCTGCAAAGAAGAAACACTGGAATTGCATCTTGAATCTAGATATTTTTTAAAATTTTCAGCAATATTATTAAAGTTTTTATTTAAAGATTCGATTAATGGTTATCCAAATATAAACGTAAATTAATAACATAGAAATTGTATCGAGAAATTTAAATTCTCTCGAAAAAAGATATAATACTATTTACAAAATGTCCACAGATAACAAAATTAAAATTGTGAACTCGATAATCATTGTAATAAACATTATGGTTTATGAAATAATTAGTTAAATTATTAGGAATATTGCCACCAAACGAATCAAAATAGTAAACATTACTATTTTCTTTAAAATACCAAATGCAATGAGTGCAGGATTTGTTGAAATATCAAAATTAACCACAGCAACTATATTTTTGAGCATATTTTTTTGGTAGTTTATCAATCATATGAATATTTCTGAAATTTTTAATATTTAATATTTTTAAATATTGAGATTGGATAATTGAGCTAATTCTTTTGCCTTGCAACTGGGCCATTTCCAGCTTTATTTTCCATTGCTGAATTATGTCTTTTTTGTTCTTCTAATTCTTTTTATTTTTGCTAGTTTGTTCAACAGAATTATATATTTAAGTAGCTACTCCTGCTAAAGCACCAAGGCCAGTTAAAGCAGCAACTATGAGATGAATAATTCCTCCATGGTGTAAACCACTTCTAGATTTTTCTTTTAATATTTTTTTAGCATTGACATTGACAAGGTTAGCAAGAAACATTAGCCATCTTTAAACTTTTTTACTTTTTCTCTCAAGTTATTCTTTTGTTAAAAATTTATCTATACTCAAATCTCTTAATTGATCAATGGGTATATCAAAAGTTAAGCATTTTATCTTAATTTATAAGTAAAAAATATATACATATTCAATAAAACATTTTAATTCCTCAAACTAATTTTCTTTTTGTAAACATAGTTGAGGCAACTGCTGCAGAAGCAATTTTTCTCCAATTGGAGTATTTTTATATAACTCTGATTTGTTTTGCTTCTTGCTATAAAATGTTATCAGCTTCTTGCCAAGGTTCTAAATCTTTGTGATCTCTATATGCAATATCATGATATTTACAAGCTTCGTCTAATTTATTTATTCCTGTTTCTCCTATTTCTAATCTTTCATTTAATTTTGTAATTGGTTAACAATAATTATAACCTGGCAAATGCATTTCAGGCAAATTTAAATTGTTTGATGCCCAATTTATCACACCTTTTCATGGTGTTCAGAATTCCAAAATGCGTAGAATTACATTTAAAACTCGTATTAGATATGGAATTCCTTTCGGATTATTATCAACAAAACCAGAAAAGTCATTGTTTAACATGTTCATTATACTTACTTTTTCATTGTAATAATTATTTCCAGCATTTTCTTCACCATGAGTAATTGCTGCATTTGCAAATAAAACAATATCTGCATCATTTTTATAGTCCTCATTAGTGAATTTATGTTCATCAGTGGATTTATCTACAAGATCATATTTTTTACTTTTTGCTAACAAATTAGAAAGGGCTATTGTTAATTCATATTTTTTATCTTCGACATGTAGAAAATAGCCATCTATTTTTACTTTTGTACCGCCAATTTTAAAACCTTGCCCATCTCCTTGTAAACCAAATTTATTATTAATAACATTAATATTTTTAGAAATGTATTTTTGGAGATTTACAATAGAAACACCTGCTATAGGTTGCCAATTTTTAAAAGGAGTATCACCCATTGGTGATTCTGGGAATAATTTTCTATCAAAAGATGTTTTTTCTAGTGTTGGTGAATAATCTAAATTTTTTGCAGTAACAGGTACTAGTGTTGTTATTAAATTTTTGTTTTTGTCACCTACTTGTTCTACTTTTTTTGCCAATGTTTTGTAATTCACGATTGAATGGTAGATCTTTTTTCTTGTTTTTTTCATATACTACCTCATGGTTCATTTTATCATTTCTATACTTCTCAATGAGCAATTTCATCCGATCAACTCTCTCTGAGTCCTTCGTTTATTTAAAATTGTATTACTTATAAATGAGTTATAAAAGCATTGAGAGTTTTGAGAGACAAGCTATTCCCCCAAATGAACAGAATAGGGGGAATTTAAATATTTACAATAATAGAATAGAGTTGATATTCCCATAGGAGATGGCTTGTCTTTTCCAAACGATGCTTATGTTTTGGAATAATATCGCTTACTTAAGAGAGATAAAGTTGGAGACGAGGAAAATTACGAAAAATTAGATAATATTGATGTTTGTTATAATTTTTTTCCATTTCAGTTATCTAGAGTATAAATTTCAAAACATAGACAGATTATTGAGGCTATTGATAATCCAGGAATAACATCAACAATGATTAATATTCTGCTAAGATTACCAGGTGAACAAAATTATTTAGAGTCTACTGGTGTTGATAATAAATTTAGAGTAAAATTTGTTCGTAGTGATAAAATTAATGGAATAATGTATCCATAATGATAATCGTTCGGCTTTATTCGCGATATTAATTACGTTTACTGGAAATTGGTTATGAAAGCACTTTTTTTTTTTTTTTAATTCGTCTGATAACAATTGTTTAATTGTATATGAAACTAAAAAAGCAGATGGTCCAGGTAAAATTATTATTGAAAAATTAGAAATTTTGTGGGCTATTGAATACGAAGCTTACACATCAATTACAATTAAAGAAATAATATAAAAAAATCTAAAATTCATATTGGTTTTAAGTGTTAGCAATTTATAGAAAACGAAGTTCCTTCCGGGGCAACTGTTTTTAATTTTGATATAAAAGATCAGTTTAATAATTTGTAATTTGACATGCCTGATTTTGTAATCGTGGGTTTCCTATCCAATAGAAAAAATCGCGCTGTGCAAAATGTGTATGCTTCAATGTTTGACCATTGTAATGTAAGAAATATTTTTGTTAAAACTGGAACAAGTCAAATTTTTACAAATGGGAATTATAATCTAGATATTGAAAATGATCTATGTCTTAAAATGTTTCTGGCTTTTAATGATTTTTGATATTCAAAACAAAATTGGATACTCTATATAGAAATAATGAACTTTATTATAAGCCAACTACAAACTATCATGGCGATTTCAATTATTATTGATTTTAGAGAAGAAGGCCATTGTATGTTATTGACTGCCCATAGAGATAAACAGCAGTAGTTAAAGATAAAATTCATATAAAAATGCGTGTAGATTATAATACATTTTGTTATGTTGTTTTAATTAGCCAACGAAATTTAACTTATGATTATTTGAAAGAAGATATCACTGAAGACATATAAATTTTTTATTTCATTACATGGATAATGTAAACGATTTTACAAAAACAAGAATTTGTTTCGATATTTTAATACAATATTTGGGTCTCATAGTTTAGTGGTCCCATTTAAAAGTTTTACGAATTTTTTATCAAATAAAAAACAATTTGTTCTAATTCAAATTTTGTCATTGAATCACTTTTTTATAAAACATATATCAATTTTTTATATTATAAATGGACCTTGTTTATTACAAAATTGTTATAAAAATCGATAAAAATTATCTAAGATCAGATAAATTTTCTAATTTTAAAGACGATGTTTAAGATTTGGATTGCTCTGTTGGCTGGGATTATGGAATCAGTAATGACTATGCTTCAAATTTTCTTTTTTTTTTGTAGACTTTAAAAAGTCTTACTGGTGTTTTACTTTTGTTGACCGAAGTCTATAAATTCTATAAATTATATTTTTTAATATTTTCATTTGACTTTTGTTTATTTTGTTTTATTTAGATTGCTTGTTTGCAAAATTGCTATTTCTAGAGAACATGAAAATTTTGCTTGAAAATAGAGAAACGTGCTTGATTTTAGCTTAAAATTTAATGTTTTTAAGGTAGCACAAATCCTGCTAGGGAATTTTTGAAAAAGTGGTAAATTTACTTGATTTTGGGGTACAAATGCTTGATTTTGGAGTAAAAAAACCTTAGTTTTAAGAAATCTTTTTTAAAAAAGATTATGGAGCTTAAATTTTGCCTCAAAAACCTTGTTTTTGGAGCAAAAACGAGCAAAAAAACCTCGATTTTTCGACGAAAAATGAGTTGCTCTAGATCGGCCTTTTATGTCTACTGTTAAGATCGATCGGCTGACACTAGCTTAAGGGGGCCTAACCTGCCAGCCAATCATGAGTCAGGATTTGAACCTGTGGGCCAATGGGTACTCTCACACTTTAAAAATCTTTCACTATCCACTTTCAGCGAAGTAACTGCAAAAATTACCTAGAGTATATGGTCTCAAAACGGCGACATACAAAACAGTAAACCCTGAAATATTCAGAAAAGGTGACCAAAATTAAAAATAAAATAATTTACATATTAAGAAATACGAAAATGAAACTAGCTGACCTAATCCATTTATACATTATAATATGATTGCCATCGTACAGCTAAATTAAAACACCCTACCTGTGAAAAAACCTATGACAAAAGTAAATAAAATAAAAACAAAATTAAGTTGCTTTAGTGTCATAAATGAAAAATATTTGCATTCGAATTTACGTAAAATATGATATATGGATAAATATGAAAATAATATATGTAAAGTATATTCACCTATATGTGAACGACGTACATTTGCGAGAGTTACAAATTTGATTAAATTAAAATTGGTAAAATTACTTTATTAATACAATAGTGCTTGTCAGTTAAAAATTAAGATATAAACAATTATCTTCATCACTGCTGACCGCGTGTCTTTAACAGTGCAGTTGGTTTGGGGTGGGTCAATGTAGGGTACATGCGTAGAAGACGAATATTCGGTCTACCTCATCTTAGTCTATAAATTAATGTTGTAAATGCAACCTCTTTCGAATGAATATGTGCGTGTGTACCAAAGATTTTACATAATAACTATGTGCACTACGTCTGTGAAAAATTATTGATGTTTTTGGAAACACCGGCAAAAAAAAAAAAAAACAGCTAGAAATGATGGAGAATAAATTTATTTAATTTCGTTTACAGTTAAAATCTTTTTTATTCAAAAACAACAATGAATGCGGGAAACTAAAATGGTGGTTGGATACTTTTTGCGTAAATACTAGGTCGCTGACGTATAGCTTGCCAACGGAGCGCAAGTCTTACCTGCTGCTCGCTGGGGTCGCACAAATACCGCAGGGTACAGTCAGCCGTCGACGTATCCCAAGCATCTGCGAATCGGGCCAGAAGTTAACAACGCCCTGTCGAACACAGATCTCCGCTCTCTCTGCGAGCCGCTGAAATTAATAGCCCTGGATCAGACACAATGGCGGCTGTTTAACGTGCCTCGACATCACGCGCAGCCGCTATAGACTAGGTGCGCGACGCCGCGTATTAATACGAGGCCCTATCTGCAGGCACCGCTGTTTGGGCCATGTTCATTAATGGTCCGGGAATAGCGTGGGTGTTAGAGAGAATTTGGGGGGGGGGTGGTACGGCCTTTGTACAGGTCCGCTATCTCTCCGGTAGGCGGATGCAGAATTAATTGATTCTCGGCAACCCCCCCCCCCCCCCCCCCCCACAAACCATCCCAGGAACCAACCAGCCACAACACGCGAAAGGGCTCGGCGAATGTCTCATTCCAACATCGGTTGCCGTTCCAAGGGTCTCTCGTTCCCAAGAACTTCTACCTGCAACTGTTTTGCGAACGAGAGTGAGTTATCATGTGGTAGTAAACAGTCCATTCACGGTTAATTCCTACTTTTCTGAAGCCGTTGTAAAATTCTGCTTCCAATGTATTCCTTCGCCCCGTGTAAACAAAGCTTAACAATGTCTTTAAAAAATATGCCAAAGGTACAGTGCACCGAATTCGTGCACACTCAGTGTAATCAAGTTATTCATGTGAACTATTTCTTACTAGGCATTACCAACACACATATCTTCTCACAGTTTTAATTCATATTTATTATAAATGAAATATTATAATATATAAACAAAATAAAAGTAAAAATAGTAGTATGAAGCGTTTGAGATACGTCATATATTTTGGACACAACTAAATCCATCACACATTGAGTGATTTTTCAAAAGTTTGACTAAGAACGTATGAAGAAACCGTGAAATGACTGACTGTACCTGAATAGCATAACGCAAGTCTCTCTGGTTATTAGACCCAAGCCCCAAGCCGCCGACACTTTCCTCCCCCCCCCCCCCCCCGCCGTTGCCATTCTAATCGAACTGATTTTTCACCCTCATCCAGGTAAATACTGATGTGATTTCTTAATACGAACTTCTCCAATCCCATACCATTCCTAGTTAGTATCAGTATATATTGCGCAATAAAAAGCAAAAATTACGAAAGTGGAAATTTGAGCCCTTGCATAGGTAATACGTCGCTTCTGGGTGTATAGAAATGTAATGGACGTATTCCAGGTGGACAAAAATTGAACAACTAAAAAAGCGCTGAAACCACTAAGAGATCACATCGACCCTTCCCCTAGAGTCACGACTCTGATCGGCGAATGTCACGTGGGACTCGTGCCGGAAGATTCCGCTGGTCCGCGGGATTTCTCGGGATTCTCCCGTTCCAATCGCCCTTGACACTGCTCCAATCTCACCTCACTTCACACCCATTGGTTGTCAAGACATATATGTTAATAGTCGCCCAAATCTCACCCCTCCACACACAGATCGTTGAGTCAAGCGACAGTCTGTCATCATGTCCCCTTGTCGGATGACCCCGGTTCCCTCATCCTGTGACCTGACTATACTTCTCGTCCCCTTCTCATCAAACTGTCGCTCTCATTTATTATTGGTACTTTGGCAGTTCTTGAGAAGGTGTACGGCCGCAAGATAATGATAAGTTTGACGCAGCCGTACCGTGACACCAAGACCCAGTTATTCTCCGCATCTCAGAAGCTTACTGCGTTTGTTGTTGTTGCGTAGCTGTTCCTTCTGTTTACTGAATAAGTTTGTTGATGTTCAATGGCAGTTCCTTCTCTTTACTGAATATGTTTGTTGTTATTGTGTAGCAGTTCCTTTTGTATACTGAGTATGTTGGTTGTTGTTGCGTAGCAGTTCCTCTTGTTTACTGAGTGAGTTTGTTGTTGTTGCGTAGCAGTTCCTTCCGTTTACTGAATATGTTTGTTGTTGTTGCGTAGCAGTTCCTTCTGTTTACTGAATATGTTTGTTGTTGTGCATAGCAGTTCCTTCTGTTTACTGAATATGTTTGTTGTTATTGTGTAGCAGTTCCTTCTGTTTACTGAGTATGTTTGTTGTTGTTGCGTAGCAGTTCCTCCTGTTTACTGAGTATGTTTGTTGTTGTTGCGTAGCTGTTCCTTCTGTTTACTGAATAAGTTTGTTGATGTTCAATGGCAGTTCCTTCTCTTTACTGAATATGTTTGTTTTTATTGTGTAGCAGTTCCTTTTGTTTACTGAGTATGTTTGTTGTTGTTGCGTAACAGTTCCCCTGTTTACATATTTTAGCGGAAACCACTGGTCACATTTTTTTGCTGGTGCTGTTGCTGCTCGTGGTGAAGTAATAACAATACATAATGATATTCGCAGTTCTTTGAGCACTTACGAAATGCGCTCGTAGGCTCTTCATAAGTACATTTATGCTCGTTTTACATCCTTTCGACATTTGTAAAACAAACTGTCTCCATTATTCCGTTACGGATGAGACAGGTGTCTTATGTAGGTAACAGAAAATACCTGTGTTTCATACTATCTGACCGCCTGTGTCTCGCTTCTACGACGTCAAGCTGCCTGTCAACATGTCGTGTCGGCCTTTGTGTTACAACGCACAACGCAATATTTATCCACAGCGATATATTTCCTGCATATATTCTACATAGAGACTTATATTTAAAAAGCGGTTAAGCTTTCCTTACCTTGTACTGCTACTAATGTGGTACTATATACGAACGATTGCGTGTTACAGCATGAGGTTTACGGCATCACGGAACGCAGGTGTCGGTCATGGCAAGGCTTTGACCATACTGAAGCGGTAACAGTTACGGTAGTTCATAGCTCTGCCAACTGGGAGCGCTGTGGTCACTGCCGTTCATAAGTGTCTTGTCATTTCCGGTCGACTCTTAAAGCACCTATTCGTTCTGGAAGTCTGGATCGCTACACACCTATGAAGAAAAATGCGATGGATGGGACCACTGGCTATATTCTGTGTCTTCGGACATACCTACGCAACTGTTAATAACTTGCTGCACTCCCGGGAATTCCTTGGCTCATCCCATTAAATGGGATACTCCTCTTCCAGTAAACGTGGACCAGGTATCTTCACACTTCTTGAATCAAAACTTTAAAAAATCACTGCATGTATGACGTGTTTAATTGTTTCCAAAATATGCCTGCAAATATCACCAGCGTTTTATACTCGTGTAACACAAAAGTACCATATTTTTTGTTAAATCGTACTTTGACAAAGACTATATCTATAATTATAATATTCAATTTACAACTAATATGCAACAGAGGTGCCTATTAAGAAATTGGTATGTCGGTAATGCCTAGTGAGAAAAACTTTATGCATCATGACCTTCAACGTTTAGTTGCAACATTTCGAGTGACATCTCGCTGGTATTATTCTGCGGATTTACACAGCTCGGCATGTACAGTACATGATGGGACAAACAGTACATTATGGAGAAAACTTATACATGGTGCAATACCAGTGTTTTAACATGTTTTTATAAGTATTGTAGTGTGTATATCTCCTGTATGTCCCCACCACTGTAAATAAATTGGCTAGTTCAAGAGGGGTCGAACGTGGACCTTACTTATAACCGACTGGGGCATATTAAATGTTAATTGAATATGTGTTTGCTCACTGTTGGAACACTACATACGTATTATAGACATTAAGTGTGAAACATTTTCATGCTCTGTTTCTTGGCTTGCGGGAACAGGAAGTTCACATCTGTCCAGGTGCAACGCGCACAGAATTTCCAATGTCGCCAAAACCTCCGGCCCCCACACGTCTACAGACGACTAGCGCCTGGAGCTACATGCAAGGCGCGACAGTTGCAGCAGCCTGGCGCTGCATGCTCTCTCTTCAATTTAGATAATTCTATTATAATTGTAAACATTATATTTTTTTTTTTGCGGTCTCTCTTTTCCTTTGCCCTGTACTTACACCTAATATACCTTTACAATGTAACAACTTTTAAACATATATGTATACCAACTGAGTGTTTTTAAACAAAACTGATATACAGTACTACATATTTTAAATAACCAAAAGTGTTTTTAACCACAGATATAATTTTTTTTTTTTAATATGACAAATACTAATATCCTTCCAACAATATTTTTTTTTTTTTTAATTACGTTAGCAGGAAATAACATGACATATACATTGTCTTTAAAGACATTTATTTATTTACACACACACTATTGTTCTGCATAGCAGACAAATGCAAAGATACTTCTCCACGCCTGTACTACACACAATGTTTTTTTTTTCAGTCTTTGGGTTACATGTACCACATATTATTGTACGTCTAGAGCCTTAGTGCTTGGGCATTGCACGACTCACATCGTCCATTTTCACGTTCGTGAAGCCTCGAACCGTACATCTCTACCAGCTGCCTCAACAGTGGACGTTGACGATACCTGTGGAGGTTAACAAATGTTCGTACCGGCAGGACACACATTGTGCATCGCCGACTCTTGGTGATTAACGTACACGGGGTAGTAGTGTGTTATGGCTTCCTTCATCACTTTGAGAATGTCCCCGTATGGAATATATCCATTGACCCACCTAAGTCTGTGCATCTGTAAGCAGTATGCCCGTCGCGTTGTGAGGTTGTGGTGCTTCCATTGGCATGGTGGTAAAAATATAAAAACTTTGGTTTGCTCGTCGTCGTCACTGAGATAGATGGTAATCTGCATAATGGTGTAAGCGTCCAGCGCGCGAAACCCTTGGATGTTGCAAAACAATTTAAACAGTTCCTATAATTTTTTTACAAAGTCATTTCACACTGTGTTCTGAGTTCGCATCCTTGTAGCCAGGTAGTTCTTGCCAGTAGAAAACTTGCGCTGCGTCTTCCACGAGGTCAGACATCGTGTGGACAACTTCTGTAGGTGCAGCTTGTAAGTATAAAACTTGCACGGGTGTGGGCGCTGCCAGGGCCGCCCTGCATGCCTTGCACCAGCCCCTGAAGTGCGGCGTGTCGGGAACCGAGGTGGTGCAACCTTCATCACTCCCTGCAAGGGAGGCAGTCCCGTACGTCTTCATCCAGCTGTGTGTGTACGTCAGCAGGAACTCCCGTTTGGCCAGGGTACTAAGCGAACGCACCCTTCCGAATGTCAAAATGGATGAAAGGATTTCATGACTGGCTGGACAACATGCTGTTGTGAACGAGGCTGGGAAGCTGAGAGCGCCGGCCAGGACAGCATCCAGGGGCAGTCGAGTGTCGGGGCAGGCGCAAAGTTGTTTGGAAAACAGGGTGGCAAGAAGAATGGAGGCTGGGCCGCACACAACTCTACTCCACCCATGCCATTCCTCCCAGTGACTGCTTGCAGGTCACCGAGAGCTGCCACCGACACCAATCGTGAGCAATACGACGACGTGCCGAGATCGGGATGGCCCGTGTCATTCGAGTTAGAGCAGATCGTCTGCGCAACCTAAATCAGTGTTAAATAAAGACTGAGTAGGCTCAGAGGGGACCGTCACATTAGGCGTAATTATAAAGACTTGTTATCGAGTATTCAATTAAAGTAGTCTTGAAAAGTATGGCTTATAGCCTATTGAGGTAACAGATGTTTTGAGTGTAGCATGAAGGACATATGTCAGAGTTTATAATGCAGTAGCATCTTCAGCTTGTTTGTTTCCTGACAATTAAATTTAAAGATATTTGTGTAGTAATAAGACGAGTTGTAGGATTCTATTTCAGATCTTTCTCTACATCTAGATTACATACCCCATGTTAATCTAATATTGTTTGCCCGATCCTGTAGTTAGGACGGTACAGAACAATACATACATTTGTAATAACGTGTCCCAGAGACCCTCGGGGACACGTCTTATAAAGCCAATGTTTATGGGGGTGGAGTGTACGCGAGTAATGGATGATTCGGAGGTAACTAATGAGTGGAGTGCAAGCAACATGTTAGTCAAAGGGAAGCATTGGCGAGGATGGAACAGAGGTGACTAATTGATCGCCGATTGGTCGAGTATATTGTCACGTGGGTGGAAGTGGAGCACATGTGGTGGTGGCTTGCCGACTAAAAAGTGACTATCCAATGATAATCAGGAGGGGTGGAACGTAGGCATTTGATTGGCTGGGTGGAACGGGCATCGTGGGTGGCAGCTTTCAGACAGTCGAGCGAAAATGAGTAATTAGCTAATGGAAAGCATTGGCAGCGTAATTAGCCAATGAGAAACATTGGTGGAGCGAGGGTTTCTGAACACACCTGAGTAATCGGGCAATGGGGAAATAGGGGTGGGGATAAGGGGTAATTAGCCAATGACAATCAATGACTGGACACTTGAACATTTAAATACAATACAAGGGATGGAACGAAGTGACTAATTAGGAGTGATGGTGATAGAGCGAATGAGACTAATTAGCCAGTGCGAAACATTTGTGGGGTTTAGTCGAACGAATGTGGTTGAATGTGAGAGACAAACACTAACACAAATGAACGTGAAATCAAGATAGCTGCCTCCAGTAAAATATATACAAATGACAAACGAAAAAACAAATATGACATCAAACAGAAGTGAGTAATCACTGGAACGAATGCGAGGGGTGAGGGGATGAAGCAGACATGGTGGAGGATTGTCGACTAATTAGCCAATGAGAATCATTGGTGGACTAAACACCCCTGGAAATATAAGTTTTTAAAACAAATTTTTATGTTAGTTTTATTAATGTTTTATTATTTATTTAAATTTTTTATGGAAAGACAGGGAATTTTAAGGGAAAAAAGGGAAATTTTAAGGGAAAATGACCTCCGAGGTCTATAAGTTTAAATTATTTATTAATAATATTTTGAAAGTAATTTTCAAATATTTTAATAATACATTTATAGACAATTTTCAAATAATTTTTATAATAAATATTTTAATTAATTTTTTAACGAATTGTTGGAATGGTTTGCGGGTTTTGGGGTCAGAGGTCACCGGACTCAAGATGAAGGTCAAATATCAAGGTCATATGGGTCGAATGTGGCGGACTGGTGACGTAACAACATGGCGGCCGGCCGGCTTTGGCTCCGATGCCCGATTTCGTTGTCCCAAAACCTACCAAACCCTACTACTCACCATGCATTTAATTAAAATATGCGCTTTTGAACACTGCGCACTAAGTGCAGAAATATTCCCTATTCCAAACGCTCCCTATAAGAAATCTCGTTTTGTTCCCAACCTGGGTAGAATAAGTTTTATTCACTGCAATGTTAATTTTACATACGGTGAACGGATACGTAATGGGGAGACAAGTAGGTCCTACGCAGGGTTTTCAAAAGTGCTCTATTTATGGTGAACAGCCTTTTATCGGTGGCACTGAGTCGATGTTCCCGGTGGAACGGGGCTGTTCCCCAGTGTACACTTCTCCTTGACCCTTAAAAATGGCACTACAGGAGCACTACTTTCTAATTTTTAGATTAGTTTTATCCATCAAGAACAAAGGTGAATTCTGCCAAGATCTTAAGTTTTTGTATTAAAAAGGGCTTATTAACGCCCATCAGTGTTATGCTAGAAGGTTTATCAGGGGACGGCTCGCAAATTAACTTATGAGCTAACTTAAACTAACACCCACGCCTTACCTAAGATTTGAACGCAGGATCGCCCGCAACCCAGACCGCCGGCACACGAACCGATTGCGCGACGGGAGGTCGGCTCCCAGGTGTCATGAGGTTCCACCGGGAATCATTGTAATTTTGAACCGCCGTGATGGCCGAAAAGACTCTACATTTACAAAACAATTTATTTATATAATTTCGCGATGCGCCATTCCTTCTTCCACTGTTAAGGTGGCAGCAGGAATTTTGCACGTTCGAGGACTTAAAGAGTGGGAGCGCTAGGGGCGAATGAGACTTGCGCATCAACACTCTCATCGCCTCTGCGCGTAAACCGACCTGACGTGCAGTCTTCTCGGCGATAACGCGCCTCTATGAGACTTTTAGCGGAGAACCTACCATTTTATGATGCAGTAAGAAAATAAAGTTTTGATGAAGGCCACTCTTCCTATCCTAATGTTTTGTACTGGAATGTTCATGGCTAAAAATTACCGTGAAAACACCAATTTGTGTCATTTTCACTACCTCAGCAATATACTTTAGAGATGTTATACGGTTTTCTAATAAAACGTTTTCTGCTGGAGCTGTACACACCGTTCAGCGGCCTACACATGCGGCCACCTTAAAGTTAAACATGGCGGTAAACTAGTTTTATATATTTTCCAGTCGTCCTGCGTGTACTGGAGTTGTGGCACTTGCTGGAACGTTCCAGGGAGACTGCGGTAATGGTTGCCACGATACGACAGGTGGAGCAGTAGGTGATGTGGAGGCGGCATTATTGGCCGGGCGAGTCGCGGCTCCAAGCCACGTTCAGGTGGCGCGCTAATTAATGGATCCCCGGCCAATTGGATCACGTCGCGGTAATGGAATTATTGTGCGGGCGTCATCATTTTCCGCATAGCCTTGTCGCACGACGCAAATCATCGCCGCCCATTGTCGAGCTCGCCGGACCAGGAGACCTGGTCCGTGCTACAGTGGCCTCAGAACGCGAGTGATCGATACTTGAATAACACACTATATATAGCCAATTGACGGTTACTTCCAACTTTTCTAAAGCCCTTCTGAAGTTCTACTTTCAGGATATCCCTCCGTCTCATGCACATAAAGCTTGACATAGTTTAGAAAATTATACTAAAGAGACAACTCACCGCATTCTTGCGGACTCATTTTTTATATAAAAAAATTTCTTACTAGGCGTTACCAACATACCCATTTCTTACTGAACGTTGCCAACATACCCATTTATTACTAAACGTTACCAACATACTCACTTCTTAATAGGCGTTACCAACATACCCATTTATTACTAAACGTTACCAACATACCCATTTATTACTAGGCGTTACCAACATACCCAGTTCACCCCTTTTTTCATATTAATCATAAGTTGAATATTATAGTTATTGATAGGATTTAAGTTAAAGTTCTATTTAACAAAAATATAGTACTTTGGTGTTAACACAAGTATGAAATTCTGGCGATACTTGCAAGCATATTAAGGAAACAATTAAACACGTCATACATGCAGTGATTTGTTAAAATTTTGGTTTAAAAAGTGTGAAGTAAATGCAAATAGACTATAGCTACACAGCGACGAAATGGCATGTTGTTTCATTTCGTTTACGAATAACAGCTCCAGAGATGTTAAGAACGACATTAATATATATATATATATATATATATATATATATATATATATGAAATTAGTATGTTCCTGCGAAATGAACTAAAGTACGTTCCTATGATGTGGGTGTACTCATATCTTATTGGCTACGTGGAGCTCTGGGAATGTGTCTGGCTATCGTGTGCTACGGAAGGTCAGCAGTATAAAAATGCCGATTCGAGCGCGGCCCCCAGTTATCAGAAAACCAAAGGTAAATTACATGCTCAAGCCATCAGAAAACCATTAGAAAAAATTACCGTTGGTTTTTCTGATCCAAAACATCAAATTCCCTTTCGAGCACAGCCGCAAAAAAGTGACTCAAAAAGTTGCGTTTGAGTGCAATCGCTAAAAAGTGACTCAAAAATTTGTGTTTGGGAGCAGTTGCAAAAAAGTTACTCAAAAAGTTTGCGTTTGGGTGCAACTGCAAAAAAGTGGCTCAAAAAGTAGCGTTTGGGTGCAACCGCAAAAAGTGGCTTAAAAAGTTGCGTTTGGTTAGATCGTAGTCATTAGAAAAAAGTTGTGTTAAACTTTGCTTTTGAGTGCATCTGAGAAAATACGCATAAATAGTTGCGTTAGGGCGTAGTTGTAAAAAAAGAGTGGCTCAGAAAATTTGAATACGAAAAAATAAAATGTTGTATATAATAAAGATGGATCAGTTGCTAAATGTATTAGACGGAACCAAACTATTTAAGAAAGTTCCCGAACCTACAAGTGGACAGTCCTATCCCATAGACCATGCTGAAATGAATGAAACACGATATGGATACAAAGTTGTAATTACCGCTGGAAATTTTAAAGTAACCTAACCAGACAGATATGTTCAGATTTTCAGTGAAAAAGTTTTAGATGATGTTAATCGTGGAGGTATAAATTTTGCATATGATGGAATGGTGGATTGTGGTGTTAAACAAATGCGTTCTATTCGGTTTTTTTAAGAGTAAATGATCATCATCGTATAATTGGACATCAGTTGATTATTATTTGTGCTCATATCTCTATAAAGTTTTAATGGTTATCCAATCATTAAAACACAATTATCGCTCTGACCTGGGCAATGTGCTACAACATAGTCTTACTAAAAATTTAGATACGCATCTCCAAATTCGACATATTAAAGTAGCCGAAACATTGAATTCTTTTTCTAAATCTTTCATTGCACTTTCAATAGAAAAATTATTCATCTTTATTACATGAAACTTTAACAGTTTAAGAACTATTAAAGTTATTATATATAGAATATGACTACTTAAAACCCCAAAAAAAAAAAAGTCTCATCTCCAATACCACTGTTCTTTCGGACAAATCAAAGTTAATTAACTTACCTTTTTCATCCTTAATTTCAACTATTATTTCATAAACTTGATTTGTTTGCACTGGACAAAATAATGGATAAGCTGGTTCGTAATAGATCGTGTCGCCAAATCCAAATGTTGTTCTTGGTTTTAAAGTGGTAATTATGTTATTTTCTCTATGATTATATTCATCATGTTTTAATATCATACCATTTACTATATTACAGTGTATATTTATTGTTTCAAATTGAGCAAATTTTGGAATTGTATCGCCATAATGGTCCACATTTGCTTTCAGAGTTTTATTTTCTACTAAACCCAAAAGTTTTCCTATTGAACCCCGTTTTCCGAACTGTAATTTTGGCGTACATTTTACTTTCACTCTGTTTGTTATTTTATCCAGCTCGAAAGATACATCATTTTCTTTCCCACCCATTGATACTACACTAAATGAAAAATTTGCTTTTATAGTTTTTTTCAAGATCTTATAAGCTCTATTGACCAACTGGAATATCAATTGCTGATTCCGGATCATTCTGACTCAAAAAATATAGCTTATTTCTCGCAGAGATAATGTTATGCATTAGATAAGCAGTATAGAACTAAACTATAGCCAATGAGTGCCCCTCTATCTCTAAAAGTTAATGTAGTCTTTTCTTCAATACTGTTTGTTATCTGTTAGTTTGAATACTTCACTCATTTATTATATTATATAAAAAATCTATTAATAATTGAGAAAAAAAATGAAACATGTAGACTGGGATATTAAAATAAGAATAGCAGAAAAACTGTATCGACAAAACGTCACGGTGAATTATTACATAATAATATTAGATGCATGATAGTGGGTCCTAGTAACTGTGGAAAAACTACACTTATGATAGATAATTTTATATATGCTCAGGGATGGTTGGACTTTGGTACTCTCTATGTGTGTTCAAAAAGTCTGGAAGAACCAAAATATATTAATTTAAAGAAATATATAGATGTAGCATCAAAATTATTTAATGACCCGATAGCATACTTCATTCCATCAAATGAAGAAATGGTTGATGCAAATTAATGTCATAAAGAGTTTTACTCGCGGTAGACACAAAGATATTGATTGTTTCTATTTAGCCCAGGCATACTCAAAGGTACCTAAGCAGCTTATAAGAGACGATGGTAATTTTCTTTGCATGTTTGGACAAGACGATAAAAATCTTTAAAATATTCATAGTGAATTTGTTGGTGGTGATATGTCGTTTGAGAAATTTAGGGAGACATTTTCAAAATGATGGAATAATGAATATGGTATTGTTACAATAGATATGACTCATAAGTTAAATAATGGTAAATTCCTTAATAAAATTAAAGACATTTAAAATTATTGGAATATAAGTAAGTTTTGTTTTTTAATGGATGTGTTTGCATTAAAAACTAACATAATCTGAACTTTTTAAATGTATTCATATGCCATAACTATTTAAATAAACATAATTGTACCATTGGGTATATTGTGGGCTTTTGGTATTTTAAAATATATCATATCATCAGGCTATACTTCAAAAGATTTATACTTGTCAATTTTTTCCATCGATGGTATAAGTTGATAACACTTTTATATTTTGCTAGTTTTATTATTATTTCAACTATAGTTCCATCTCTCATAAATAAATATTCTATTCGATTATCAAAGTAAAATATTTTTTTCTTTTGAACTGTATTTCCCAACTAAACGAATAATGTTAATTCTGTTTTTTTTTTTCTGATAGAACTCTAAATTGATTGCATCCATTGGTGCAATGGGATCTCCCACATGTCTTAGTCTTTTTGTTCAAAATCTATATTATCATCTACTTCGAAGTAAGTAAGATAGGCTTTATCCAATTATATTTTATTTCTCGTCAGTGTGACTATAAAGTCGTTCAACTCTGTGTTGGAAACAAAATCATTAGGATTGATCTTTTCAGTAGTTGTATCATTACTGTGTGTTCATTTATTTTATCTTCAATCCAAGAGCTCATTAATGCATTTTCACATATATCCAGTGTTTATTAATAGTGAAATAATTTTTGGAAATTTGAAATTATGTCAATAGTGATTTAGGACAATTACACACAAATGACCACAAGTTACTTGATTGAAATTTTTAATTATATCATTGCTATAAAAAATATTACTTCCGAGATATGCTATTAATTGTCGCGGTAGATTTCCACCAAATGAATCAAAATAATATTTGTTGTTTGCATTTTTACAATAGCACACCCAGTGTGTACCAGAGTTTGTCGAAACATCTAGATTAACAGTCTCACACTAATTATCGAGTGGCGTGTCAAGTAGTTCATCAATCATAAATACACCCCGAAAATTTTTAATGTTCCATTTTTTTAACCATTTGATCAATATCAAAGTTACTGAGAGGAGTTACTTTTTTTTAACATTCTTACCCCACTTAACTTTCTTCAATTCCTTGTCGTATTCCTCCATAGCTAAATTATGTCAGCGTTGTTCTTCCAATTCTTGGTTTTTCTTCTTAGAATGAATTACTAATGTAGCAATAGATGATGCACCGCCAGCTAATGTTCCTAGAGCTCCCAATGCTGCGAAAATTAAGGTTAAAAATCCACCCTTGTGAACTGTCAGACCATTCCCAGTTTTCATTTCTTTGAACATTTTCTTAACTTGCGGAACTGAAATTGTGATATTCATTCCTTTTTCGTCCTTGAATTTCTTGTTTTTACAATCCAGTTGGTCTTTTGTTAGGAAAGAATCAATATTCAAACACTTCAACTCATCATTAGGAACTTGAAATGCATTGTTTTTTACTTCCATTTATTATAACAAATATTTTATCATTTCTTTTTAATTCCCCAACCAATATTACGTTTAATATGTATCGCAGATCCAGTAACACAAGCCAACAATCTCTCATTGAGATCAGCATCTGAACTTAAAAATATTTTGAATGCTTTCTTTTCTAGTTCTTTGTCAGCTACATCCCTTTCAGTGGATCTTTATGATGATAAGCTATATCATGTTCCAATGCAGCCGCATATAGTGGATTAATGGGTTTATCGCCACGGTCAATTCTTTCTTTTACTCTGATACCCGGACCTAAGTACTGATAACCGGGTGCATGCAACTCAAAAGGTAGTGAATTTATTATGTCATTGAGTAACCCTTTTCCGCGATGCTCTGACTCCCAAAAAGTATGTGGTATTGTGTTTAACATTTGTATCAGATATGGTATACCTTTAGGATTATTCACAACAAAGTCACTACACTTGCTGTTGAGCATATTCATTATTCCAACTTTTTCATTGAAATAGTTATCATTTCCAGCATTCTCTTCACCATAAATAATGAGAAGTCGATCAATAAGCATCCTAACATCATCCATCCATATGTATTCATTGTGAAAGTCTGTATACTTCTTTATACCTTTCCCTTTTTTATGTGAGGTACGTTTCTTTTAAATCGAATCGTAAATAGTTTTAAAAATAATTTTCCATTTATTCCCTTTATTCGATTTTTGGTGTTCCCAAGTTTGAATCAATGTTTTGAAAAACTACATTTGTATCTCTAGTGTTCATAGTCGGTTGCAGTGTAGTCACTTTCTGTTACTTTCTTACTAGTTAGCAATTTCACCAAACCATCAGTTCCAGTGTATGTCCTACCTTTTACAGTAAATTTGTCATTGATGAATATTACTTCACTATCACCAATATACAATCTACCTTTATCAGCCTTTAGTCCAAAAACATCGTATTTCCGGTCAATTTAGAAATCGGCCACTTTCTTATCAATAAATGTTGTTCTGAAGTTAGTTAACTGAGATAACAGTTATCAAATGCCCCAATGCTGCATCATAGTGTTCATCACCATCGTCAATGCGTTTAATGCCATCGTCATAGCTTTCATCGCCATAGCGTTCATCGTCATCGTCAATGTGTTTAACACCGACATATCGTTCATCGTCATCACCAATTCGTTTAATGCCATCGTCATAGCGTACATCGGTGCCTGTTTTACCAAACAGTTTTCTTTCAAAGATGTTTCTGTTGGTGTCTGTGGTTAGTCTAAATTCTTAACAGCAAATGGAACAAGTTCTTTTAGTAAGTTCTTATTCTTATTTGTTACATGTCCAATTTTTTGTCTCAAATCTTCTATCGGATCTATCAATGGTTGATCGTGTTTTTAATTTTAATCATATTCATCTTGGCGAAATTTTCTAAAAGTTTTAAACTTTTCAATTAGCTGTCTTCTTCTCTCTATATTGTTCTCTATATTATTTGCAATTTTTTGTTGTCTCATTTATTATTATATAAATAAATAAACAATGATAACTTGAATGTATACTGTCTCAAATGATTGAAAAATACACTAAGTTCATAAGAACTTACAAGTAATAACAAAGTAAGAATTAAATGTATTTGTAGATGTCGTGTTACCAATAACTACATATTTACTGGTGGGAGTATAAAAAACGATATTGTAAATGAAATCGATAAACCAATACGAAAAAACTTTTCCAGAAGAACTGTTCTTTCTTTTCGTACCGATAATCTTTGGCAAGCTGATTTAGTTGAGATGAATTCTGGATCTTTAAAAGTTATTCATACACTTAACAAAGAGTATATATATATGTTAACCATAATAGATGTTTATTTCAAATATGAATGGACAATACCAATCAAAGATAAAACTGGTGAAGATGTTATGTTAGCATTTAAAATTATTTTGAATGATCGCTAACCAATAGATTTACAAACAGATGAAGGGAAAGAATTTTACAATAAATCATTAAAGGCATTAATGGATAATAACAACATAACACACTATTCAACATACTGTGAAAAGAAAGCTAGCATTGTAGAAAGATTTAATAGAACATTGAAGGAGAAAATGTGGAAGATATTTAGTGTGCAGGGAAACTATTTATGGGTGGCTATATTACCTAAATTAATAAGTGAATACAATAGCACTGTTCACAGTACAATCGGAATGAAACCTACCAATGTAATTGCAAAGAATGAAAGTTCTATTCTAATCAACATATATGGAGGAGAAAGAAAAATGGTTAAACCAAAGTTTTCAATAGGAGATAAAGTTCGTATAAGTAAAAGTAAAAATTTGTTTGAAAAAGGATATACACCTAATTTTTCCACTGAAGTATTTGATGTGTGTGAAGTATTGCACACAAACCCCACGACATATAGAATAAAAGGTTTTAAAAAATGAACTTATTAAAGGTTTTTTTTTTTTTAGCCAGAGCTCCTTAAGTCCAAATATGAAAAAGACTACTTAGTGGAAAAAGTTTTTGCGAATAAAAGAAAATAAGCTAATAATTAAATGGTTAGGTTTTGATAGTATTCATAAATCTTGGGTTTATAATAAAAGTGTAGTTGCTTAAGATTTTTTTTCTTCTATATAATAAATGGATCAACAAAAAATTTAAAGTTCTGAGCATCAGTCGTTTCAGTCAAAAGACCAAGCAAAAGATAATTTTAATGAATACAACAAGCACATTTAGTTTGATATTCCTATTGGCGATGCATTTTCACATCCGAATGAAGCTTATATATACCAACAATATAAGCTAACCAAAAGAGATACAAATGCAAATTATGAAAAAACTTCAACTATTGATCTTTCTGAGAATTTCTTCCCATTCCAGTTCTTAAGAATAGAGATCTCTAATCATGGTTGTATAATCGAAAGTATTGACAACCCTGGCATCAATTCAACAATGATGCATACATTGCTAGGTTCAGAATCAGAATCAGCATACTTCCAAATGTCGTATATAGAACTAGGTAAATATGTCAGGAAAGATAAGCGCAATGAAATTACCTTCCATTAAGATATTTTTTTGGGTTTATGAGAGATTGTAATGAAATATTCTGGAAAGGTCTGTACAACTTATCACATTCATTCGAAATTCTAATGATGATGCTTCTCTTTACAGAAGATCCCCAATGAAAGATCCCCTGATGCTGCTAACATTGTTATTGAGAAAATGGAAATTCTGTGGCCAATTGTTGAATACGATCCTATTTATGGAGACAGAATTAAAGCAAAATTATACAAACACCTCAAAATTCCAATTGGTTTTAATTATTGGCAATGTCTTGAATCACCAGTACCAACTAATGCAAACTCATTTCAGTTTGATATAATAGATCAGTTCAATTCAATCCAATTCGATATGCCAGACTTTGTCGTTGTTGGTTTTCAGCACAACAGAAAAGAAGATCCTGGGCAATTCACACATGGTTCAATGTTTGACCCTTGTTTTGTCAAAAATATTTCCATTAAGAATGAATGGAATGAAGTGTTTCCCAAAGAGAATTGGAATTTAAACATTGATGATAAAATTTTCGATAAAATGTATATTGCTTACACTGATTTTAGAAATTCAAAGACTAAACTAGATAACCCTTATCATAATAATGTATTTCGCTTCAAATCTGGGCCATTTATTGGAAGAAGACCATTCTATGTAATTGATTGTTGTTACAGAAAAACTGCTATTGTAAAAGATCGAACTAATGTAAAACTTACCGATGATTTTAATAAACAAATATCAGCTACAACTATTTGTAATGTGGTACTAGTAAGCCAAAGAAACCTAATTTATGATGCTAAAAGTGAAAGAATCACCGAAGTCCAATAGTGTGCAAATATATATGGTTATTAGTTTTTAATGAATGGTTATCCTTTAAAAACATTTACTGTTATAAAATTTTTCTTTAATAGCACTATAAGAGTGTTTTTAATGGGCTCTGAAATAAAAACCATGAGAGGTTGTCTATTCTTAAGGTGGGGGACTCGAGTCCTCCACCTTAATTGTGACAATGGCTTTTTATACTTTTCCATTACATTCACTCGCAGCGCTTTTTTCAGAACAGTATTCTCGCAATGTCGTTCGCTTTGAACCATGGATTATTCTCTTCGTCGATAACGTCTTTAGCCGCTATAATCTTCTTGTTCAAATAATCCAGTAGCGGTTTGTACTTTTGCTCGATGCCGTGCTTGTGAATGGACGGTAGCATTTCTTCATACACCCAATACTGGAATTTTTCAGCTGCTGCCATCTTTGACTTCATGATCAATGTGTACAAGCCCGGTTAATTGATAAATACGGCGTGTGGCTGCATATTCAAAGGGAGAACGAATCTTTCACCCCTATGATTGCCTATACTTTTCTCTGACATGATCTCTGATTGCTTATCGAGTATTCTCACAATGCTTTTTTCAGATCCCATTAAAACATAATAATATTTAAGTAAAATTGAATGTATGGAGATCGTCTCCATTTGCATCACTAATTTTTTGAACTGATTAAGAATATCTGAGTATGAGGATGGTAATGTAGAACACTTTACATTGAACATTGAAAGATCAAATCTGTCAGCTCTGGTCAACATGTTTCTAAACTCACTGAATTCATAGTTTGTTGTGTTCTTGAAGAAGTATAATAATCCATTAGTTTATCTAAAAGCAGAATCTAACCCAGCTGGTAAGCCTGTCAATTTCTTTGATATTAAACAGAAAGATTTAGGTCTGAATAAGCACTCGTCCAGTTCCATAAAATACATTTCATCGTAAAATCCAAAAGTGCAACCAGAGTAGCTGTTTAAAATTGCTTTTATTTTGGAATTCTGAGGTACACCCATATCATAAATAACCTTTTGATATCCAGACACGAGTTGCAGACTAGGATATTCAAATATATATACATTTGACTCGATAAACATTACTATTTCCCCCGATGGTCTCTGATAAATCGATGTAAAGCTTTCAAAATTAGCAGGAAAGAAAAACAGCCAGTTAGTGAAAAGCTCTGGTTTACTAACTATTTTATCTACTATGTCATGTCCAAACATATTTTTTATAAAAAAATATGCATCACTTGGTTGACTACTAAAAATGTGTTCATGTTTTTTAAGTTACACAAATCTACTTATTTTGTATGGAATAATATGTTTGGTTTACGAGGGGATAACGAATGCACAGATCTTTTAGGTTTACCATATAGACTCTCTATTGCCAAAATATCATCAGTTTGTAATGTTAGTCGATCTAAGACAAAAATTGGGTACATAACTGAGTCGTAAACATTCGAATGATGTGTTCCTAATGCATGTCATATTTCATGCAATAGTACAACGAAAAGATTTATTTTTCCTTGAGATTTGTTGTCATGTTTAAGATACCAATCTCCTTCATCATGAATGTGAATTTCGACTGGTGAGTTATCTGATTTCGGAAAAAAAAAGCATGAGACAGCACTCCTCCTCTCCCATCAAATTTGCTATTACATAAATGCCAATACTTTTGAAATGTATGGATGCTACGTTTGTTTGATATTATTATGTGTGGGTTTTGAGTATCACGTTTAAACATGTCAGTATGTTTGGCCCACGTACGAAACACTTCTTGAGTTAGTTGTAGTATGTCATAATTGGATAACACATAATGCCATTTTATTATTTTCGTTGTCCATTTGGTAATTGATGTAGAAAAGCGAAATATATCATCCGGTACCCCACATCTAGGAGTTTTGATTAGTGCCAGTGTTTCTTTACTTATTTCACCACTAATTGCTATGTTGTTGATATTCTTGGAGAAGTCGGAGAGCGTTTGAAACTATTGATGAATTTGCATGTGCTATATCTTTGTCAGGTATTTTCAAGTACCCAAAATCATTTAAATATTTTATTGTGGAAAGTGTTTGATTTTCGCCTCTGCTGGAGGTTATCAAAATTAAGATGATAATCGTAAAGGTAATCATTTACTGTTATATCATATTTCATAGTATCACTCTTTTTCAATTTTGTAGTATCCCCACGGAAGTGTATTAATGCCATGGCGTGTGCTTTTAACAAAGACGATATTTATAAGCTGTGGCCTAAAATCAAAATGATTTATAACATACATGAAATTTTAATCAGATGCACTATTTGGGCCTGTGCAGTAAGTTTCTTTCTAGGGTACTGTTATAAATCTTTTTAATTATACATGAGAAAAACCATTTTATATACATATCTGTTTATGTTTCTTTCGTTATTGTTTTTTTTTATTTTAGGTTTTAATTTTGGGCTGTCATTGCATATAGTCATTTCGTTCGACGTTGTTGTGAAAATAAACACTATCGTGTTTAATTGATGCAATAAAATATTACTACCCATGATAATTGTCAACCTCGTACACATAACTTCTTTAACATCTGTGTTTGCCCTGCTTTATTGCTTTCATTAATTTTTTAATTAAACCCCGACCATTGCAGTAACATTTGAGATCACATTTATTTTGTACTAGCCTTAAAACTGTACATTTTCTACCACAAATGCTTGCGTAGCGTACATGCAAGTACTTTTCGTTTCATAACAGTTTCAATAGTTTTTTCCATTGCAGGTTTGTGAACTCCACTTTCAAAGTGACGATATTATCAGAGTGGTGGAATGCTATGATGAAAAGACTGGGAAAAACTATCTGCCGATCTGACTATATCTAAGATCAGGGAAAATGCCATCCCATCAATTCTACCAGAATGCCCTTCGTATCTCAGCACCAAGAGCAATCATCGGGAAGATCCGAATGACAAGAGAGCTGGGCTTGAATTTTCGCATTTTGAAGCTTGTCTCTCTGAAAGTCTTCAGTCACAAAAGGTATATGAAAATAAGTTATGTTTCAACTCTATAGAAAGTTTATTAAGCTGTCTAAAAAATGTAACACTGGATGACTCTTGGTCACTTGCTCACAAAGCTGAATATGTGTGCTCTGTTAATTTAACTTTATGTACGTATCCACATATAGTTTCTTGTGTAACTGTCTCCCAATATTCCCATGTCAAAGTGTTCCAAAAACATGTTGCTTTGCGTAAATTTGGAAATTACGCATTTCCAAAAAGGTTCGATAGCATAAACTATTTGCTTGGTTTGATGTCACCTCTCTCTCTCAAGCTGAAACAAGTGCAGATATAATACAAAATAATTTGGCCAATGTACAGCACAGTTTGGAGGTAGTCAAAGAGGAAGTGGGAGAAAGTTCAAAAGGAAAAGTGCAGTTTGTTTCTGAACAGCTGTCTCTTATCACAATTCACAGAAATATAAACAAGTTCAGCAGCTGCTTTTTAATATTGTGTTCACTGGTTTTTTCAATCTCTCCATATATATTCATAAGAAGTAGTGGTTTCTTTACTTTGCCACATGAAGTAACTATGCGAAGAATTTGTAGTGCGTGCAAAATTAATCTAAACTTGGAAAGATTTGGCAATAATTTTTTTATGTATGTGAAACCAAAATTTTCATATTTACAGTCAAGTGACAAACATTCTGTGCTTATGATGGATGAAATTCACCTGAAGTCTTACTTGGATTTCAAAGGCGGAAGTATTCTTGGTGCATCATTTAACTGTAAGCAAGCAGCGACATCGGCATATGTATTTATGATTCAGAGTATTGCATCTAGAAACAAAGATGTAGTTCACATCTTGTCGAAGATTTTTAAAGGGTTGGAAAACATTGGTTTCTCTGTCATTTGTGTATCGAGTGACAACAACGCAATCAACCACCGAGCTATGTTTTTTTTTTTTTTAGCAACAGAGAGCTCAATATTGTGTACCCTCATCCATCAGATCCAAGGTGGCCTTTGTTTTTCTCAATAGATTCCGTCCACGTATTCAAAAGTGGGAGAAATAATTGGTTAAACCAAAAACATGATGGCAAATGTATCATTCACCCGCCTTTCAGTTCAGAAAAACAGCAGAAACTTCTCACTAATGTCTCTTCTTTTGGAGCACTGCGAAAAATCTTCAACTTGGAATTAGGTAATCTGATTAAATATACATATACTTTGACTGAGAAAGCGCTGTTTCCAACATCACTAGAAAGGCCAAATGTAAAGCTTGTACTCCAGATATTTAACAGTGCATTGGCAGAAGAATTAGAAATCGCTGGAACAAAGTATTCCTTACCTTATGTATCCTCTACTGCTGAATGTATTAGAATTGCGTGCAGATGGTTTGATATAATGAATGTAGGGCAGGTATTTATGGGAAAGCCTAAATTAAATCCGTATCAAGAACCTCCTACATGAAGTGATAGTGACATGAAAATAGCTTTCCTGAACTTTATAGATTGGCTAGAGAACTGGGGAAAATATAAGCCTTCTTCAGGATTCTTTTCCAAAGAAACATTGTTGGCTCTCAAACATACCTCTTATTCTACCCATGAGATTGCAAGATACTGTTGTCAAGAGCTAGGGATGAAATATACATTGACAGCAAAATTTCAGGCAGATTCCTTAGAGAATAGGTTTGTTCGGTACAGGCAGTTGGCAGGTTCGCAGTACCACATTTCCGTTGTACAGCTTTACGAGTCCGAATTGAAGCTGCGCATTCAAAGCTTCCTGCCTCTAGTGCTGAACTCCTCAGAGCACGGAACACTGCCGGTCTCTCCAATTGAATAAAATTGACTTTGACCATTCGCTTACTGAGAACGATAGTACAGGCATTTTTTCGAGATAAGATATCAGTAAAGGGAAAAGATTTGGCTAGTTTGAAGGACAGTCTTCCTTGTCTAGCTTACGTTGCTGGATATTGTGCACATTCAATACTTAAAAAGCTCTCGTGTTCGCATTACCGGGACAGCCTTGTAATTGATAGAGAGTTAGAGGTGGAAGACAATCTCGTGCTTATAAAGTCGTTGTATAGGGGAGACTTGAAATATCCTTCCAACATAACACTTACTGTTGTTTGTTACGCCTATGTAATTATTTACAAATTGCTCTGTAGCGATAATGAAGGAGAATTTTTGAAACTTGCAAATCAAAGGAAAGCTGCATGCAGCATAAAATTAGAAGTAGTAAATGACAACGAGGAATTTATTTTGTTTTCTAGCTGCCCGAATGATCATGACCCAGAAAACATATGTAAAATGATTGTTTGGGCATCCTGCAACATTTTTCTGAATAATTACTGTCAAAAAGTAAATGATTCTTTGGCGTCGAAAAAAAACTCTGGGCGAAAAATGAGAACGCTAACAAAATGAAACTGGTGTTTTGTTCTGTATGTAAAATTTATCTGTAGTATGTGTAAAAAAATGTTTGTCTTTGAGTGTTTTTAGTATCAGTTGCAAGTGTAAATATGTATATACATGTTAGCGGGTGTCTTGGATATTTTTTTTTCCTACATTTAAATTTCTTTAATAGTGAAAGCAATTTGCATTATGTTTTTGTATTATATTAATATAAAGACTTGCAAGTGATATTTCGTGATTAATGCATATTTATCTTTAATTATGCACGAAGAAAATTTGCAGCATTCAAATTAATTTTTGTTTTAATTACTTTTAATTTTAATACATAAATTTGTGTTAATTTAGGATAATTGTGAATGCATTTATTGTTATTATTTTTAGTAAAGTGAAAAGTATTAATAGTACAGTGAAATAAATTTATATTATATGTATATAAAAGTTACTGTTTTTTTCAATACTAACATCGAAACACCACGTTCATTTTTGTTAGCTTGTAATTCGAAGGAAGTGGTGTAAATGTTGCATATGAAGTGAAACTATGACTATGTAAGTATTTTTATTTGAGTAAAATTAATGAATGCACAAAAATATAATTTTTTATTTGATTATCAGTAATTGCTGTGAAAGTATTTGTGTTAAATTTCTAATCTGATGGGAAGTTTGTGCTTAATTTATTGTAACATTAACAACGAGGAGAGCGTACAACCAAGAAATACTATGAAGGTTTCTAAAACGACTTCGTCAACATTGAGGATCGCACTCTGCAAACCTTGCAAGTGCGTGCACACAGATTATTATTATGAGATAACTTCCAATAATATTATCAAAATATCTGTGATCGGCCGTAGAAATTTTGGATTAAGGAAAATACAGAACAGGCTGTAAACTAAATTCTTGAAGGAAAACAAGACATTCATCAAATTGAAAGAGAAAATGGCCGCGATTATGCCGTTAGTATGACATCATATAGCATTCAATGAATTAGTTACAATGAAAATTGGAGGTAATTTGAAAAAAAAAAAAAAATTGTCATGTGAAACGGTCTTTATTCTGTGGTTTTGATAGCCAGGGTGGGGGGGGGGGGTTGCATCTTGCGGGGGACGAGGCGGGTCGGCGGGCTTGGCTGTGTGGGTTGGTGGACTACCTGCTGTGACGTCACTCGGCTGTGAGACGGCTTTCATCTCTAGGGGATGTTGGCCACTCCCGGACTTTCGCAAGTGTGGGAATCTTACCGGACGATGTCGCTGGTCGGCGAGTTATCTAGAGGATGTCTCGTTTCATACGCCCTTTTATTCCGGCGCTGCTCCATATCACCTCGTTTCACCCTAAGCGGCTCTCAGAACCTCGTTGTTAAGGGGGTAGTACTCATTGCATCTTCCATTTTTCTTACAAATTTTCGTACGGAATATTTTGACCAGACATACAAAATCAAAGCTACACATGACATGGAGAGGACTGCTTAACGATTTTTTTTAAATTAATGGTTATGATTATTCCAGTAGTTTACCACGTGGGATTGATATTATTAAATAATTTGGTAATATTGTATTAATGGTTGCAGATGTGAATCTAAAAATTTTAGATAAATTATTTTTGTTTCTAAAAAAAAAATTAAGATGTTACTTGTGTCTTGAATAACTCGGTTTTTTTTATATTATCTTCGAAAACTAACTTATGGCAGAAAATAAGTAAACCTAAGTTGGCCCTCCCCCCCCCCCTCAATCATTGCACTTTACCTCACCGGATATACATAGGTGGACTTATTTGGCCGGCCCCTGCTGTGGCGGGTGTATACCCGTGACCGCCCTACAGGGGGGGGGGGGGAGGGTGCGGCCGCTGTTCGTTAATCCCGGCATTGTGCAACGCTGAATGCGCGACACACGCACGCGCGCACACACACACACACAGGTCGCCCGTCGACAATCTGGACAAGCCGGACAGCCCATGTAGGCTGTTGCTCCTACACTTCTCCGGGAAGGGGGAGGGGGAGGTATGCTAGCTCTGCATCAACAACGACTGGCCCTGCTGTGTTCCTCGTACAGCTACCTGCCCTGCCGTGGGCTCAACATGCTGCCTACGTCGACAACCTGCCTGCACCTTGTGTCACATACCTCCTCTTCCCTCATTCACAGGATTGCCACGTATATCACAGCCTCATCCCCTATATACGGTTATTAAATATTTTATATGGCATATTAACCCAATAATATCAGCCAGCTTTGTAACCAGTGGACTTCCGACATATTATTAATATTTTCCAAAGTCCATAGGCTTAACGAAGTTCTTTAAAGTTTGGTAGTTTTAATTAAATAAAATATTTAGTTATAAATTTATAATTCATTTGCAATAACTACAATGAAAATACTCTAAACTCAATATCTCACAACAAACTGCTATCACTTCATATTTACAATTAATAAATTAAATCAATTCAATTTACCAAAACCTCAAAGAAATTAATGTAATCAAATAACGTAAACCAGTCTCCACCCATCCCCCTATCAATAAACAATGCATCAAAACCTATTAAATTATTTTTTAAATTATATGTCCATACTTGACAGTTCCAATAATTTCAATAAAGTCCGTATCACACATTCGCACATTCCCGCTTCAGTTCAGTCCAGATCCCACAGTGTGCAATGATCTAGAGATCTCCAAGCGCCCTTATGTACAGCAGCCGGGCCTCGCCTCCGTCCGTCCATACATCACAAACACTTATCTGCCGTCTTCTCTCCAGAGTTGTCCCTCGATTCACCAGACTTCATCTGCTTACCATACTGCCGTCAGATGGTTTCCACACAAGACTGCCTATCCAGCTGTGGTGGCATTTATAGTGTCGTCGGACATAGCCGAGAATTTTCTCTAAATGAGGCGTTGCGCCGAGGGACATACTTACGAGAATATTCTGGCTCATACTTCCAAGTCCTCCGCACATGCCTTCGCCACAAAGTACAAGGCTCACCGCGCATTGTTCTCGCCGCAAGGTCAAGAAGCTAGGGAGCGATACGGGCGACACTAACACGCACTCCTAGCGCCTCATCGCCCCTACTCGCAAGGCATGCAGTTTTCGTCCTAATTCTTTACTGAGTAAACTTAATATGTAACTGTGGCGTTTTATTACACGCGATGAAAGTACACAGATCAAACTACCTGCGTATAACCGTACTTTTCTCTTACCGCTTAAAGAAACTTCATAAGCAAGCTTTAAAAATGCGATATTTGACCATTGTCACGTTTTTTCTTCTCCATTAATATACTTAATATGATAATAGTAAAAATATATTGATATAGGCTATAGTCTGTTATCCTTTCTGGCAAAACTTCGTATTTTCAGAACATTTATTTACCAAGACACCCGTTTAGGCGCAAACAACGATTTCACAGAAAACGTTTAGTACATAGGACCCTTAATGCGGCGACACTGTCATTTTATTGGTGGCAAGGTCGTATGTATCTGACGCGTACGTTTTGAGACGTAGCGTTTTAAGTAAGTCGTTTATAGCCGTGTTGAGGAGCTCTGAAAAGGTGTTGCTAATTTGCAGAACGTCTTGAAAGCACCCAAAAATCCTCTTCTAGTGAGTGCGTATGATGTCTTCGCAGATCAGCACATTAGACGCACGTTTAACACATTGAGGTCCGCACACATTTACTGGCACTTACGAAAAATTAGAACTTATTCACCAACTGCAAGAACGCCGTTTCTATTGGTGTCTGTTAGATCTCACCATCGTCCAATTGGTCCATACCACACCGGACACTACCCTGTACTTTACAGAGTTCATTATTGGGCGGTCATCGACCAATAAAGAGCCGATCTGATATTGACCCAATCAAATGTCCATCGTATAAAAGGATTTACAATCAATCTTGTCCCTTTGAATGTGTATAAAAAAATCAATTGTATAGTTAGCAATATCATTGTTACTGCGCTGTCGTGTTCTTGTGAGATCGTGTTAAACACTAGCCGAACAAAGATTGCACATCCACGCATGTTTTGTTCTGAACGACAAATAAATGTTCAAATTATCTATGCTCGAGCTACACAGTCTAGGAAATGTTAATAGTTGCGTGATAAACACGCATGCCACACACTCCGCATGCAGACCAGCCCGAGGCAGGCGCATTGTTGTTATCAGGACTAGTTTCAAAGGCGCTACAAATCTAGCTTCTGCACCTTGCATGCCAACTCAAGCATGTGGAGGGAGTGAAAGGTTGGGAAGGTGTAAAACAGATCATGGACAGAAGGGAGCAATATATTTCGAATTTCAGTTACGTTTAACGTGTTTCGGGCGTGATAATTATTTCTGGTCACATAGATTCAATAAAAGTACTTGACAGAAACAAAGAGGTTTCGGAACACACAAATGCATGTTTTTATTCTTAATAAACAATTAATTATATGGTAAGCGGTTGTAAATGAAATTTGATTGAAGAAATTTAAAAAAATTGATATATAGCGAATTAAAACATTTGAAATGTAGCTACACAACTACAGATTGTGCTGTTTTAAATACGTCACTACTATTTTTAATGCGTCACTAAGCGTTTTAAAGACTGTCTGTACATTTTTTTAGTGCGTCAATATTATTTTTAATTATGTCGCCAATTGTTTCTTAAATGTATCCTTTATTTCTTAAATATGCGTTACGGTAAGTTTATTTATGTGTCTCTATATACGAAAATTTTTTTTACTGATTTGAGATAAAAATTTTCTCTATCCGAGTCAATTACTACTTTGCAAGTATTTTTGTTAAGTGTATCGTTATATTTATAATCTTTATTAGGGCAGTAAATAAATCCTTTATTATCATTTTCATCTACATATGATTTATCTAATTAATGATGAAATCTATTGATAAATCATTTACCTTTATCAGTTTTCGTTTTAGTAAGTTAATCTTATATTTTAACATTATGTTTATCTGCCTATTTAGAGAAATTAATTTATCTGTTTAAGCGATTTCATAGTGGTTTATTATAGTTTTATTATTTAAAAGAATTTTTCTTGGATTTAAATTCCATTCTGTTCATGTTTAGTACTTCCAAAGCTTCATTTTAATGGCTGACGCTTTCTTCCCTTGCGGACAGCCTGAGACACCTAGCAGCGCTTCTTTCACTAAACTTTTGTCTTCTTTCCTACCGCCTCTGCGCTCCACCGTAGGTTACCTACATGCTACGTTTCCAGACTAGTTGCTATCATGGCGTGTTCAGGGCACGCGGAGGCCGTGATGGTTTTCGCTGGGACTTAAGCCCCTTCGGTGTGTCTTACACCAACCTGACCATCACGTAGTGGAGCTGGAATTATTTTTTGTGTCGTGATCTTATTTATTTATTTTTCTTTGTGGTGTTTTACCAGCAACCCAACATGTAAGGATAATATATCTACCCTCATTCGGTGAGTACTAGTCCAATATTTCTTTCTTCGCGTTTGTGCGTACACTGCCGGTTATTTCTACTAATTATTTGCGTTTTTATTTTTGTGTTGTAGAGAGAGGTTCGCTTTCAAGTCTTCTGTTTCTATTCTTCGTTTTAATAAAACTATTTCAAGTAAATGCCGACTGCTGCCTCGCCCAATATGCGGCGCATGTACTGAACTCGCATTGCGCGAGCAGTTACGTGTCAATGCATCCCCACGTTCTACAACTTGTTTTATTGCTTTTGCTCCGCCCCTTCCTGGCTGGGGGACTTATTTCCTCGCCACTTTCTGCATATTCGATTCTTCGTAACTTATACGGTCAGCTAAGTCCTACCACCTTCTTTTGATAAGATTTTACACGATTTTAATATGATATATAAAAAATTGCGAACTTCTAATTCAATATGTGAAATGTATTATATATATATATATATATATATATATATATATATATATATATATATATATATATATATATATAGTACATATTATTTCATAACATTGTTAGATTCTCTTAAAATATATATCTAACTTCTTATCTGCTAAATGCATCCGATAAGCCAAATAGTCTCCATTATAAGATATTAAGTAAGTTGAAGTCTCAGTTATTAATGTAAAATATATTTTTCATCAAAAAACCTATATACTACATTTTAACTTACTTTACAGCAGTAACATGAAATTTGTCAGTCGACGGAGATATTTCAAGATGCTATTTGCTCATCAAGAGACTTGCCTCATTAAGAATACAAATGTATTTTTGCTCTCTTGGGAAATCTAATAATATTTCAAAGGTGCTATTCTGGCGTTCTCAATCATGTTATTATGAAATACTGCTGCCCCTAAAATCTACGAACTTTCATATTCATTCGTCTGATGTTATTTGTTTTCTGTCCTGATATTATGTAAACATTTATTTTTATTATGTTATTTTTAATTCAAATTCTCAAAAGAAAAATCCATTTCCTACTATTATTTTACATAATGATTCAAAGAAACACAATGAAATTACTGCAAAAAAGAATTTAAGTCAATACACCACAATTAACGAGTTTTCATTTAGAGCCTATTTAACTTAATATGCTTTCATCTCTGGACTTGTACTTTATTGCATTCACAAGCAAATATTAACTCTTGTTTATATTTTATATTTATATATCATCGTTTTGAGCATTGTACGATCACCCAACTCTAATGTTTGGTACTTACACCACTTATATATATATATATATATAATTTTTATTCAGTCCTTTTATTATGCTTACAGTAGCCACTTTTTATGCAAATGTTTGTGGTAATTTTCTTCCCAGGGGCTGATACTCTCTTTATGAAGTGGATGTTAGATATTGTTATGGTCGTACAATGGCACAAGCTTCTACACATTTACATGCTGAAGTTGCAGAAAATATATCCCACGCGAACAAAGCTTATGATGCGTCTCTACAGCTGCGGTTCTTTTAATTTAGGTCGCGAAATTTTCTAACTCACAAGTAATGTCAAAAAGTTCAACAGTGATTTGTATAAATATAAGATAATGAATGTTTTGATTACTTACATAAGAATGCCATAAACAACAGGCAGACGAGCTGCGTATCGCATCAGTAATGTGTTGAGCGCGGAACTGGTACGTCAGCAGACATCTGCGGTAAGGGATTGTTGAAGAGGGGTAGGGGTAGGGAGTTGACGGGAGTAAATCCCTGAACGGCCACCAACCCGCAGTCACAAATCATACCCCAGGACGCTGTGCGCACTGCTAGCCACTCTAGGTGAGAAAGGAGGCAGGGTGGTGGGTTTTGGGGAGGGGGGTGTTTAGAGCGGGCGACAAGGGCATCGTAGGCCATACGTCATGACACGTAACCCCAGGCCACAGAATAGTTAGGCAGTACCTAACCCTTTCAGTGTCCGTGTCCACAGTCGATAGCATGTTGCACAATGTTATGAAGTTAGCTGGACAGCCTGCCTGATCACAACTTCAAGCACTGAACCAGAGCAAGAGCGTGACTGCAGTATGAAAGGCAGTTGCAGAAACCCCCTCCACTAGCCAGTAAACAGGGCCGAGAATACTAAAACATGTGCCCGATAGAGGCCACCGTAACACTGGGAGAGGCGTCTTTTATCTAACGAGAAGACCACTTCAGATGAGTATGACCAGCCGTCGTTAACCGCCTCCTAGAATCAGTCTTCAACAACATGAACTATGTGGGATCTTTCCATCTAGGTTGTAACAGTGTCGTAGTAATACTTAACATAACTAATTAGCATTTTGGTATTCCATTTAAGCTCGCCAGTAGATATAAAAGATGAGTTATAGAGCAACTCAATTTTCATCAAAAAATCGAGAAAATTACCCCCAAATTCGAGTAATTTTATCGTTTTCAAGCCATTTATTTATTTATTTATTTATTTATTTTTTCGTGTTTCTAGAAACGCCACTTGACTCCAATTTTCGATTCTCAAAAACATGCAGATATAAGCTAATAATAAGCAAAATAAATAACAAATAAAGCAAATTTTCAATTTTGAAAAAATGCCCGAGCAGAATTTGTGCCACCTTAAAAACATTAGATTTTAAGCAAACATCAAGCAAATTTCTCACTTTTCTAGTAAATTTTTCATGTTTTCTAGAAACAGCAATTTTGCAAGCGAACAATCTAAACAAAGCAAAATAAGCAAACATTAAATTAAAATATTAAAAATTATAATTGATAGAAATTATCAATTTTATTCAACAAAAATAAACACCGACAAGATTTTTTTAAGTCTAAAAGTAAAGAAAAATCTGAAGCATAGACATTACTGAATTCATAATCCCAACCATCGCAGCAATTCAAACCATAAACATTTCTTTTAAAATCATAAAATTTATTTGATCTTAAATCATTTTTATCGATTTTTAAGCAATTTTGAAATGAACAAGATTCAATTCTTTGTCAATAAAAGTTTCTGTTTTTATAATTTCATATCCAATACCCCAAAGTTCTAAAGGATCTATAATTTGATCCATTTATAATAATTAAGAATTTTTATATTTTTAATTAAAAGTGATACTATGAGACAATTTTAATTATATATTATTCGATCAAATAATTTATCTATATTTCTAAAAAATCATAAAAATGTTAAAAGCAACCACTCAACTATGAGTCTAACAAATTGTATTAAATATCGAAACAATTTCTTGTTTCTGTAAAATCGTTTACATTATCCATTTAATAAAACTAAAAGTGTTTATATATATTCAGTGACATTTTCTTTCAAATAATCATAAGTTAAATTTCGTTGGTTAGTTAAAATAACATTACAAATTGTACTATCCTCAACTGCTTTTTTTAAAATCTACACTAATTTTATATCTGTTTTCTATTTAACTACTGCAGTTTTTCTATATAGGCAGTCAATAACATACAATGGTCTTCTTCCCCAAAATGAATAATAATTGATAGCCCCATGATAACTTGTAGTTGGCTTATAATAAAGTTCATTATTTTTGTATATAGCATCTAATTTTGTAAGTGATTTTCTAAAATCTCTAAAAGCCAGAAACATTTTAAGACAAAGATTATTTTCAATACATAGATTCCAATTTTCCTTGGATGAATTAGTGAAAGAATATAATAATTCAAAGCATAGTTATATTGGAATGAAGCCAATTGAAGTCAGTAAACAAATAAAAAAGGGACAGCTAAAGCAGCCTATGCTGCGCAAAATTTATTGCAAAAAATAGTTATGTTTACTGAACGAAAATATAAAGTTGGAGATATTGTTCGTGTGAGAAAACTGAAGAAATTTTTTTGGAAAAAGTTATACAGCTAATTGGGAAACAGAATTGTTTACTATTTGTAAAGATCTGAATTATGATATACCAACTTACAAATTAGAAGATATTATTGGAGAATAAAAAATGGGTAGTTTTTATGAATATGAAATTATGAAGACTAACTATCCTGATGAATATTTGGTTGAAAAAGTTTTAAAAACTAAAGGTGAAAAAATATTTGAAAATGGTTAGGATTTGATAACTCACACGATTCATGGATTATTAAAACATATGTTTTGTAAATAAAAATTATTTTCTTACTCAATGTGATAACGATTATTGATGTCATTTATTAATTGTTGTTGAGTATAGTTATTTCTTTCAATGTTAAAATAGTTGCGAAAAAACTCAATGTTGCCATTTATGGTTTCTTTCATTTTTTGATATAAATTAATAGAATTTGGAATATATTCAAATCACAATAATATTTCACAATTTGGCTGTATATATGCGATCGTTGCAACTGTTTTCGAAAATTTCTCCTTTGAGTTTTAATCACATAATAATCATATTTACAATCATTATCGAACAATTTAAGTTAACAAGTTGGATTTAAATTTGGATCTTGTGTTTGTGGAACATGTGGAATCATTCCTCTAATTTCATTCATTTCCACGATTTATTACATCGAAAGCCATATGAACCAATTCTCTTAAATTTTCAATATGTTTATCTTGAATTTTGTATAAATGCAATATATTTTTTTGAATCCTATATTCACCATGTTTTCTAATTGAAGGAACAACTCTGTGTGTATCCCATTTTTTTTTAACTTTTTAGCATTTTGTAATTTTGAGCTCATGGCTAGATCATAAAGACCATATTCTGTGATAAAAATTGTATTTTTTCATCATATGTTAGGGTAGGAATTTTTTTGGGTCTACTAATTGCTTCTAATTTAGCTTTATCGTCCACGTCTACATGTGTTTTGATAGCGCCATAAGCATCTTTATATTATAAAATTTCAGCAACATCTTTAGCTTTAAACCATCGATTATATTTCTCATCAACAATCACAGAAACTTGTTTACCAGAGTAAATAATCTTGTTGTTATTTATCTCTAGAATTGACTCCATTTTTATATGCGAAAATATGCACAAATGAAATTGGCGAGCTGTAATAAGTCTTTTTATTAACATTCTTTTTTATGATGAAAATGAAAAAAATAAAGAAAATAATTTTATAAAATATAGACCAAATTAATTAATAAAACTTGTATGTGGTTGCAATTTTCAAATGTGTGAACAATTCGTTCACCACTATATTTTCATAAAAATGTATATATATTTCTATAATTATATGGCTCTTAAGGAGTTAAATTTGTTTAAATCATTGACAATATATTTCATTTTATTTATAATTTCATTATAGGAGTTACACTTTATACCGAACATGAGATGCTATTTTTGCCCACTCTTGTTAATTTTTGTTAAATTCATTATATTCCATGAAAGTTACATTACTAAAAAATACAGTAAACTATTTGCATATCTAAAAGCTGAGTTTATCATATTTGGTAAATGAGGAAATTTCTCACTAATTAGACCATGCTTTTTTTTTTAAATCTGGAAACGATGTTCATTTATTTCTGCATAATACAAATTTTCATGAAAGATAAAAGTTTTCCCCGAATATGAATTAAAAACAGCATTTATTTTAACTTCATCTCTTAATCCAAATGTAACAAAGTTTTTTTCGATAACCTCGAATAAGACTATAACTAGGATAATCAACCCAATACATTTTTTCGTCAACAAACAGGACTAACTCGCCTGATGGTCTTTGGAATACAAAAAATTATTGAAATTGGTTGGTAGAAACCGACACCAATTTCTTATCGAAAATGGCTGATTGATTATGTTCTTGTATCCCAAAGTTTTTGTCCAAAATTTTTATTGTAAAATATATACAATTCACCACAATAATTAAAAATGTATTTATATATTTTTCTTTGCATGAATCAAATGGTTAATCATTTAAATTATTTTGTAATGGTGGCCCATAAAAGTTTTGAATATTTTGAATATCGTCTGGTTGCAAATCAACCAAATCATTGTTGAGAATTGGATATGTGATTGAATTTTTATAATTTGTTTTTTGAAGACCTAATGTAGTCCAATTTCATAGATCAAAACCACTAGAAATTAATGTTATTTTTAGGAGTGTTTTACCATAATTATGCCAGTATTCCTGCTTATTGATGTGAATTTCAACAAAATTATTTTGTTTATTTGTAAAATATGCATGAGCCAGTGCACTACCAAATGGATATAATGTATAAGGACAAATTCCGCACAACCTATGATTATAATGTAGGTCTTGATGTAAGTATATCTGAAGAATTCGCATCACAAACAAATTTCAAATTTGTGTGTTTTTGCCAAATGTTAAAAGGCTCTTTTGCTAAATTTGTAATTGATTAATTTGAATATGTAAAATTCCATTTTAATTGAGTTTTTAGTCCACTTTGCTGTTGAAGAAAAGTCCACTATTATCTCATCCTTAACACCACATTTTGACTTGTTGATTAAATTTAGTGTTTCTTCATTGAGTTTACCATCAAATGAAGAGATGTTGTGATATTTTTGAAATATTTTTTAAGAAGTTCAGTACTTTTCAGTATCAATTTTAAAAGCAAATTTGCATCACCATATTCACTTATCACATTTCTATATTCATTGAAAAAGTTGATAACACGTATTGTCTGATTCTCTTGTTTGGATAGTGCAAAAATTATATTTGTAATAGCAAGAATAATTATATATGTCATCATTTATATACAATAAGTGTTAAAATATAATAAACCCTTTAACTTTATTTCTGTACTTACAATCGATAATTTTTCTATTCATATCTATTTTAATAACACAATAATTTTGGCTCAATATTTTTCACCAAATTCTTTAAATTATTCATAAGGCATATCTCCAACAACAAAATAATTATAAATATGCTTTAAGTTAGTATCATATTGTCTAAATATACACAAAACATTTGTATTGTCACTTACCAATTGTTTATGCACTCTGGAATAAGTTTGAGCCAAATAGAAAACATCAATATTTTTGTGTAGTCCTCATGTAAAATATTCACGAATCATATCTTGATTATCAACAATAACATCGTCGAATATAATTAGAGATTTGTTTTCGCATTAATCTAAAGGATATATTTATGCAGTGTTTTTTTGAATGTGCAATTTGTAAATTAAATTTTTGGACATCACTTCAAAATCGTCTTGTAATTGTATCTATTTTGGTTGATTTAAATTTTTAGAGCAAACAAGTAATTTATTAAAATCTAACAACCGCATATTATAAATAAAATGTATCATCAAATTAGTTTTTCCACATTATTTGGACCTACAATTATAGCTCTTATATTATCAGACAAGAATTCACCATTTTTTTTTGTTTTTAGAAGATTCTTCAGAAATTAAAACACCAACATCCCAGCCAACTTTTTTCATTTAATTACAATAATTATTGTAATAAATGGATAATACAACTTTGTCTCAACAGAATGAGCTGTCAAATAAAGTTTCCAACATAACAAACAATAGTTCTATTGTTAAGAAGAAAATTCACTACAATATAATTCATAAAGATAAATCGATAGCATTAAATAGTTTTCATGCAAACATTTTAACACCAAATGAGGAGAACGATGCTATAACTACAATCGAAAAAATTAGTGATTTTGTTGACAATAATGAAGTCCTAACCATTCCCAAAGGCCAATAAAATGTTGATTTGTTTAAAGAAAGTTTATTTTCAATATATGCATTTTAAAATATAACATTGAAATAACAACAGAATGTGGAAAATAGACTATCTATCAAAACTAAGATTATTATTGAACTTTATGATCACTTATATGATGTCCTTGGCTTTGAAAGAAAGATGACTATTAAAAAAGATAAAAATTTTGTATGCATTAGATTGCCTAATTTTAATCCACATAAAACAATCAGCATTCATTGTAACTTGGCATAAGGCATGTTCATAAAAATGATGAATCTAATAATTTGGAAACTGATATAATTGCTAGTTTTCCACCAAAAATATGTTTGGTTTTCGAGATTGCATTAGCTATTAGCTCCCATATCCAATTTTTATAGAATAACTAATTAATATTTTAATTATATTGTCTTACAAATTAGAGACAAAAATGGAAATTTAATTGATTTTGATGGTTCTGATATCGATGCTGTTTTGGAGATTAAAAGAATTTAAAATATAATAATATAACAATTAATTTAAAAAATATTGTTTTAAATATCCATATGGGAGTGTATTGATTTTATTCTCTAATATAATTATTTTGTTATCATAAGGACATAATGTAATTTTACTGACTTCAACTCTATATATTTTATGTTTCTCACTCCTTATCAAATTCATTGTGCTATATTGAATTTTCTCATCAACAAAGAATTCTTACAGTATTTGAATTTATTCTCTTATTAACAACATATTTTTTCACCCCTTTAAATTTTTTTTTCTTTAGCGTGAACTCTATATTCATACATTTTTGCTCCTAAACCAACAAATTCTTTCATTACTTTCCCATTACATTCGTCTTTCACTTTTCCTAAAACTTTTTTTTTTATTTAAGGCTTGTTATAAATATTGCTCTTTGTATAACCTCTTGTATCAAATTTAGCTATCATTGTCTTCATGTCTTCGTAGAAATCCTCTATTTTTATGTTATAAACATATGAATCAGTAATTTGATAACATGATTCAATTTTATCACCATATTTTGGTATTATTATGATATAATAAAAATCATACATTAATTCTTTCGATATGTCCAAAATTTAACATGCCCACATAAATAGGCTTATTAAATTTTACATTTGTTTTATCCATATGTATAGCTGCAATATTTTTGTTCAATATAGTAATTTTTAAATTGGATTTTGCTATTAATTTTTCAAATTTTTTTGCATCTGATACTAGTTTTATATCAAATCTGTTTCTAATAATTTTCATAGTTGTTCCAAACTCTGAATTATTCATGAACTTATAAAAAAACATTTTCGAAATCATTTTTAGCATTAATTCTCATCTCTGTATTCAAATCAATATATTTGTTCAGCCAATCAGATTGATCAAATGTCAATATTCTATGTATTTTAGTGAGTTTAAATCCAATATTCAGACACTGTTTCAACTTGTGACATCTGTCACAAGAATTTACAAAAAAATACAAATTACGAAAGTATGCTGTTTATTCAGGGTTTCAAGCAACTCAAACAAAATACAATTTGCCATTACCACACTGGAGTGCTGTAAAACATGTCAAGTAATTAAGAGTTCCTTCTTTCAACCAACCAGTACTAAACATTGCACAAAATATATACACAATAGAGAACTAGACAAATGCGGTACTGGATTCTAAATAATTAAGTCAAAAGAAGCTCAAAATATTTAATTGCCCTTCTCATATTAATACTGAGAATAATTACTGAGATTCACTAGAGTGCCGTGACGGCCTTCCAAAGTCTAGTGACCATTAAAAAAGTGTTCTGACAAGCACAATTTAAAAAAGTGAATTTGAAAAAAAAACAATGAACCATCCTTGGTTCGTACAATTTAAAATTTATTTCACACAGGTGGGTTTCCTCTATTGAATCACCATGTTGCACAAACCAGTGCGGACACATTCAACAAGCCATCACAATTCAGGCGGCTGGCATGTATGAAAATCAAAAATCTAAGTGCGAGGCTACACACAACAGAAAACTCTATGGGCCACACGCAACTAATAAGTTAAGCCAAAATCTGAATTTAAACTCTGAGGGCACAAAATGAATTTAGAATAAAAGCTTCATGCGCAACCCTACAAATCCTTGACTTGCCGACACAAAACCTTAATTCAAGATCAATGCGTTATATGGCAAACCCACCTATGCTTCTCGTCATCAGCCATGACGATATTCTAACTGTCGTCTGCAAACAAGTTGTAATGCGTAGCAACCTAACATTGAATGAAAACCCATCAGGGCCAGGAACAGAAATTGAAGCGAAGTTACTCAAATGTTGCTGGCGTAGAAGTGGATGAGTCACCAACATGCACAGAAAGCCCAAACTTCAAACTGTAGCCAGTGATCAATGGGAGAGAAGCTCGATGCGCATGCGCAGTAGGAAGGGATCCATGGATATGGGAAGGAAAAGGAAGCAGGTAGGTTGCCAAGACAGCCCAAAAGTGGAGCGGCCGAGCACAGCAAGTTGTTAATGTTCGGAGCACACTCTATACTGTGCAAAGTTACGATAGTGAATTACACACTTTTGTTTGTTATCTAAAGTTTTTAATAATTTGTATTGATTTAACTTTGGAACTACCTTATTTTCTAGGCAAAACGGAAGATCTTTATGTAAATTGTGTAGGTATTGTGGATATTCTAGATCAATGTCTAATATATAACCACAATCAAAATCATTCTCAAAATCTACTATTTTTTTACTCCAGTACTCTAAATCATTTTGCGTATAATAAACCCATTCAAAACCACCATATAGTAAATATTGTGACATTGCCCAACCAAAGAAACTATTAGCCTCGAGATATGCTAAATAATTAGATTCTTGATTAGAGTTAAAAATCTTCCAAACATTTTGTATTTGCTTTGACATATCACTTAAAACATTGTGATATTCCACCTCTAGTTCCTGTTTCATTCATTAAAATAATATCTCAGTTATGTAATAAATCTAGTGGTTGTTTAGTCATTTTTAACATTGCATCCCATGACAAACATGGTGCTGTAAAATACCATGCAGAGTCTAAATCATATGAATTTATACATTCATGTTTTTCTAAAATTTTCGAATATATGTGCTAACAATAATATATCATTTTAAAAATATAAATCATGTTATTTACTAAGATTTTTTATATTAAATTGGTTCCATATATTTTTTTTCATGTTCGTATTCATCATCAGATATACAATTTTCGTTTAATTTGTTATAAAATTCAGTCTCTGGTGGAAGTTCAGTTTCTCTTCAAATTTATTCCAACTATCATATGGGTAAACACCTTTTCTAATAACTAAATCATCTTGATCTTCTGAAAATGTTTTTCCTTTGATACTTACTTAAATTAGATGATAATGTATCTAAACTTGGCCATAAATTTAAATGTGTCTATAAATTTCATTTTTAATTTTTCTGTGTTTTTCCCAAAAGTTATCAAGTTTTCTTCATTATTTGCTCTTAAATCTATATTTTTATCATTATATCCTAACTCTTTAATTAATAAATGTGCATCATACCCAGCTAAATTATGAAAATAAATTGCAACAAAATCTGGTAATTCTAATTTTAAATTGCAATTATTACACATTGGATTAATGAATTTTCCACTAAAATGATAATGATGATGTACTTTTTTTTCCCTCCGTATATTCACATTCGCATACAGTACATCTTTTTTATTTCGTATATTATATTTTTTCTTTTGTTAATGGGTGCATTGGTTCAATTTGTGAATATATTTCACCAATTTCTTCTACTTATCTTTTTATTGATTGTATACATATTTTATCTGCATTTGGACCTCGATTTACAACTGGTGGTTTATAATCACCATAAGCAGATACAATATAATAGCAAAAACCAGATGCTTCATGTAATTGATATTTCAGTGTATATGATTCGTCATTCAATTTTAAATCAATGTAATTTATTTGATCATTAGTAAGATTATATCTTTCTTTGAGTACCACCTTGTAAAGGCCATTATCAGTATCATAATCTGTTAAAACTGGATAATTTTGATTAGTTTAAATTGATAATTTTTTTTTTGGATTTGGTTTAGTTGTTGATATTTTGTTTATAATTGTTTCAAAATCTGAATATATTGTGAATGGAATCTTCATTGTATGTTTATAATTTTTGAAAGATATTTACTCTCCTTTCGAAGGTAATTGAGTTTTTACTGCTTCATTTATTTAAAAGTCTTCTGTATATTAACTTAATTTCTCTGAAGAACAAAAGAATTGTAGGCACATACAGCATATATAAACTTTACTATGCTTATTATTCTTTTTGTGCTGAAACTAACTTTGATAAATCTTTAATCCAATAACAATGCGAGTTTGTATCATCTTTGAAATAAAGTAAATTTTAATGCATATTATTTTTATTTTTTGAAAGTTTTTGGAGATATGCCTTGGATTTCTTAACTACATCTTCAATAGAGTATACATTTAAAGAAGTATCGATTTGATTTTCTAGTTTTGGTATAACATCAATTTTAATAGGATAATCAAATTTATCTAATGCTTTCTCAATTTTAAGACCCACATTTTTATATTTAGATACTCTTTGTGGCCCTTTTTTAATTTTGCCATTTGAGCCATTGAGCCATTTTAAATTTCAATCCCAAGTACTAACACAGAGACAACAGAACCACGAGTACTCTAATACTAATGACAACCTAGAACACCAATATGTGAACAACAAGAATGACACACAATTACAGCAACCACATAATGCACAACAACTAACACAGATCATTTTAACGCACCCAGAATCCATCCCCACATTTTCAGGGGAAAATAACGAAAAAGTTTAATTTCTGGAAACCTACAATGCTGCGAGTGAAATCAATGGGTGGTGCGAAGTAGAAAAACGCAGGCACTTTACATTTTACTTACAAGGTACTGCTAAGTGGGTGTACAAAAATATATCACTCACACGAAGGAGAGGTAACATAGCAACTCATTGAGAGAAACTAAAATTCATTTTCGCACCCATTGATGATATTGAGAAGTACACAAACTTGCTTTATGGTACAAAACAACAACCAGGACAAAGTTGCCAAGCATGTGGAAAACCTGACCTTTTACAAAAACAAATGCAAACTTGACTTGCCAGAAGAAGACTTTGTAAAAATGATTTGCCTTCCCCTGTTACCTACAATTGCATAAAAGATAAAAGCATCGCAAAATGGCACATTAGAACAACTGCTTTACAATTTAAGGAATGCTGAGTTAGGAATCCACTGATACAACTAACTCATAGAAAGTCACAACAAAATCACAGAACACACCCAACCCCAGGCAGAGATTAAGACATTGGTTCAGTTAGCCACCCTAACGGAAGGAGTAAATCTCAAAAACACCAACACATCACTACACAATGACTTCCAAACACACCAAAACCTTATTCAAAAACAAAACAGACACCCTACACATGGAATCATGCCAATACACATCAGGGCAGATTCAAACACGCCATTACCCAACCCTCAGAGAAGGTAGTATCACAGAACCGAGTCCTACTACTCGAATTTCCCATACACCCAGAACAGGCAGACAAACTCCCTTAAGCATGCAACACAAGTTTCAGCAAAGTCTGCATGGCAAACCCCGCAGTAAAAGTCAGAAAGAAAACCCTGTCCTACCAGACGTGAAGGTTACACATGGTATTAATGCATGCCTGGTGCCATTTGCTAAATGTTAATGGTAAATTGTTCTTAGGCAGAAATTGCACGATTCAATGCCAAAAGTGTAAATTTTGTTCAGATAAGACATGGCACACCGACATGCTTATCTCAGCCGCAAACAAATAAACTTGATTACAAAATTAAGTCTCATCACATTTCAAGGACCGAAATGTAGGTTGAATTGGCAGAACACAGAAGGAACACAAAATCACAAGGACACGCATGTTTACCAACATTGCCAGGCACCTGTGAAATGTGAACACAGTGAACACAAGGAAATGGTTGGCCAGCCAAGCAGACAGCCCTGCAGAAATGCGCAAAGTACCAGAATCATGGCATCACAGGCACATGCACGGCCTTCATAGGAATGCAGTTGCAGATTGCCTTCGTGTGCATGCTTTGCATGTATATAGGTCACCAAGCTGCACATTGTCCATTGTTCCCCAATCAAGGCAAAGAATTTCAAACAGAGGTCGCAGTGTGCTTCTGTAAGTTTAAACAACACTTCGCGATTGGTGAAACAAAGATCAAATTGCTAAGTGTGGGAAACACACTCAAAGTAAACCCAACAAGGAACTGGTTGGCGATGATAAGTCTCTGTCCAACCTGAGCCACCGGCCCTACTTACACTGTCATCAAAAACAACACATGCCAGGCACTAATCACAAGTGCCATGCTAATTACATGAAAATGTCAACACTATGTGTCCTTGTGCAGCTTGGCGGCAAAACTTACAATGCATTGCTGGATACAGGATACCCATGCTTCTGAATGGCAGCAACATTCATAACTAAAGAGAAAAGAATACTGATTATGAAAACATTTTCCTTAGTAGGCGCCACACAGGATATAGAAGTACCTTAATTCAAAACTAAAGTCAACATTAATATACATGGACATAATTTTTTCCAAGAATTTTTCTTAATTTATATCCTCGAGTTGGATATCATCTTTGGCATATATTTCATTAAAAAATACGATGTAGTCACAGTCCTCACCAAAGAGATAATGTTTATCTATGCATCCAACAACAATTAAGTATTTGACATACCTATCAACACCAACACCATTGAGTATGATAGAAGTAATTGTATAGAATATTATATTCAAAAGATTAGCACTACAGATACACAAATGTGAAACATTCCACTTGGTAACATGAATTCAAATTTGCTTAACCACCAACAAAGACAATTGCAACAACTACTTGAACAATACAAAAACCCTTTCGCATTTTCAATTAACAACCTTACAGAAACTAAAGAATATGACATCAAATTAGAGCTAACCACAGACAAGCCAATTCACACATGCCCTTATCGCATTAACCTTAAATTGCGGAAGCAAGTGTTTACACAGATACAGTAGATGCTGGATTCTAATATCATAACTCCTTCATATTCTCCCTATGCTGCACAAAGTTTAGTGATATCCAAATGCCAGGGAAGCATAAGATTCCTTATGGATTTCTGACTTTCAAATCGACATTTTAAAATAGTTCAATATCCTATACTGTGAACAGAGGACATTATTAATAGTATCCAGAACTCCAAGTATATTTCCTTTATAGACATGTTCAGTGGTTTTTACGCAATTATGATATGTCAGCAAGACCGAGAAAAATTAGTATTTAGTATCGATGGTATTGGTTTTCACAGGTATGCACATTTGCTAATGGGCCTTGCAACTAGTCCGAACTACTTTCAAAATTTCGTAGATATAATGCTTGGTCCCTTGCACTAGAACACAGCTATTGCATGTATAGATGACATCTTCATTATAGGCAATACATTTCTCGAACACCTTGATATCAGGAAAGTCATGGCAAGACTGTGCAAGTATAACATCAAGATCAATAACAAAAAATGCAATTTCGCACAACAGGAAATTAAGATCTCCGACCATTACATTATGCCAGCAGAGATTCAGATGGACCACGATAAAAGTGCCACCATTCAACAAATGGTGCCACCTAAGAACATCGAATAAGTTTGCATGTTCCTCGAACTAACGTCCTATTTGCGGTGATATATTTTAAACTACGCACAACTTGCTGAGCCCCTAACCAAACTAACGAAGGAAACTGCACCCTTTAAATGGACCCATCAGAAGGAAAACTCATTTGAAAACCTAAAGGCTTCTTTAATTAAACCACCCATATTGGCAAAATTTGATAAGCACCCCCAAACAATATTAGCTTGTGACGCATCACAGACAGCAATAGGTGCAGTCCTCATGAAGGAACTTCCCAACAGTAAACAGCGTACAATCATAGTGTTTACCTCCAAAAAGTTACCCTTGAATGAAAAAAAAAAATGGTTGACAACAAAACGTGAACTGTCGCCAATCAAATAGTTTGTCATTTATTTTTATCTATATCTTTACTGCCATAAATTCGTCATAGAGACATATCACGCTAGTTTGTGCTACCTCAATACGATAGCCAAGCACAATATTCTTATTCAGAAATTGGCCATAGCCTTAAAAGAATATGACTTTGATTCATGCATTGCCGAGCGCAAGCTGAACACACTCGCTGACACCATGAGCCGTATTCCCTCTGTAGGAATAGCTGACAAAACTACCATTAGCATTAATAACATTACATATAAAGTGAAAACTACATTCCTGGCACGCAAATCGTTTTACGAAGCACTAGCGAAGACACTACTTCAAAACCCCACCGAAAACCAGAAGGTGGAGAATAATATTGCTAAATACATAATAAACAATTGGGCTCAGATTAAAACTTTTGTTAAGGAGGATCTCCAAATGATGGATAAATCACATGTGGCTAAAATGGTCATCAATGAGGATTACCTCCCCTTGCAAGCAATCGCAAAAATTACTACTGCACTATATAACGTTAACATTGAAATCGTAATGCAAAACCACGTCACCACAATCAAAACCTCTTGCATTGACGCATGTTTACACTGCCAAGTTGTTATCACACACAACAACCACACAATCCACTAACACTCTGTCTACATACACAAGCAGGAATATATCAAGGTAGACGACGACTCACACATATTGTTAGTGCCAATTACTGAAAACATAACGTCCCCCTTTCTCGCCGAATACGCGAATGACCCTCACATTCAGCAGTTAAAATTAGCAATCACAGGACCATATAAAGCCACAACTAGATACCACCGCCTAGCCAGACGATACGCCATATCCGGAATCTGTGAAATCTATATGAAAAAATGTACATCCACCAGGGAAAAGAAACTTACACTTGTCCTACGATACTACATTCCGGAAATCATCACCGCCCACTACTGGGGAGGGGTGGGGTGGCCATTTCGGGCAATTCAAGACCCTCGAAAAAATCAGAAATGCCTGTTACTGGGGCAGCATGAACAAGGATCTAAAACAGTGTATTAAAAACTGTCGCATTTGCCAGCGTGTCAAAGCTTCGAATCAGAAACAGATTGGACAAATGACCCCTATACCCCCCTAACCTTTAGGGGGGTTTAGAGGCTAAATGATTCTTGCAAACCTTAGTTTCTGGAAATAAATATGTTTTAGTTATGATGGAATTTTTCACTCACTATGTGGTAGCCCGACCCGTAGAATCAGTCAGTCGATACAATCACTTGCGTGAACTTTATAAAAGATGTAATTGTTCAATTTGGTGGTCGCAAACCCATCCTCACTGGCAGGGGAACATCCTTCAATAACAAGATGATGGCGTAACTACTAAGTCTATTACAGATAAAAAAAAGCTGCCGACAACTGCCTATATCCCGGCATGGAATTGTTTAACAGAGCAGATCAATAAATGTTATCACAGCATTTGACATCTTGTGCCAGTGAAGACCCCGTCCACTGGGATAATTAAATTTCTTTCATTTTCTTCAATTACAACACTGCCATCAACAGAAGTACGGAGTTCACTCCTTTCTTTCTTCTTCACGGGGTTGAAGCCGTACAGCCATCACATGCGATTAACCACACGTACTCCCCACGAGGCGACGATTGGTGTGAGCGCTTACAGCAGACACGTGAGCAAGCTTGCGTAAACCTTATCGCTTCACAGCAGAAGCAGAAATAATTGTTTGACCCCAAGTATCGCCCTAACGAATTAAACATTGACCAATTTGTTTGAATTAAAAATCATGAGAGGCAAAAAGGCCTTTCTTTCAAATATCAGGACCCGTACAAAATTTACAGTAGCGGTATAAATATTAAAGCGGGGTCATAGTTAAACAGATACTGCCAGTACTCATAATGTTAAACCTGCTAATATTAGAAATTAATATATCCCATTATGTTACAGGTAGTATATATGTGGAACGAGATTCGCCGGTCAACACGATGCTCCAGTGTGCTGTCCTATTTCACATAGCCCAGGCAAGCAGCTATCCAGCAGCATGCACAGCACACCGATTCGGCAGCCACTTCGTGACAACACAGCATCCAAAACCATGACCGCAGTCTCCGACATAAGAGTTACTGCCTTGTTCGGCTGCAACATGATGTAATCTACGGCGTGAGGGTCAGGCGACAGTGCAGAGCGATATCGCCAACGAAATACTATTGTATTCATTATAAAATGGTAAATTATGTGTATATTATGTGCCATGTTTCTCACACCTCCCCCCCTTTTTATATCCCCTTTTTCCAGTTTTGTTCGCCGATGCAGTGACTGCATTCATGGATGGCGAACGAGGCCATGTGCGGCCCAGGTAAAATGGTATTATCAGTTGTACCAACATGAGCATTTGCCCTTGTTAGTTGCTTCTGTTTTACCAATTCACTGGCTTACAAGTAGTCATTTTTGCATCTGCTCAATTAATGGTAAATGAAGAAATTTCATTTTACTCAATTAACGGGATGCTTAATGATAACTGGAAGATATTACATGACACACTAACAATGGTAGAATCTGTGTCAAACCAAGTTAATAGTTTTCAAAAGCCAGTCCTTTCAATCATGTCTCAAGAGCAGTTCAATTACTTCAACTTGTCTACAATTGTGACTCTGATCATAGCATTAGCCTTGCAATATTATAAACTAGTGAAATTTTATATTTTATTAGAAAAATCAGTGTAATAGTACCTAATCTGGAGCATAAACGGGCATGTGGATAAGGGTAAGTGGTAGCAATAAGAGTTAGTTTCAGGTGGTAATTAATAATAGCTGATGTTAAATAAGATATTACCATGAATAAATGCATTTTCCACTTTGTTTTATGGAGTTTTCTTACTGGTGTACAATAATCTAAACTTGCAAATGCGCTCCATAAGGCATGACAGGTGACGCATTTTCCTTTCAGTCAAGTATAGGGTTGGTAAGCCTGGAAATTTGTACGAACTCACAGCTTATTCTCATAGCAGGCAACTTAAATACTTACATGGCAAACGTGAGTGGGTAAGAAATGTGCAAAATTTTTGCGATGAGTGAGGTAGCAGACAGTCTTGCAAATTGTGTTTCTATAAACGAGCTCTAGAGAGAAGGATAGGCAGGATTATCACATACGGTAAAAACGCCATTGAGAATAGGTTTTAATTTTCATATTTTTTATTTGGGGCCCCATGTAAATATGTAATTAAGTGACATTAGTATAGATTGCCAAACAAGGTAATTAAATGTAAAGGAAAGTTACAATGGAATTATATATCGCCTACATATATTGTAACATTTTGTTGTCTTCAGTAATAAGACTGAAATGTTTGTATATCTAACAAGGTAACTATGAACTACTACGTTAATACCATAAAGCTATATTTTTACGTTACTTTTGGTTTATGATATGTGAAATCACACTCCATGTAGCAATTTTTACCTTCATTTATCATCAATATTCCAGTGTTATAGTGGATTGTTAACCCACAATTGGTGCACCTAAATTTCCTACCTTCCCTACCCTAAGCAGTAGGCACCAATGACATTAACTTGTTTTAGTCATTTAATTCTAGTGAGGTTTAATTAACTTAATTTACGAAGCCAAGCCCACTTCCCTCCTAGGTCCGTGGTTTACAGGAAACCATCGTGGTCCGTGGTTTACACGAAACAATAGTGGCCATAATTTAATTTGTGCCGGCACGACAAGACTATTTTCAATTATATTATTTAAATTTTGTGCTAAAAACATACTTAAAATTGCAATTTTTTATGTCGGACCAAAAGTTCAAATGATTAGTTGTTTTTAAATAAAGTTTTGCTTTTAACTACCACACTCTATTAATAAGAGGTAGTATAATAATTTTATTTTCATACCAAATATTATGCAAAGTAATCACATAAAATTGTGTGTGCCATTTAATAGCTATGAATAGTAACTTTTTAGTAGTCTTAAGCAATCTTAGTAATGACTCACTTAACTCTATTGTACTAACTACTACTGAAATATTATACTCATATCACGGGCATGCCTTTTTTTCTTAAATTGAATCAACTGGTACATTAAGTGTTTTGATATTACAATGTATGTATATTATATATATATATATATATATATATATATATATATATATATATATATATATAAACACCCAAAGATTTTCTGCAAATTTTTACTATTAGGTGCTCTCAAAATTCAAATTACTCTGACGCACTGACGTCATTCTAACAGCCGTATTTGTAACACTATCCCTAGTCTCATGCAACTACCCATGCCCTAGGGACCTTCAAAGTAAGTGCGCAGAAAAACACTAGTAAGTGATACCCTGTCGGCTTCCGTGAGGAAGAGAGACTGCTTCCGGCGGTTCTCTGCAACTAGGTGCCAAGGGGCACTTGGCCTATCCCTTTCGCTGCGATGCTGCCATACTATCTTCGCAGCCTAGCCTCACTCGTACCTTCCCCTCCATCGGCCTGCCCCATTTCTCTCATGCGAGTGAGCATGAGTCTTGTGGAGATGGGGGGGCCATGGTTTGATCACCAGCAGCTGGGGTTGGCAGGAACCATACTAGAGCACGGAGTTGCGCAACCTCACCAGGCCAGCCCAGCTGTTTAGGAAACAACACTCGAGGGTAAGGGTATCGAGGCCGGGGCTGCGACTATAAAAGAGTGGAACAATGGCAGCTCGTGGCCATCTTTGATCCAGCTGCCTGAGCGACACCTGGGAGACAGGACTCCCAGGCCAGTGGTCCCAGATCGACGTCCGCCTGCAGCCGCCATCGAGGGGGTCTTCTCATAGACGCTACACTTCTACCCAGGTTAAATATAACTCCCATTAGGGCGCTCAAGATAGCTGAGACATAGGGATAGCTGATTACGCATTTGTACTCTTCCAGAGTCAGAGCACTGATTTAAGCTTTAAGCTAGGTTCTCTAGCCCTTGCCACATTGATCTTGAGTGTATACATTTGGTATAAATGTGTAATGGCTATGGCGAGATTTGTATTAGTAATTGTTTGAATAAAAGTAGTGTTATACATTTGAGTGCTTACCTCTGTTCTACAATTTTTCCCTCTTAAGAGTGTGAGACATGCTCACTCCAGGACAGGCCACAGCAATGCACAAAAAGACAAAAAATTGGTCTACCTCATCTTTAGTCTGTGATCACCGCTGATATGACTCGTCCTCACAGCTCGTCATCATAACGCAACAGCAATGCTACCAACACTTTGTATTTAATGTTTCACTACACATATAGTCCATTGCCGGTTATATCCAACTTTTCTGAAGCCCTGGTGAAGTTATACTTTTAGGATACCCCTCCGTCTCACACAAACAAATCTTAACTGAGTTAAAAAACTACACCAAAAGGACAACGCACTGCATTCGTGCACAATCAGTGTAATAATATTTTTCACAAAAACTGTTTCTTACTACACATTACCAAAACACATATTTTCGCCCTGATTTTAATAATATTGTTATAAGACGTCTGAGTGGTGTATCTGAGTTCGTAAAGGATGGAGTTCTAATAAAAGAACTAAATTTGATTTTTAGTTTATTCACACATCTATAATTTACAGCACTTAATTATTTATCTCCACTATTACTCTTTTTATTTCTCAGTGATCACAGTATTCAATGTCTAAATCAACTGTAATTATCGTCCTTAATATCTCTGTTTGGTTATAGTCAAATTATCTCATACTCATCATTAACACATGTTTAGTCTATATGTTGCCATCATATGTAATATCTTTCACTCATGCATCTAGTCCAATAGTCCAGCCTGCCAGTTGCACTCTTCACTGCTCTGATGCTCGCAGTCGCAGATCTTCCTCCCACTGGTCACTTCCGATGCTACTAGTTTCTCTCCTCGCTCGTTGCACGATAGCCACATTCGCAACGCTCATACAAACTCTCTATTCCACTCATCAACTCATCAACTCTTGGCTTTGAGGCCTGTCGCACTTTTATATCTGCCACCCTGACCATGTGGAAGATTCAACACACCCTGAGATGCTGAGAGATATGAGGTCACTAATTGAGAGCATTCTTCAGATAGACGAAGAAATGCAATACAACCAAGGTCAGAAGCGTGCAGCAGGATGCTTTGTGTAACACATGTGCACTCTTCTTGATTTATCGCTCGCCTATTATTCAAAACATTCCATCCACTTGGCGCCTGTTATGAGGTAACTTCTCTGTCCTCTTCATCTCGTTCCCCAGCATAGCCAAGGTCAGCGCAAACCAGCGACATGTAACACTATTAATTATAAATTAAGTCTTATGTATAGATAAAATATAAATTAGGTTTAAATTCAATCAAAATTAAGGCACTTTTATGTTAAAACAATTATAAAACGATTTTGATACTCGGCATATTTAGGAAACAACCAAGCATGTGATACATGGACAGGTTTTTCAAAGTTTTGATTTAAAAATAGGAAGAAACCACTATCTGACTGTAGATGTCTTGTTGTGCGACGCTCTTGGTGATCGCGGGGGCAATAGCATGAGATATTGTTTGAGTTTCGCCCCCCGTCCAATCCGACGCTTTGGAATATGTATTCAGATAGTGATGGACTTCAAGGCGAAAATGGGCTGGGGCTGCTATAAGACTAAATGTGGGTTAGAATGCAATTGAAACATGAACCACAACCGTAACAGGTATATTAATCTTGACATTTTTATTTCTGTGGAACAAAGTAGCCCGTTCACCGGTTCATGAGAGATTGCACAGAACACGTTCACTATTGGTGACTCACGCACATGCCCCATAGAAACTCGTAGATTTTCACTTCCCATTCCCGAAGGTTCGTGATGGATAACTTTGATACTGGTAAGACATGTAGCTTTATCACTGGAAATTATGGTGTCCTAAAACCTTCATCGGCTGCAATATTTTTCATGAACTGTATACAAAACCGACGCCCGTGTTAAACATCACAGTGATGTTGCAGTAGTTGCAGTCTGTGTGGTTTGAGTCGTAAATATTTACGAAGAACATTCCACGCAGATGCTTCAGAAATCTTCAGATACCTAGTTGCAAATCAAGTACATTTGTTTGAGATAAGTAGGAAACTTGTGTGAATGTGTTCCTTTAATTTTTCTCAGGTAACTGTAAGATTAGTTGATTTGTTGTGTTTACTCAAACAGCCTGTTTCGCTAAACTGTTTACACTGTGCCCAAAATAAATTGTCATCTGGCGACTCCTTGCCAAAATTTAAACAAAATTCGAGTTGCACAGTGATTACTTACATTTCACAAGGAATTTCTACACACAAAACGATTTCTCGACTGTTATAGCAGCTATTTTCAATAAGTACACTACACTAACGCCTCGTGGTGGTGCGTATGTGAACTACGGTGCTGTGAGATAGAAACAAACTGTTTGATTTATTGTTTAGGGTAATGCTTCTTTCTTCCCCGTGAATACGTAATGGACAATAATTAATCCTAACCCCGAAAAACATTATGAAACAAATGCTATTTTAAAACTTCATGTTTATGTAGTCTGTTTTCTGGATCAAATAATTAACCCTAATACTGTTTTGTTTTACAGCAGAACTCTGCATGCTTTTCTCATTGAGTATATATTGTGTAGAGCAGCAGTAAACTTGACATAAAATTGTCTGCAGTCAATTTTTATTTTATTTTTCTCTGTACATCATTTGTTCATATGCTCCAAAACTAACAAACAGAAAGTTTTGCTTCAAACATAGACATATACAAAACAAAGCCAAACTTGTAGGTAAAAATGAAGATTATTTATGGTTGAACAATAAGAAAGACCACCAACAGATAAACAATGGGCCAAGTTCCAGTTTTTCATGTACTATCCACCGCATTATTCTTGTGATATATCATTCTTGCTTGTTATTTTTTAGTTTCTGCTCTGATCTGGTCTCGAATAATATAACACCATGCATTGGACTACTCATAATGAGATTATGAACTTGTTTAAAATTAAATTTGCAGTATTAAATATGCAGTAAATTTAATTTCTAACCCATCATACTTTTATCTAAAAATTTCTGTATTTTGTGCAAATGTTTAATACTTAGATATGTAAAGTATTTTAATTTCTTCTCCATAAAATTTTTCCGTATGACTTTGTCTATTAGTCATGTAATACGTATTGCTTGACCAGTTCATCGTGTATCACAGAATTCCCAATACATTAATGCTTATAAATAGTACCGAAAATATTTTGATAAATATTGGTACGAAGACTGTGAGCAGATATGTCACACAAGATCTGAACCCAGAGTATATAATATCGCTTAACTAGTATCGCGGCTGGCAGTCAGGCGTATGATATGTCTAGGGCCTAGGCTCTACAAAGCCTGCTGCCCGTGGGTCTGCTACCCCTTCGATTGTTACATAGGACCCCGCCAGAATGCCGAACGTGGGTGGTGTGTGTATCCATGGCAAGGCTTGTCTTCAAACTAAAATGGTGGCAGCCAGCAAGATGTGGTCACAGCATTCCTGCCTGCATCCTATTATCCCTCCAGCCATCCAACTCCATAGCCCATAAAGTGTCTTTGTCCAAGACAAGAGGTTTCTTGCACCCACTGTGCGACCCCTCTACCCCCAGCCCAGAATGCTTTTCGGCTAGCTGGAGCACTGCCTGCATTGGCTAGGCTCCCCTCCATCTCAGAACTCGTCTTTGTGCACCACGTCGGGGTCTCTCCACAGGCCAGACATCCCCTCAGGCTAGCGAATTTTGAACCTACCCAAAAGCATTAACCTGTTTGCAAAAATTGCCCTCTCCCACAAATTTGAAATGAACTGGTCTGCTTACCTCCCATCTCCCCCTGCGAACCAAACTTTAACTTTCGCATGTCTGTTGAATTGTTCAGACAGGGAGTTTCGAGCGTAATTAAATTTTGCTGCCAAAATCTCTCTGTTAAAATTTATTCCCTCAATATTAAAAGCTATATTTAAAATAATAAGTAATATCCATAGATATGTAAACATTTTAACGGAATTGCAATGTATCGATTCTGTATAATCTTAGCTAACATGATAAATAATTTTTATCACCTCTTCTATCGAAATCTACCAACTCTCGAATCGCATAGTGAACATCTTTTTATAAATTTGTGATGGATTTTTTAGAAAGTAATTTAATTTCTTCCAGTGTTAAACTTTCATTTCTATTGTAAAATTATATTCACTAGTAATAATATTAAAAGCCAATGCTGTGTATAGGATGTTATAACACATTCCGAATGTTTAAGGGAAATTAAATAGAAGTCTTGTTAGGAACATGCAATTAATATTAACCAAGGTTTCCTCTTATCTCACTCATTGTCCTCTCTATCTTCAATTATTGAATCAGATCAGTAACACATGATCAATAGCCCCTTTCCTTTGTCATACACATTGTTTGCAAAAACTTTGAAATTTCCCCTAAAAATACTTTTTCTGGTAAAAGTAGAAGTGAAAAAATAAATAACTTTGGAAAACTATATATATTTTAATTGTTATTATAATAAAATGAAATAATTATAATGAGTTATCACTTAAATGCTAATCCAATGAAAGATAATCCAGTCAACAAGTGGGTGAATTGCACATCCAAACAACATTGATATCGAAAGGTGTATTAAATAGAATAACACATCCAATATTATTAATAATGTTTTTATTTAGTATCATAATTTTATATACATTGTATTACAATCCTTTAAGATCTTAATTCTTAACACACGAATTGTGTGCTTTGAGGAACCCCTCCATCGAACAAAGGGCATATCTTTTTCATTTTAATGATTTTATATCGAATATTCATTTGGGGAACTAACTTTTTTCAGTTTGTGTTCATAAAAACCCCTCTTATAAGCTCTCCATCATAGGTTTCCAGGTAATACACTGTGGGATATGATTGTCTAATTGAAATAATTATAAATCTTTCATAAGACCAATTTATTGTAATTTTTTCTCAAAATTTCCTTTCTGTTTCAAGATTTGTATATTTTTACACCTTTGAAATTTTGTTTTCTCTCGTAGATTACATTAATATTATTATAAATGGTTTTCATCAAAGTATTGTCCATAACTTCTTTGCACACCATCTTGATAGAACTATGATATCTGGAATTATAAAATATAAGTATTTCAGGTAAAACACCCACCCATTTTTAAGTCCCTTTCGACTGTAAATGTTTATATATAAACTGCTTATTCGATCTGTGGTATCGTTCCACAAAACTGGGTTTAAGATCTGAATATGTTGTATAGTGACTAATACCATAATCTGTCATTTGTTTCCAGAACAGTGCAGAAAAAAATTCTGTCCCTCTGTTGGTTTGGAGCAAATTTAATGTTCTCTAATTCAAAACGATCTTCATTGCATCGCTGACAAGTTTCCCAGTTTTATTTTTCAAAGGCATAGCCCAGCCATATTTGGAATAAATGTATTTTACAGTTAAAACATATTTGTATCCATTATTGTATTTGGAAAGCAATGTAATTTCATACAAATTGGCTTGAAAAAGATCATTTAACACCTTACTAATAACTCTTCTTCTAGGATATCTTATCTTGGCTGGAGTGTAAATTTCTTGAGCAATATTACTAAACTTCATTGGTAAAATAACAGTCTTCTTTCAGCTCTCCAGTAATAGAAACAATTTAGTTTGTATGTGAATTATTACCAGATTCTGCCAAAGCGATGAGAAGTTTTAATCTATCGACCAATTCATCAGGATTGTTCCAATATATAGAAGGAAACCGATCTCCAATTTAATCTTTATATATTCCTCTTCTGACAATATCTCCTATTAAATGTATTTTCAAATGATTTTCATATCCTAAATGGTTATTCAAGTTTGTATGATGAATTAGTTCTTTATATTTCTCTGAACAGGTCCCCCGGAATAACAATTTGGAATGTTTTTAACTAATAATTCAACCAAACCTTGACTCACCTCAGTTAGGTAATCTTCTATTTTAATTCTATTGTCAGACAAAAATGCAATTACTGAATCTCGCAGAAACCATGTGTTTCCATTTCGATATACACCAAATGTCATATCATGCATACGTGAAGTATGTTTTAAAACTAAATAACGACATGTTGAATGAAAAAGGGGTTGCTTTTTCTTGAAGTGTCCTTTTTTTCCAATTTGGTTTCCAAATGTGTTTTATTAGGCATATTCAACACATAATGTACTACATCCATTCCAATTGTAACAAACTTTTTCAATATTATCGACTTTACTTAAAACAGCATCTAATTTGGTAACTAAACCATATTATTTTATTAATCAATTAATCATTTATATATATAATTATTCTTCCATTCGTGTTTCAAGTTGTGTTGTAATATTATCACTTACTGCTTCATTAATTACAACTCTTAAATTATCTAGCATTTTTGCAAGTTGTGTTGTAAAAATTATGATTGTCGTATCATTAAAGTCCTACCAAATCCATTTAAACATTCTTTTATTCTAAGTTCATTACCTGGTAAATCAATACTAACATTTGTTAAAATGATTGCAGTTACACTTGTGTTTTATCAACATTATAAATCACATCAACAAACTTTATTAATACATCTTGAATATCGCATAATTGCGATTTAAACATGTTTAGCTTGATGGTGTTTTAAGTCTTCCACATAATGTTTATTTACCACATCGCGATTTTTGGTTAAACAGCTATTGTAATCATTGCATTTCATACTGTTATGCCCAAACATTTAAATTCTCATTATTCTTGCTTGTGAAGTAAAAAACTGTCAAATTCAGACCTATATCAGCCTTTACATACAGGAAGCATTGGTATAATCACCAGAAACCTGTATTTGTTTTGCCAAAAGTAAAGACACATATCCTTAAAATTTTCTAAATTTCATATCATGTAAAACATGGTCATAGCAAATATATTGCGGGTTTATGTTATCAATTTTAAACACAATTATCATATTTGCATTATTACACAAATTATGTTTTGGAAACTTGTGTGAAACTTACGTAAAAATACGTGTGAAACTTTGTGATAGATAAAAACAATCAACGTTTGAATGTCGACCATAACTAAAATATTACTGTATTTCTCCATGCAGTTCACACCAAACATTGTCAAAAATAAATACAGAATTTGGCAATGTTTCATTTGGAGGTACGATATCTTCTCTATTTGTTAAAAGGAAATGTCGCATACATTGAATTATTGAAAAAAATACTTGCTAATCATTAATATTTCTTTTGTTGTATTGTTTTAGAAAACCACATAATATGTTTTTCAAATTTAAGCCCATTTGGATATTCCAACAGGGACATAATAACACAAGTTTTTCCACATGAAGTAGGACCGCTTATTATACATAGTATATTTGATGGTAAAAGAATACCAGGTTTCTGTTCAATTACACTTTCTTTTGTATATACAATTACCAGAAGATGTACATTTTGTTTTATAATCTTCATTTATACAGTATTACATAACGTAATGTACTAACATAAAAATATAAATGCGGGTATATTTATAGGCTTGCTCTCAGTTGAAAATAATGGATCATTCTAAATGTATCAGAAACACTGTGGAGTATTGAATGCATTGATTAATAAATTACCATTTCAGTTGCATTTACCAAAATACAATTAATGTGCGCCTGGTATTAAACTTGCAAAGCGTCTGGCGTGGAATGATCAAGGAATAAATTCTCTCGATAATGCTCATAAAGAACACAATATAGTTTATGACCGAACAAACAATTTGAAAGAATGACATATAGCAGATACAATTATAGGAGATAAAGCAGAAAATATAAGGAAGAATCCATCTACATAAGTAGGTGGAAAGCCAGGTGCTTGCGTCGTTGAAAATGTCATGTGTGCAGAGGTTAAAAGCGATATGGGTTTAAAATGTAAAACTAAACAAAAAAGAAAGAAGGTACCATTCTGTTAAAATTTCCAGCATAAACAGCTCTTCGATCAATTCTCGGAGGAGTTTCGGCTATCAGTAGAGCAGTTAAATCAAAGGGTAAAGGAATGTATTTGAAACCCTATAAAGTTGGACGAGGACAAAAAAAAATCCAAATGTGGAAAAAATGCAGAAAGCCATAAATAGTCTTCCAAAACGTGCATTAACAAACAAAAATATTCATGCATTTGTAAAGAGGTGTGTATATGAGAGATGATATACCGAAGAAACCACATCTCCATGAATGTATGATTGTTAATTTAGATTCTAAACAAAATGAAGGTACTTATTGGGTAGCATTAATTAAAAATGTAAATCAAACATTGAATTACAAAATTTCTGGTGATTTAAGTCCTCCAATTGAATTACGTATTTATTTTTAAAACATATAATTAAGGTACACTTACCAAATGGAACAATTAGCAAATATAATCAATCATGAACATTTATGTCTACCTTTTTGTCTATAAATAGGATATATAAGTAAGTGCGATATTAAACATATAAGTAATATGTCAATAGCATTGATATTGAGTGGTAATTCATCAGAATTGCATGCCGTATATTTACCAGATTGGAGTTAGATAGAGAAAGGCAAATAAGTCTAATCGAATTCATTACTTACAAAAGCATAAAAATCATTGACATGCACAACCAATCATTTATGCACAACCTAAAAGATTTTAATACAGATAGGTTCTTATGAGTTGGATGACAGAAACATTCATTAAAGCAGCATTACATAAAGATGTGCATTTTCAATTACATGGAAATCCAAATACGATAAATAGTGTGATGTACAGTAACATCGATATCGATTACTCGGAAGACAATTTCATTGCAAATTTGTTAGGTTATGAAAGGAGAGTGTGTCCCGCTAATGAATTACATGAATCATCCAAGCAGGTTAATATAATGTATGTCGTATAAATGTTAATATTGTAGGTGGTTCATATTTGAATTGGAAACCAACAAATACAATACATGAATTCAGGTGTGTGGTGGCTCCAGAATATCAAATAATTAAAAAACCGAATATATTGATGTATCTTCCAGTAATAGTGAATCGTGTTGATGAAATATTTGTTACAATTGTCGATCAAGAAGGTAAACTTATAAATTTTAGTAATGAAGAAAGAACAGTCTGTTTACATTAAAAAAAAACTATACCAACAGTTGCATTCCTAGCGCATTACAATCAATGTGGGTAGTGTATATAACACCCAATACAGACCTAAAGAAAGCAGTTCTTTTAAGATATATATCATTAAGGAATGTATTTCGAAGAAAGAAACTATAAAAATATGTAAATGCAAGTATAAAATGCTCAATTCAAATAAGTTTTCTGTGAAGTTAACATGAGGCTATGAATTATTTTTTAAAGGGTTTGGATATATGGTTAATCGAAATTGAAGTCGTACTTAATGTTGAAGAACTGATCAGCTATGAAAATGCAATCGTAAATACTGAAATACATGTGTTTGAACCATTCCGAGTTGGTCCGTATGCATTTCCATCGGAAGTAATGATTTAATACAAAATCATAATATTTACACATTACCATTGAAATCAACTTTAAGGTTTAGAGGAACAATATAAAAAACATTCGATGCAAGCAATCCAGCTTCTACAAAAATAGTAAGAAACAGAATAGTTTATTTAATCGATAGAAATTCATGTTTGCTAACTGGAGTGGAAATTGATTAGACAAGAGATGTTGGAATTACTTCCACGATAAAAAACTATATCTTGCGAACTGTAAACTTTATTTATACAGGTCTGATGGCTGTGTGGAGCAATGCTAGCGATGATTCACTACAAATAAATCCAGGCAGAAAATATGAAGTTGCTATACTGTTAAGTATGGTTTTGAGTTTCGCTGAAGACTCCATACACATTATTTTAAATGCTAAACAAGTTTTAATCATTCAATTCGCTAACAAACATTTGAATTCCATTTATAATACTGCTAATAAAGAGGAAGGTGTAGCATATGAATTAAACAGTGTCGAATTGCTAATGCCATATATGGAAACTAACTCACAATATTGTGTAAAATTTTTAAAATATATCGAATAAGGGAAGAATTTAGACATTGCATACAGGCCATGGGATCTGGAGTCTTTTCCAACTCTACCAACTACGCAAATAGTAGTGTAGCATGTGAGATCAATTTTTCATCTGAGAAACCTTAATTTGTTGCCATATGTTTTCAAACAAACTGACAAAACTATTAAAAAGAAAATCGATCATTATTCAATAATTGTGATATGAAAAACATTAAGCTATATCTAAACAGCCAAGCTTATCCCTATGTTGATCTTAATATGAATTTTGATAATGTGGAATTCGTTATTTGCTACAACATGTATACAAAGATTCAGGAATTGTGTTATAACAAAATGAGTTCACCGTACTAGATCCCAAAACCTTTAAAAGTAGTGTATAATTGTTTTTATTTGATGTAAGCAAAAAAGACGACACTATTACAAATAGTGTAATTGATTCACGAATTAAAATAATTGCAAAAACACACATTCCATAAATCCACAAGAGTTTGCTTTGATAATTCATAATAGATTAGCGAGTAACAACATAAGAGATAGGCTGGTGAAAATAATGAATTGAGTTAGTAGACGACAAACCACAGCTACGATGAGATGTTTTGCAATGTACAAGGATTTCAACCTCCAGAAAAATGTATATTTAATAATTAGCTATTACTGGTATGGAAGAACATATGACTGTTTTCAGCTTCAAAGCGCCTTTTGACTGAAAATATCTAATACCCAAATACAAAAAAAAATTAATAGGTGGGTAAGCAAACATCGCTGTTTAAAATGAGAGAGTGGATGTATGGAGTCAGAGAACATTGAAGATATTTGAAAACAATACTTAAATAATTGTGAAATATATGTAGGTGGAGTTGAGCAAAAGGTTATTTTCGAAAGTGTGTGGAATGGGAAAGTAACAGATATTCAAAAAATAGTTCAATTTTCCATCATTCAAACAATTATGCAAAACACACAGATCTAATTCAACATTCTTCTCTGCAGAGGAAAACTCTATAATTAATGCTAACTTAGGAGATGATATCTCACTGGGGTGAAACAGATTATGATGATTCTCCTGCTTAATCACCCATGGATATTATACGAGTGAAATAGCACGATTTATTATGAGAGAAAATTGTGATCTAATGAGTGGAATTTAGTATAAAAAATATTTGGTTGTATGTAATTCAGTAGTTTGTAAAAATGTAGGAACAAGAGAACGAAATCACGTGTTCATGCATACAGAAATCGAAGTGTAAATTGAATATCAGCAAGTTATTAGCACATTGGAGTAAACCTTTCTACTTTGTTTCAGAAAGAAATATATATATTTTAATAGTTTGAAACATCCTGTAGTAAAGAAATGTACATAAATATTTTAATTAAATGTGTTTGTATATATATTTTCTATACTAATATTATAAAGAGGTAGTGTTTGTAACTTTGTGTGTTTGTGTGTTTGGATGTAGGAGGTAATCTTCGAAATTACTCATCCGATTTTAAAAATTCTTTCACCAGTAGAATGCTACGTTATCACTGAGTGTCATATGCTATATTTTATTTTAAAAATGAATAGGGATCCCTACTAAAACTCCAATAATGTAACCCAAAGTGTAAATAAATGACCTATAAAATTCCTTACATTGCGTGCGCTGCGAAAGCTATAGATGATAGAACAAAATAATGTACTACGGCTTTGCAGGACGGACAGATTCGGAAAATAAAACGTGCTGTGTGCTGCATACGGCGCCAACCTTAGAAGCTCCACTGCCATTATGGGGGGAGTTACTTTTGTGTTTGCTAGGGATTTTCGGCAGACACTCCCTGTAGTTACAAAAGGGACGCATGCAGATATCATCAAAGCATGTCTTAAATCATCTCCCTTATGGAGTTCTATTCAACACCTAAATTTGAGAACGAGTATGAGAGCCTATCTTGGTGGAGACACGCATAAAGATTTCCCACAACAATTGCTCAGACTTGGAGAAGGAGTTTTTCCTTCTCTAAATTTGGGCACAAATTCTGCTGAAATCATTTTAAATGAGACATTAGGTCAGATAGTCCACAGTCTGCAGCATCTTATAGAAGCTGTATATCCGGGCCTCGAAAATTTACTAGAAAGAGTCTTTCACTGGTTGTGTTCCAGGGTAATAGTATCGCCTAGGAACGACACTGTCAATGAAATCAACAATCTCATTATACAGAGAGTTCCCGGCTAAATCAAGACCTATAAGTCGATTGACACAGTCACCAATGTTGACGATGTCGTCCACTTTCCTCAAGATTTTCTAAATTCGCTTAATCCTTCTTGCTTGCTACCTCACGAACTATCATTAAAAGTCAGTACTTCTGTCATGATTTTAAGGAATATAAGCCCTCCTAACATGTGTAATGGCACAAGATTGCTCATTAAAGACTTGAAAGAAAATTTGATTGTCGCGACCATCCTCACCGGTCCAGCAGCCGGCCAGCTGGCAAACATCCCAAGGATTCCCATGATTCCCACGGATTTGCCAATATCTTTCAAACGGTTACAATTTCCCATAAAAACATCGTTTGCGATTACTATTAATAAGTCCCAGGGTCTAACTTTCTCTTTGGTTGGAATCGACCTACGAAAAGAGTGTTTTCCCATATGTTGGTTTATCACGAGTTGGAAGTCCCGGTACATTTTTCTACCAAACAATAACAGGATGTCAAACATTGTCTACAGGGAATGTCTTAGCCAATAACATATTAAATACTTCTATCTCAGATAAATTGCATTGTAATATAATATATATTAATATGAAAAATTATAAAAAAGTAAAAAAAATTTCAAATAAAATAGCAAAAAAACTTTAAATTATAAATTATTTAATTAATTATTCAATTATAATGTGCTATTTTTAATGCTTTAGGAGAGTTTACCCAACCTAATTAATGCCAGGTTAAGCAGTTTTTTTATCTTAATTGCACCCGTGCGAAGCCTGGGCAGGTCGCTAGTTAATTAATATGTCTTAAAATGAAGCTTTACTTTTATTTAACCTCGCCTCTTAAAAAGTGAACTTGATTTCCTAATAAATGAAAAATACTATACTTGATTAGTAAAATTAATGTAACTAATGCTGTTGTAAAAGGTAGATGTACTCAATTTTATAGATGCTGTAACCTAAGTGAATTGTGAGGAATAATTTATACTTGCTTCGATTGGTAAACTTATAGTGTTTGCAAATGTCTCAAGATGTGTTAAAACCTTTATGTTTAGAGCTATACAGGCCTACCACTGCTACCACTCCTTGTCCAGAGTCACAAAATATAAAAGTTTAAATTCAACATCTATCCAATGCTACCAACCAAAAACTGAGATCACACAGGGTATGTGCCTGAGTCCGACAAACCCCACAGAAAGTACATTGGTTTTATAATAACCTGTAGATGACCCAGGTGCCAAGATTTTCACGAAGCAGGCACAGTCAAGGTCGCACGGAGTCCCTTACAATCTTGAGCTCAGGTCAACGATTTAACTGTCGAGAATACCAAGGCGAAACTGCCTACCTATATCATTGCAACTCTCGAGCAATATAAATTTTTTTCTGCTTAATAAAAATTTATATCCCACTTTACAGCTTTCATTACGCTAGAAAATTTACTGAAAAATTAAAAAATACTCAGACTTATATCAAATACTTATTTATGAAACAAGCTTTATTCCACTCACACACCAAACTTTGCAAAAATTTTCCTATAAATATAATTGTAGTCATAGTGGATAATGAATGTGTAAATTAAGTAAAGATATATGTACATGATTATCCCAGATAACAATAATTATAAGAAGAAAAATAATAATAATATACGGCGTAATAAAAAGGGAACATAATGAGCTTAAATTACTTTACAACATGAATGTTGAATTCAGTAAGTTCAGGGGTGAAGATAAATTTATTTTACGGTTTACAGAAATATTGGGCAAGGTGTTAATAATACGTAATATAATAGTTTTATTTATGAAACATTAATTACATTCAAAGCTTTAAAAAAACAATACAAAAATAAAATTTTAACGTTATCTTTAAAAGGTAAAACTATGCTTAGAAAACCTTAATGTAGGATTATCGTATACCGATAACGATTTTTATTCAGATTATAAGTCTCGTAAAGCCGCGACACATAAATTATATATGCCTTTATTGATATGTAACATTTTGATATTATTTTTAATAATCAACCGCAATTGATTTTGTTATATATTTATCTATACTAAAACATAAATTATTTAATTATTATTTAAATCGATTCGTTTAAATTTTTTCGAGAACGAATGTTAATAGAAAGGTTTGTCTTATAGGTTGGGATGAGGTGTTGAAGTATTTAAAAGTCGTGGGTGTGGAAGGGAAGGGAATGGGGTGTTTGCCTTTCTGACCTTCGGGTTGGAGGGGAGAAATGTCATTTCTTGACCGTTTACGTGGGAATTTGAATTTTTTTTTTTTTTAGTAGGGGGTTTTGCATGTAGCCCACATCCATTGTTTCCAATACTTAACCTGTGTGGTTCGCATTGCGATGTAGCGTTCGTACGAAGTTTACTTGCTTGGTTTATAGAACAAAGACTTTGATATAGAACTTGAAAATTTTAATAGGGAATAATTTAATGAGATAATTAATGGTTCAGATCCTTTATTTGTATGCTTAATAGATTCTTTGGGCAACGACGACAAAGGTGGTCCTACACTACAATCATTGATCTTGTCAATGCCCTCCTTAGGGGTATCACAATCACCTCCGGCATCGAGAGTGTCTACAGTGCCGCCTCCAGCAACTATACCATCGATACTACCTACACAGCCGCCTTCAACGTCGAGAGGAACTAGAGTGGCACCTTCAACATCGAGAGGAAATGGAGTGCTGCCTTAAACTTCGAGGGGAATTGGAGCGTCGCCTCCGGCATCGAGAGTGTTTACAGTGCTGACTTCAACATCGAGAGGAATTGGAGTGCTGACTTCAACATCGAGAGGAATTGGAGTGCTGCCTTCAACTTCGAGAGTGTCTATAGTGGTGCCTCTGGAATTGCATTCGGCATTGAGCGTGAAGGCTCTCAATTTAACAACTACCATCAAATCAGGTGAGCAGCGTGTACAAAGACAAAAAATTTGTTCTTGTTGTACTCCATTAGACTTAACGGATATACCCTTAAATAATGCATGGGAAGAGGTATATAACAACTACTTATTCCCAGAGTTAGAAGAATTGTTACATTTCAATTTTGTGTCTTCACCTCCTCCAAGTCTGCCATCTCCTGAATTATTATCACCTGAATCACTGCAATGTTAATTAATTTCTCCACCTCCTCCTTCATTCATGCCTTCGCCACAAGAAATAATATATACTCCTATATTATTACCAATATCACCCACTTCACCCGCTAAACCACCTCCACCACCTGTTGTTCCTGTAAAGAGAGTCAAAATGAGTTTATCTCTTAACCCTAAATAGAAATTATTGTGAACATTCAACTTAAAATTGTTTAATGATTTTGTGGTTGTATTATAAAATAACAATATAATATTTTTATATGTTTTGTGATGTAACATTAAGTTATGCTTTTTCAAATTATAAGGTTTTGAGACGTAATATGAAGTGAAGGTTTTTAAGGTGTCAATGATTTCTGACGTAATATGATGTGAAAGTTTTTCAACTTAAAAGTTTTTTTTTAATCATAGCAGTTTTCAGTGGTATTAAATTGAAAAAGTTCGTAATGAATTTTAATGAATATAATGATTGTGACATAACATGAAGTAATGATTTTTTAAGTTTGTAGTGGTTTCAGACGTAAATGTTAAAGAACTGTTGGAAAGTTTTTCAGTCATAACATGATTTATTGTGATTATTTTTATGAATTTGGGGTGTAATATGTAGAGTCTTGGTCTTGAAAGTGTTTACTATGTGTTTTATGGATTTTTTAAATACAAAAACTTTTCATGATAAAATATGAGTTGTAATTTAATAGTTGGTCATTACTCTAGTCCTTATTTGGTGAATGATGAGTGGATAAATCATTTAATATTACTAAAGAGAAGTTAGAAAAAATTATGGTAAACTTGGAATGAATGGGTGACTAGTAGTAAGCTTTTCAGGTCTGGTTTGTATTCAAGCCCACGTAACTGGGTACTTTTCACGAGAAAATAAAAAAGTTCCTCACTTCAGTCTTCATGGGGGAGAAAAATATATTTATAAATTAAACTCTAAAATATTTCTAAACCTATCATTTCAATTAAAATTAAATCAAACAACTGTGAAGAAACGATGGAAATGTATTTACAAAAGTGATGGAGATATTCTAACATCTGAATGAATGAATTTGAAATGATACGAAGGGAACAGTATCACTTTGAGAAAGCCTTAGCGCCACAGCTCAACTTGAAGGACAATGATGTCCATGTAAGGGGGGAGCTAGTTCGACAAAAAAAACTTTTAAGAGCCAGGTAAAGGAACTCTCATCATCCTACCTACAAGAATGTTTCCCCTGACCATCATCTTTACAGCAGCAGCTAGGGCCAGAGCCCACCGAAATTTTAACAAAAATATACTATCATGCCTAACAGATTACAACTTCGGCTGCTGGGTTTCAACACAATGATGTCTGCTGATAAAACACCCATCTACTTTACACAAAGTCAGAAAACATAATTGAAGGTTTTTAAAACTAAACTTTTATAAGAAAATGGCTGCGGTTTTCCTTTAAATTTGAACTTTTTAGAAAATTACATGAAAAAAACACATTCAAGATTCGATAGAAGTCATTTCAGGCTGGATTTGTGCTATTTCATTAATATTACGTCGAAAAAGTAGTATTTTTATATAAAATACGTTCGAATATACACATTTTATTCTAGATAGTATAGTCGAAATTTTCGCGTGGAAGCTTACAGAGAAATCTACACATGAAATACGTATTTTTCTCTGCTGTGTACAAATATTTGAAACAGAATGAATATGTATGTTTACCATTCCCCTTAATTTAAAGTCATTTGGTTTTTACATCAGTTTGTTTAACGTAAGTTTTCAATAGGTGAAAAAAAATGTTTACTTGTACATTGATTAAATTAACTGATGTTTGCGTTTCATTACTTACAAATTTTGCAAGTGAAAATATCTCTTGTACGAAATATTTTTTCAACAGTACTTGAACTACTTTAAACTTAAAATTAATAAGCCTGCTGGAAAATTGGATATAATGTCTTCAAACTTTACAATATTAAACTTAAAAACAGGTTCTTAGGAAAGGTTTATATATTGCGATTGGAATTTATTTTATTAAAAACCATTTCTTGGAATTAAAGTACGTTTTAACTTCAGGGAACTATTTTCATTAGCGGGCTTCTGAGAGCCTAGGCCCTAGATATATCATACGCCTGACTGCTAGCCGCGATTCTTCTTAAGCGATATTACATACTCCGGGTTCAGATCTCGCTTGACATATCTGCTCACAGTCTTTGTACCAAAATTTTTCAAAATATTTTTCAGTACTTTTAAAAGCATTAATTTATCGGGAAAAAATGTTCGTGTGTTAAGACCGGATCGATATACCGCATTTGTGTTAAGTTACTTAATATTGACTTCATCGTTTTTCTTCCAGGAAGGTTGAATACTGAAATCGTTCGGTTACATTGTGATTATATTTTCTCATTGAGTATGTGCGATTTCTGTTTTTAACTTAATCTTCGTCGTAATAATACAGTCGGCTGCGACACAAGCAGAACATCGCGCTAATCTTCAACGGAAGTTAAAATGAAAAGTGAATTATAATTCTTCTTATGATAGGAACATTTATTTGCAGTGGTAAACCAGTTTTCTTGGTATGTTATTAAATAATGCGAGTGAATTATTTATATATTTTTTTGCCAGAGAAGTGAAATTGTAAATTTCAAGCATGGCAATGGGGTAAGTTTTTTTTTAAATTCCATTTGAAAGGTTTAGGAAGACGTGATTATATTGTTTGTCGATAATAACTCATTAAACGTAGATTTATAGGGAAATATAACCCGTTGAATTCGTAAACAGGATATTTTTATTGATTTGTGATGTAAATTTTTAATGTTGGGGAGTTTCTCCCATAACCTCGGTTTGACGTTGCCTCTGTTATTACACACAGGTTATAAGTCGACATACGTGCTACGCTGAACTCATTCCTACAACAGACTCCACGACGAATGGACTTGTTTTAAAATCGTATAAGGTACGTGTACAAATGAGGAGACGTACGTATATGTATATTACACTATTATGTCTTGTTAAAATTTAATTATTTTATAAATCATTAATTCGTAGGGAAATAGGATATGTTTTGGGTATAATTCAAAATGTGAGTTTGGAAATCTTTATTTGTCCATGTTAAGTGGAAGTGCTATATCGTTCCGTATTGTGAAAAGTTGTCTGTTGTAGTGTATTCTAGTCGGTTGCTTCCATCTTTAAGTTATCAGAATGGGTGGTAAAGACGTTTTCTAGGGAAATATAAATTAGTTTGAAAATTCAAGTACGTGAGTCATGTTCAACTCTCATTCTTATAATTTTAACTTCGATGCAGGCTCCACGTCTATAAGTCATTCCTTGACTGACCTCACAGCTGGACAAATGTGTTTTGGGACAGGTGCTAGAGGGATTGCATTAACTTAATTCGAGCAGTGTAATTTATACGTTAGTATGTGCATCATAAACATAATTTTTATCCATTTGTCACGTAGTTGTGTCCGTTATGAGTCAATTCGTTATACTTCACTAATGTCGGCCATTTAATTAATTTCCAAATGCATATCTAATAAGATGGGGTAGATTTCATTTCATTTCCCAAAAAATATGCGCTATAATTAATTCATTCTGCGATCTTCCGAACCCAACGGACGTATATTAAAATTTTTAATATCTTTCCATAGCTGGGCTCTGTTAATCGTTTTTCCTGTGCGATGTTTTAACACTCCTATATTTTTTTCGTGTGTTAAGTACACGACGTTTTTTTTCCCCAAAACACTTATGTCACTCTTGCACAAAACTCAACACACACACACACACACACACACACACACATATATATATATATATATATATATACACACACACATACACACACCTCCTTTCCCCAGCACATCACACCTCAGTACCACGCCAGAGCTCAGAAGTTGAACATTGCTCCCCTATATACATCCCTTCCCCAACACATGACCACCTCAGTACCACGACAGAACTCCAAGGGTTAATATGATTAATTAATAGACATCCCCTTTGATCTGAACCCCTCCCCCTGCTCAAACTACTATCACACTTCCGGGAGAGGTGTCTTGGAAGAACTGAGGGTGACTCTCTCGACTCAAAACAGTCCCCTCGCTCGGTGGTGCATTCTACTGCGAGTCATTGTGCCATCGTCGAAACAGTGAAGGAGATTCGCAGAGTTTGTTTGGTGGACTACTGTCCTCCCTGCTTCTGTCCTAAAAAATATATAAAAAAATCAGAAAGTCAACAACAAACTACTATTGAAAATTATTAAAAAGGTATTATTAATGATTTCATAATCATTAAAAATTGATTTTTAAATACTTTAATTTCTGGAAGTCATACCTCACCCATACCCATTTTGCCACCTTGGTAGGCGACCGCCATATTGGTCACTCATCAAACATCTTGGTGTCGTCAGCTATCATAGCAGCCATACTGGACGCAGGTGAACTTGAACTTGATCCCTTGACCTTGGACGACCTTGAAAACAAAAACTCGAAAAAAATGCATAAAAGTCAGCAAGCATACATATGAAGTTACAGACTACTACTACAATATTGGATACCAGTGACCTTGATCCCATAACCTTTAATGATCATGAAAACAAAAAATCGAGAAGACGCATAAAGGTCAGCAAACATATGATAATACAGACTTCTGCTATCATATTAGATGCAGATGACATGACCTTGACCCCATGACCTTAATGACCATGATAACAAAAATTGAGGGAAATCCATAAATTTTAGTAAGCATATGATGTTACTAACCACTACCACTATATTGGGTACAGGTAACCTTGACCTTGACTCTATGACCTAAGAAATTAAAACCTGAACATCATATGGCAAATTCTCCACTCGCTCATATGCCAAACATACACACGCACACATGTACATACACGTGCATACACAATATTCCGATTTGCAGGCGATACTGATAGTGTGACCAGGAACAGTATTCACGTAAAGGTTTTCGAGGTGAAATGCATACATATATGTATACGACACAGTGACAGGAGGAGATGGAAGAGGAGTGAATCTGCATGAGTCAGTCTGTACATATTGTCTAAGGAGGGATACAGTTTCAAAAACATGATATAAGCTAAAACCCACCTGCTTAGTTCCATTCAAAGGTGAAAGGTGAAAGCTGAAAGGTGAAAATGGATCCAATATGGTGGTCGGGCGATGACACATCATGGCAGTTGCACGAGTAGGGAGATAATCGTACTTCTAGAGTGGAACTCTGAAATAAAATAAAGTAATTCATACTAGCATAAATGATTGGTCCCGACTTGAAACCAGTGTTATTCGTATTTAACGAAAATCTTCTCCTTCCTTCCAGTTATTCACTTTATTAAGTGGAGGTAAGGGTGTTCGGGGGTTTACTCAGGGAGAGCTGAATAATAGATAGGATTATAAAAATATATATTTAATTAATAACAACACTAATCTCATGAACAGCAATTACAACAAGAATACAAGTTACTTCCACTCACACGTTGTATCCTTAATACAAATAGCAAGATACGTTTAGACTCAATGACATGTTAACTCCAACTACCACGGCGCAGCTGATCTCTATCCTTGCCAGTAATATTAATTACAATAGGGGTTGGGGAAGATGTCGTGATACAGGCATTGGTCCCTACAGCTATGCGTAATATGCTCAACCTTTAACTTCTGCTTGGTTGGCCTTGGTAACCCCTCTGGCCAGGAGAAAGTGGATGGTCGCATCTTCAGCCTCGATCACACACTGTTCACACGTCAGTGTCTTGCGGTCTGCTGAGGGATGGGGGGGGGGGGGGGGTGGCCTTCCTGACTGTTGGTACATCTTTCAAACTTTTAGCGACAATCTTGGTAACCAGGGTAAGATGAGAGTAAATCACTGCCATCTAAGATTTCTGTATTAACAGGGTGTTGGTGTATGATATTATTTCCGAATCAATTTGCGACAAATAAAGTCACTGAGTGTTGCGCCTTTAGTAGGTCTATATAATGAACCAGCCACCCATCAGAAAGCGAGTTAACATAATTCACTTTGAATAAAATAAACAAAACTCAGTTCAGCTATTTGGTATGGAACGCATGACTCAAAGAAAGTGTGTTTTGTAAGTGCTACAAAATAAAAAAAATCGTTATACACAGAGCTGAAATTAAAGAGAATACACAATATCGTTACAACCTGCCCTTCTACCTACCATTCTATCATGTTAATATATACCAAATATGCATTGCATCTTCCTAAGGTATGTTAACTAGCCTGTCCAGGTAATTCCATATCTGAAAATGATTGCGAAATACCCGGATTAAACATTTTTCACTTTACAAAATAAGCATTGTAAACTGGTATGCAAAACGGAAACTATCGTTCGAACGTGGAAAATTACTTAAATGCTATTCTTACGTAAACGTAGCTCACAAATATTGAACTGTTTGTGACATTTACATGAACGAGACTTTGAGCGCTGTTTGGAGTCGTGGACATACGGCAGGCGGACCTGGGTCTTAAACTGTGTTGCAGAATGTTACAAGTATATGTTTTCCCACGAAACTACTGAATATGCTTCCAATGTCATAATCTACAAAAACAACACACTTCAAGGAGAGACCTGCTGAGTGTTTCAAGGTGTCTCACAATTAGAGCACTCCAACATAGCTAAAAAAATCTGTTATTATTGAAGGGTCTTGTCTGGACATATATACGTCAAATACGTACACAAATACTCAAGGGTTCTTCACTCAAACTTTTTACAGACTTAACAGAGTAAAATTACTAGATCACCGCTTAACTATTTGTACGAACATGCGCTCGTAGTTTACATTTTGATATGCACAGTTTACATAACTACTTGTACGTACATGCGCTCGTAGTTTACATTTTGATATGAACAGTTTACATAACTTCTTGTACGTACATTCGCATGTAGTTTACATTTTGATATGCACAATGTGCTTTACTTCTTGTACGTACATGCGCTCGTAGTTTACATTTTGATATTTAAAATTGGCTTAACTTCCTGTACGTACATGCGCTCGTAGTTTACATTTTGATATGCACAATTTGCTTAACTTCGTGTACGTACATGCGCTTGTAGTTTACATTATGATATGCACAAATTGCGTAACTTCTTGTAAGTACATGCGCTGGTAGTTTACATTTGATATGCACAGTTTACATAACTTATTGTACGTACATGAGCTCGTAGTTTACATTTTGATATGTACAATTGGCTTAACTTCTTGTACGTACATGCGCTCGTAGTTTACATTTTGATATGTACAATTTCCTTAACTTCTTGTACGTACATGCGCTCGTAGTTTACATTTTGATATGCACAATTTGCTTAACTTCTTGTACGTATTTGCGCTTGTAGTTTACATTATGATATGCACAATTTGCTTAACTTCTTGTACGTATATGCGCTCGTAGTTTACATTTTGATATGCACAATTTGCTTAACTTCTTGTACGTACATGCGCTCGTTGTAAACATTTTGATATGCACAATTTGCTTCACTTCTTGTACTTATATGCGCTCGTAGTTTACATTATGTATGCACAATTTGCTTAACTCCTTGTACGTACATGCGCTTGTAGTTTACATTCTGATATGCACAATTTGCATAATTCTAGTACGTACATGCGCTCGCAGTTTACATTTTGATATGCACAGTTTACATATCTTCTTGAACGTACATGCGCTCGTAGTTTAAATTATGATTTGCACAATTTGCTTAACTTCTTGTACGTACATGCGCTTGAAGTTACAATTTGATATGCACAATTTGCTTAACTTCTTGAACGTACATGCGTTCGTAGTTTACATTATGATATGCACAATTTATTAATTTCTTGTACGTACATGCGCTCGTTGTTTACATTTTGATATGCACAATTTACTTAAGTTCTTGTACGTACATGCGCTCGTAGTTTACATTTTGATATGCACAATTTGCTTAACTTCTTGTACGTACATGCACTCGTAGTTTACATTTTAATATGCACAGTTTGCTTAACTTCTTGTACGTACATGCGCGTGTAGTTACATTTTGATATGCACAATTTGCTTAACTTCTTGTACGTATATGCGCTCGTAGTTTACATTTTGATATGCACAGTTTGCTTAACTTCTTGAACGTACATGCGTTCGTAGTTTACATTATGATATGCATAATTTATTAATTTCTTGTACGTACATGCGCTCGTTGTTTACATTTCGATTTGCACAATTTACTTAACTTCTTGTACGTACATGTGCTTGTAGTTTACATTTTGATTTGCACAATTTCCTTAACTTCTTTTACGTACATGCACCCGTAGTTTACATTTTGATATGTACAATTTGCTTAACTTCTTGTACGTTCATGCGCGTGTAGTTACATTTTGATATACACAATTTGCTCAACTTCTTGTACGTACATGCGCACGTAGTTTACATTTTGATATGTAAAATTGCTTAACTTTTTGTACGTAAATGCGCGTGTAGTTACATTTTGATTTGCACAACTTGCTTTACTTCTTGTACATACATGCGCTCGTAGTTTTCATTTTAATAAGCACAATTTGCTTAACTTCTTGTACGTACATGCGCTTGTAGTTTACATTTTTATATGCACAGTATACATAACTTCTTGTACGTACATGCGCTTGTAGTAACATTTTGATTTGCACAATTTCCTTAACTTCTTTTACGTACATGCACCCGTAGTTTACATTTTGATATGTACAATTTGCTTAACTTCTTGTACGTACATGTGGTAGTAGTTTACATTTTGATATGCACAATTTGCTTAACTACTTGTACGTACATGCGCTCGTGGTTACATTTCGATTTGCACAATTTACTTAACTTCTTGTACGTACATGCGCACGTAGTTTACATTTAGATATGTACAATTTGCTTAACTTCTTGTACGTAAATGCGGGTGTAGTTAGATTTTGATTTGCACAATTTGCTTAACTTCTTGTACGTACATGCGCTCGTTGTTTATATTTTGATATGCACAATTTGCTTAACTTCTTTACGTATAAGCGCTCGAAGTTTACATTTTGATATGCACAATTTGCTTAACTTCTTGTACGTACATGCGCTCGTAGTTAACATTTTGATATGACAGTATACATAACTTCCTGTACGTATATGTGCCTGAAGTTACATTTTGTTTTGCACAATTTGCTTAAATTCTTGTACGTACATGCGCTTATAGTTAATATTTTGATATGCACAATATGCTTAACTTCTTGTACTTACTTGCGCTCGTAGTTTACATTTTGATTTGCACTATTTGCTTAACTTCTTGTATGAACATGCGCTCGTAGTTTACATTTTGATTTGCACAATTTGCTTCACTTTTTGTACGTACATGCGCGTGTAGTTACATTTTCATTTGCACAATTTGCTTAACTTCTTATACGTATATGCGCTCGTAGTTTACATTTTCATATGTACAATTTGCTTAACTTCTTGAACTTACATGCGCTTGTAGATACATTTTGATATGCAAAATTTGCTTAATTCCTTTTACGTACAAACGCTTGTAGTTTACCTTTTCATATGCACAATTTGCTTAACTTGTTGTACGTACATGCGCTCGTCTTTTACATTTTGATCTGCACAATTTGTTTAACTTCTTGTACGTAAATGCGCTCGTAGTTTACATTTTGATATGTACAAATTGCTTTAATTCTTGTACGTACATGCGCTCGTAGTTTTCATTTTGATATGGACAATTTGCTTAACTTCTTGTACGTACATGCTCTCGTAGTTTTCATTTTGATATGTACAATTTGCTTAACTTCTTGTTCGTACATGCGCTCGTTGATTACATTTTGATATTCAGAATTTGCTTAACTTCTTGTACGTACATGTGTTCGTAGTTTACATTTTGATATGTAATATTTGCTTAAATCCTTGTACGTTCATGCGCGTGTAGATACATTTTGATATGCACAATTTGCTTAATTTCTTGTACGTACATGCGCACGTAGTTTACATTTTGATATGTAAAATTGCTTAACTTTTTGTACGTAAATGCGCGTGTAGTTACATTTTGATATGTAATATTTGCTTAAATCCTTGTACGTTCATGCGCGTGTAGTTACATTTTGATATGCACAATTTGCTTAACTTTTTGTACGCACATGCGCTCGTAGTTTACATTTTGATATGCACAATTTGCTTAACTTCTTGTTCGTACATGCGCGTGTAGTTACATTTTGATTTGCACAATTTGCTTAACTTTTTGAATGTACATGCGTTCATAGTTTACATTTTGATATGCACAATTTGCTTAACTTCTTGTACATACATGCGCTCATATTTTACATTTTGATATGCACAATTTGCTTAACTTCTTGTACGTACATGCGCTCGTACTTTACATTTTGATATTCACAATTTGCTTAACTTCTTGTACGTACATGCGGTGGTAGTTACATTTTGATATGTTATATTTGCTTTACTTCTTGTACGTTCGTGCGGTTGATAGAAACATTTTGATTCGCACAATTTGCTTAACTACTTGTACGGTCATGCGCTCGTAGTTTACATTTTGATATGCACAGTATACATAGCTTCTTGTACGTACATGCGCTTGTAGTAACGTTTTGATTTGCGTAATTTACTTAACTTCTTGTATGTTCATGCGCTCAAAGTTTATATTTTGATATGTACAATTTGCTTAACTTCTTGTACGTTCATGCGCGTGTAGTTACATTTTGATATGCACATTTTGCGTAACTTTTTGTACGTACATGCACTCGTAGTTCATATTTTGATATGTTCAATTTGCTTAATTTCTTGTACGTACATGCGCGTGTAGTTACATTTTGATTTGCACAATTTGTTTAACTTCTTGTACGTACATGCGCTGGAAGTTTACATTTTGATATGCACAGATTACATAACTTCTTGTACGTACATGCGCTCGTAGTTTACATTTTGATAAGCACAGTTTACATAACTTCTTGTACGTAATTGCGCTTGTAGTTACATTTTGATACGCAAGATTTGCTTAACTTCTTGTACGTACATGCTCTCGTAGTTTTCATTTTGATATGTACAATTTGCTTAACTTCTTGTTCGTACATGCGCTCGTAGATTACATTTTGATATTCACAATTTGCTTAATTTCTTGTACGTACATGCGGTCGTAGTTACATTTTGATATGTTATATTTGCTTAACTTCTTGTACGTTCATGCGCGTGTAGTAACATTTTGAAATGCACAATTTGCTTAACTTTTTCTACCCACATTCGTTCGTAGTTTACATTTTGATATGTACAATTTGCTTCACTTCTTGTTCGTACATGCGCGTGTAGTTACATTTTGATTTGCACAATTTGCTTAACTTCTTGAATGTATATGCGTTCGTAGTTTACATTTTGATTTGCACAATTTGCTTAACTTCTTGTACGTACATGCGCTCGTAGTAACATTTTGAAATGCACAGTATACTTAACTATTTGTACGTACATGCGCTCGTAGTTTACATTTTGATATGCACAATTTGCTTAACTTCTTGTACGTACATGCGCTTGTAGTTTACATTTTGATATGCACAGTTTACATAACTTCTTGTACGTTCATGCGCTCGTAGTTTACATTTTGATATGCACAATTTGCTTAACTTCTTGTACGTACATGCGCTCGTAGTTTACATTTTGATATGCACAATTTGCTTAACTTCTTGTACGTACATGCGCTTGTAGTTTACATTCTGATATGCATATTTTACATAACTTCTTGTATGTACATTCGCTAGTAGTTTACATTTTGATATGCACAATTTGCTTAACTTCTTGTTCGTACATGCGCTCGTAGTTTAAATTCTGATATGCACAGTTTACATAACTTCTTGTACGTACATTCGCTTGTAGTTTACTTTCTGATAGGCACAATTTGCTTAAATTTGCGTAAGTTTTTGCAATAGTAGTAGTGAAGGTGGCGTATTTCCGTTTAACGCCTCCATTTTCATTCCCACACAAAGGGGGTGCTACACACAACCAAATAAAACTCGAGAACTTTCACAGACACACTAGGAAGTTACTTAGAGAATGGCATTAAAGCTTATTCAAAATCGATGCAGATTCCACAGTTTTATGTACCCGGGCATCTAACCTCAAGTTCACAAGTTACTGTTGTCGGTTGATATAGTTTTTGATTTCAGAAATTTTACTCTGTATTCGCCTACTTAAAAAATTATAATTTGCGAAAAAAATGTTTTCTTTTCACATCCCACAAGAACATGTCATTCTCAGAATGCAGAATAGTCGGTCGCTCTATGTCAAAACTTAATACAATGAAGAGCTTGTGTTGCTAACTGCGCCTTGTAGCGTTCTCGGTAAGAAAGTGTTGGTGGTATTTTGGATAAACTTGTAATTACATCTGGCATTGAATTTCAACTGGAACATCCCATCCTGTTTCGAATGATCTTCACCGTCAGAGTCAGAAAAACAATTCAAAGCACTATATTTGGCTACAGTTGTATACACATTCATACCTCAACCCCAAAGAGATAGTAGCGTTAGTTATCAAACACAAAGAGGTGATTCACCAAAGAACGTTTTATTTTATTGGTTCTTAAGGGAAACAGAGTAGTATAGAAATGCCCATTCGGGCACAAACGCAAAAAAGTGGCTCATAATGTGGCGTTCGAGAGCAGATGCGAAAAAGTGGCTAAAAAATTTGCGTTTGGTTAGATCGTAGTCTCTAGAAAAAAAGTTGCGTTAAACTTTGCGTTTGAATGCAACTGTAAAAATACGCGTAAAAAGTTGCGGATTGTGCACACCCGCAAATAATGGCTCAAAAAATTTGAGTACATAAAAAAAAAATATATTTTATGTAATAAATGAGCACGAATAAAAATCAACTGATGTCTAATATGATGACGACCATGGCAATGAAATAGGCTAACGCAACTGGTAATGTTTGGAAATAATATAAATTTAAAAAAGATATTATTGTGAAAAGAAAGAAGAATAAATCTCTAGAGAAGTATGTCAAGTGTGACACTTGTAATCTCTTTTACAAACCATCTCTCATAAGAAGTCATCTTAGAAGTTGATTGCACAAAGGTCTTGCACCAATACATAATAAATCACATGAACCAACAAATGCATAGGAAATTTTTAAAATACCACAGCATTTAATATAAAAACAGAAGTTCCCACGAGAGAAACAAGTGAAATGTAAAGAGTGTAGTCACTATTACAAACCGTCTCGCATAAGAAGTCACTTGAAAAGAAAATTCATAAGTACACACCCAGATTCAGTGTAGAAGAAATCGAAAGAGCATTTCAAAGTAGGATCAAGACTTATGCTGTAAAGAATGTGAATGCATACATAGACCCAAATCATTTCCTAAACGATGTAAAAGAAACTGTCACAGGACAAATTAATAAACATTTAAAATCACTCAAAGTGAACATGAACCTCTTCGCTGAGTACACAAGGAGAATTGGTGGGAATATTGAATATGTAGAAAGCTTCTTTAAAACAAAGAACGAAATTATACTGAAATCGACTAATCTGGAAGAATATTATGCCAACAGCATTTCGAAAATAATAGCTGAGATGGGGGCTTTCGAAGCAAAGGGATCTCAGTGGGTACTCAAAAGAATATTTAAACTAGAAGTGCGAATAAATAAATATGTACCATTCAAGGGCAGTTCTTATGTTGATCTCCCAGAAGAAATCAAAGCTAAGCAGGCAGTAATTAATGTTAAGAACAATGATAAAAACGTTTTTTTTTTTTTGTTGTCTGTTCTATCTGCATTGCATCAAGTACAAAGAAACCCCCAAAGAGTGAATAAATACACAGCTTACGAACATGAGTTTGATGATGCACTTAAGGGTTTGGAATTTCCAATGAAATTGGATAGCATACCAACTTTTGAGAAAGAAGTGGAATTTCAATTAATGTATACGCATACGAAGAAGAAGATTGTGGTAATAAATATATAATCTGTCCATTAAAAACAACAAAAAATAAGACGGATAAGCACATAAACCTACTGTATATCAAAGACGAAAAGAACGACCACTACTGCTGGATAAAAAGTCTTTCGAGACTTATCGCATCACAAGTATAAAATAATGGTCACAAATATATATATATATATATATATATATATATGCAAAATATGTTTGCATCATTTCTACTCTCTGTGGAAGCTAAAAGATCATGAACAAGACTTCGGAGATAACGATAGTGATAGAGTTGAACTACCATCTAAAGGAAAAAATGACATATTAAGATTTAAAAACAGAAATGATTCTTTGAGAGTTCTGTTTCTGATATATGCTGATTTGAATGTTTGTTGACTAAAATTGAAACTTGCCAACCAAACCCCGACGAATGTTAAACGAAACCAAACCAAAAACATGAGCCTATTCGCTACTGTTACTATGTAAAATACAAACATGGCTACTATAAACCACCAGTAACTTATGAAGGATCTGATGCATCTAGTGTATTCGTTAAAATGCTAATGGAAGAAGCAAAGTCTGTTGGTAATATATACACAAATGAAAAATCAATGCTTCCACTAACTCAGAAAGAACAAATTGTATATGATACAGCTACCCATTGTCATGTAAGTGAAAAATCTTTGATTAGTGATTCTGTGAGAGATCATGATTATCTTACGGGGAAATTTAGGGGAGCTGCACACAGAGATTGTAACTAGAAATCCATGTTTTATTCCAGTGTTTATACACAATATATCTAGTTATGACACCAATTTATTCATAAGAGATCTTGGCATTGATGGAAATAAAATTGATCTAATTCCCAACAACGAAGAAAAATATATTTCTTTTACGAAACATGCATGTGAAAGTGCAAATTTTGTGAGACATCACTTCCATCCAAAGATGCATTTTACAACAAACTCAATAAATGTGACTCTACAGACGAAGATTACGAATTTGAGAGAAAGGTGTGGGAAAAATTCAACATAAAATCTCCAAGAGAGTACACAGAACTCTATAACAAATCTGATGGATTGATATTGTTCGATATAATGGGAAATTTTAGAGATGTGTGTCTCAAAACATATAAGCTAGATCCAGCATGGTATTTCACAGTCCCAGGGTTAGCGGGGGGTGCTATGCTCAAGCATACTAAAATAGAACTACAATTATTAACATGGTGGAATTTCACAATGTTGTAAGCGATATGCTAAAGCAAATAATAAATATATGAATGCTTATGATAGTACAAAGGAAATCTTTTATCTTACATATCTGGATGCTAATAATTTATATGGATGGGCTATGAGCCAGTATTTACCCTATGGTGGGTTTAAGTGGAGAAATACAAATATAGATTTAAGAAAAATACGAGATTATTCTAGAAAAGGTTATATATTGGAAGTTGATTTGGAATACCCACATGAACTACACAATCTCCACAAATGTCTGCTATTGGCATCAGAGAATAAAATACCAGAAGGTTCAAAAAATCCCAAACTGTTAACTGCTTTGTATGATAAAGAAAAATATGTATTCGGCTATGTAAATCTTAAGCAATATCTATCTCTCGGAATGAAGTTGAAAAAGATTCATAGAGTTCTGTAGTTTGATCAATCAGAATGGCTCAAGTCCTATAGTGATCTAAACACAAATATACGAACAAAGTCTACAAATGACTTTGAAAAAGATTTCTACAAATTAATGAACAATATTGTTTTTGGAAAAACAATGGAAAATATCAGAAACAGAGTGGATATACAGTTGTACACAAGTTCTAAGCAAATGGATAAACTAGTGACTAAACCAAACTTTAAAGATAGAACTATATTTACTAACTCTTTGGTTGCAGTTCATATGATTAAAACAAAACTGTACTTTAACAAACGCATTTATGTTGGAATGAGTGTACTTGATTTATCGAACGTCTTAATGTACGATTTTCACTATAATATAATGAAACCAAAGTATGGGGAAAATATTGAACTGTGCTATCAAGATACTGATTCATACATATATTATATAAAAACATCAGACTTCTACAGTAACGTGAAAGAAATAGTCGATCATTTTGATACTTCTGACTATAGAAAAGATAATCCATATGGTATACCGTTAGTTAACAAAAAGATTATTGGTTAAAAGAAAGATGAATGTAATGGAAAAAGAATGGAAAAATTTATTGGATTGAAATCTAGAAATGTATGCAATAAATGTGAAAGGTGGCGTAAAGAAAAGAGCAAAGCATTTTGGTGACTACAAAAAGTGTTTGTTTGGTAAAAAAAAGTGTTATACAAAAGTATGAACCATATGAAAAGTAAGAAACATGAACTCTATACGACTGAGTTGAGAAAAAAAGCATTATGTTACAAAGATGATAAAAGATTTATTCTTAAAGGTGGTATTAATACACTACCATGGAGGCACTACAAAATTGAAAAAAAGTGATACTATGATAAATTATATAACAGTAAATGTTTTTAATGGATAACCATCCATTAAAAACTAACAACCATACATGTTTGCGCGTTATTGGAATTCGGTGCTTCTTTCACTTTAAACATCATAAATTTGGTTTCTCTGGCTTAATAGTACCACATTACAACTAGTTGTAGCCAATTTTGGCTTATTAAAATCATTTTGTAAATTACATATTAGTTAGATCATTTACAATAGCGGTTTTTCTGTAAGAACAATCAATAACATACAATGTTCTTCTCCCAATAAATGACCCAGAGTTGAAGCGAAGTTCATTATTACGATAAGGGGTATATAGTTTAGTCTTTGAATCTCTAAAATCAGTGTCAGCAATATACATCTTATCGAAAATTTTATAATCAATGTTTAAATTCCAATTTTTTTTTTTGGAAACACTTCATTCCGCCAATTCTTAATAGTAATATTTTTGACAAAACAAGAGTTAAACATTGAACTGTGAGTGAACTGTCCAGAATCTTCTTTTCTGGTTTGCTGAAAACCAACAATTTTCTGTTGACCATTTTATTATATAAAAAAAGTTCTTAGACTACTACACTTTTATTATCAACCCAAGAATTATGACTACTATCAAAACTTATTTAATTAGCATATAATTTCCTCTTTTCGCAAAAATTTTTCCACTATTAATCTTTATCATATTTGGTCTTAAGCAGCTGTAGCTCATTAAAAATACCTTCAATAAGTTCATTTCTTAAAGCGTTTATTCTATATGTCGTGGGGTTTGTGTGCAATACTTCACACACATCAAAATACTTCAGTGGACCAATTTTGTCTATTTCCTTTTCCAAACAAAATTTTTACATTTACATATACGAACTTTATCTCCTATTGCAAACTTTGGTTTGACCATTTTTCTTTCTCCTTCATACATGTTTATTAGAATAGAACTTTCATTATTTGCATTTACATTGGTAGGTTTCATTCCGATTGTACTGTGAACAGTGTTATTGTATTCACTTTTTAATTTAGTTAATATAGCCACCCATTTATAGTTTCCCTGCACACTAAATATCTTACACATTTTCTCCTTCAATGTTCTATCAAATCTTTCTACAATGCTAGCTTTCTTTTCACTATATGTTGAATTGTGTGTTATGTTGTTATTGGCCCTTAATGTCGTAAATGATTTATTGTAAAAATTTTTCCTTCGTCTCTTTGTAAATGCATGGGTTTGCGATCATTCAAAATAGTTTTAAATGTTAATGTGACATTTTCACCAGTTCTATCTTTGATTTACATTGCCCATGCATGTTTGGAAAAAACATCTATCACAGTTAACATATATATAAATCCTTTATTAATTATGTTTATACCTTTTAAAGATACAGAAGTCAACACAAAAAAAATCATCTTGCCAAAAATCGATGCCAAAAGATAGAAAAGTTCTTCTGGGGGCGTTTTTTCGCATTGGTTTATGAATTTTATTTACAATATCGTTTTTTATACCCCCACAAGTGAATATCGAGTTATTGGTAACACAACATCAACTAACACATTTTATTCTTACTTTGTTATTATTTGTAAGATCATATGAACTTAGTGTATTTTTCAATCATTTGAGACAGTATACATTTAAGTTATCATTGTTTATTTTATTTATTTATATAATAAATGAGACAACAAAAAATTGTAAACAATATAGAGAAGAAGACAGCTAATTGACAAGTTTAAAACTTTTAGAAAATTTCGCAAAGATGAACATGATAAAAAAAACATGAACAACCATTGATATATGCAATAGAAGATTTAGGACAAAAAATGGACACGTAACAAATGAGAATAAGAACTTAATAAATGAACTTGTTCCATTTGCTGTTAAGAATTTAGACTACCCACAGACACCAACAAAAACGTCTTTTGAAAGAAATCTGTTTGGTAAAACAGACACCGATGAACACATTGACAATGATGATGAACGCATTGATGATGATAATGAACGCTATGACGATGGCGTTAAACGAATTGATGATAATGATGAATGATATGATGACGATGAATACTATGACGATGTGTTGGGGCATTGGAAAACTGATATCTAACATTTACCTAACTACAAAACAACATTTATTGATAAGAAAGTGGCCGATATCTTAGTTGACTGCAAAGGCGATGTTTTTGGTCTAAAGGCTAATAAAGGTAGATTGTATATTGGTGATAGTGAAGAAACATTCAACAATGACAAATTTACTGTAAAAGACCAAATATACACTGGAACTGATGGTTTGATGAAATTGCTAACTAGTAAGAAAGTAACAGAAAGTGACTACACTGCAACCGACTATGAACACTATAGTTGTATCCTAACAGATACAAACATAGTTTTTCAACACAATAATCTAAACTGGATGACACCAAAATCGAGTAAAGGGAATAAATGGGAAATTATTGTAAGAACTATTTACGATTCGATTTTAAAAAAAACATCTCTCGCCTAAAAAGGGGAAAGGCATAAAGAAATATACAGATTATCCCAAAGAATACATATGGATGGATGATGTTAGGATGCTTATTGATCGACTTCTCATTATTTATGGTGAAGAGAATGCTGGACATCATAACTATTTCAATGAAATGTTATAATAATGAATATGCTCAACAGCAAATTCAGTGACTTTGTTGTGAATAATCCTAAATGTATACCATATCTGATACGAATGTTAAACACAATACCACATACTTTTTGGGAGTCGGAGCATCACGGAAAAGGGTTACTCAATTACATAATAAATTCACTACCTTTGAGTTGCATGCATCTGGTTATCAGTACTTAGGTCCGAGTACCAGACTAAAAGAGAGAATTGAGCATGGGGATAAACCAATTTATCCACTATATGTGGCTGCAATGGAACATGATATAGCTTATCATCATAAAGACATAGCTGAAAGGCATGTACCTGACAAAGAACTAGAAAAGAAAGCATTCAAAATATTTTTAAGTTCAGATGCTGATCTCATTGTGAGTTTGTGAGCTGGTGTTATTGGATCTGCGATGCATATTAAATGTAAACTTGGCTGGGGAATTAAAAAGAAATGATAAAATATTTGTTATAATAAATGAAAGTAAAAAACATTGTATTTCAAGTTCGTAACAGGGAGTTGAAGGGTTTTAATATTGATTCTTTCCCTTACTAAAGACCAACTGGAATGTAAAAACAAGAAATTAAAGGAGTACAAAGGGATGACTATTACAATTTCAGTTGCACAACTTAAGAAAATTTCCAAAGAAATAAAAACTGTAAATGGTCTGACAGTTTACAAGGGTGGATTTTTACCCTTAATTTTCGCAGCATTATGAGCTCTAGGAGCGTTAGCTGGCTTTGAATCATCTATCGCTACATCAGTAATTAATTCTAAGAAGAAATACCAAGAATTGGAAGAACAACGCTGACATAATTTAACTATGAAGGAATATGCCAAGGTATTGACGAATGTTAAGTGGGGTAATAATGTTAAAAAAAAAAAGTAACTCCTCTCAGTAACTTTGATATTGATCAAATGGTTAAATAATGGAACATTAAAAATTTTCGGGGAGTATTTATGATCGATGAACTACTTGACACGCCACTCGATAATGAATGTGGGATTGTTAATCTAGATGTTTCGACAAACTCTAGTACATACTGGGTGTGCTATTGGAAAAATGCAAACAACAAATATTATTTTGATTCATTTGGTGGAAATCTATCGCGACAATTAATGGAATATCTCGGAAGTAATATTTTTTATAACGATGATATAATTAAAAATTTCAATCAAGTAACTTGTGGTCATTTGTGTGTAATTGTCCTAAATCACTATTGACATAATTTCAAATTTCCAAAAATTATTTCACTATTAATAAACACTGGATATATGTGAAAATTCATTAATGAGCTCTTGGATTGAAGATAACATTAATGAACACACAGTAATGATACAACTACTGAAAAGATCAATCCTAATGATTTTGTTTCCAACACAAAGTTGAACGACTTTATAGTCACACTGACAAGAAATAAAATATCATTGGATAAAGCCTATCTTACTTACTTGGAAGTAGATTATAATATAGATTTTGAACGAAAAGACTAAGACATGTGAGAGATCCCATTGCACCAATGGATGCAATCAATTTAGAGTACTATCAGAAGAAAAAAACAGAATTAACATTATTCGTTTAGTTGGGAAATACAGTTCAAAAGAAAAAATATTTTACTTTGATAATCGAATAGAATATTTATTTATGAGAGATGGAACTATAGTTGAAATAATAATAAAACCAGCAAAATATAAAAGTGTTATCAACTTATACCATCAACGGAAAAAATTGACAAGTATAAATCTTTTGAAGTATAGCCTGATGATATGATATTTTTTTAAAATACCAAAAGCCCACAATATACCCATTGGTACAATTATGTTTATTTAAATAGTTATGCCATATGAATACATTTAAAAAGTTCAGATTATGTTAGTTTTTAATGCAAACACATCCATTAAAAACAAAATTTACTTATAATCCAATAATTTTAAAAGTCTTTAATTTTATTAAGGAATTTAACTTTATTTAACTTATGAGTCATATCTATTGTAACAATACCATATTCATTATTCCAACATTTTGAAAATGTCTCCCTAAATTTCTCAAACGACATATCACCACCAACAAATTCACTATGAATATTTTTAAGATTTTTATCGTCTTGTCCAAACATGCAAAGAAAATTACCATCGTCTCTTATAAGCTGCTTAGGTACCTTTGAGTATGCCTGGGCTAAATAGAAACAATCAATATCTTTGTGTCTACCGCGAGTAAAACTCTTTATGACATTAATTTGCATCAACCATTTCTTCATTTGATGGAAAGAAGTATGCTATCGGGTCATTAAATAATTTTGATGCTACATCTATATATTTCTTTAAATTAATTTATTTTGGTTCTTCCAGACTTTTTGAACACACATAGAGAGTACCAAAGTCCAACCATCCCTGAGCATATATAAAATTATCTATCATAAGTTTAGTTTTTCCACAGTTACTAGGACCCATTATCATACATCTAATATTATTATGTAATAATTCTCCATGACGTTTTGTCGAAACAGTCTTCTCTGGTATTCTTTTTTTAATATCCCAGTCTACATGTTTCATTGTTTTTGCTCATTTATTAATAGATTTTTTATATAATATAATAAATTAGTAAAGTATTCAAACTAACAGATAACAAACAGTATTGAAGAAAAGACTACTTTACCTTTAGAGATAGAGGGGCACTCATTGGCTATAGTTTAGTTCTATACTGCTTATCTAATGCATAACATTATCTCTGCGAGAAATAAGCTATATATTGTGAGTCAGAATGATCCGGAATCAGCAATTGATATTCCAGTTGGTCAATAGAGCTTATAAGATCTTGAAAAAAACTATAAAAGCAAATTTTTCATTTAGTGTAGTATCAATGGGTGGGAAAGAAAATGATATATCTTTCGAGCTGGATAAAATAACAAACAGAGTGAAAGTAAAATGTACGCCAAAATTACAGTTCGGAAAACGGCGTTCAGTAGGAAAACTTTTGGGTTTCGTAGAAAATAAAACTCTGAAAACAAATGTGGACCATTATGGCGATACAATTCCAAAATTTGCTCAATTTGAAACAATAAATATACACTGTAATATAGTAAATGGTATGATATTAAAACATGATGAATATAATCATAGAGAAACTAACATTATTACCACTTTAAAACCAAGAACAACATTTGGATTTGGCGACACGATCTATTACGAACCAGCTTATCCATTATTTTGTCCAGTGCAAACAAATCAAGTTTATGAAATAATAGTTGAAATTAAGGGTGAAAAAGGTAAGTTAACTAACTTTGATTTGTCCAAAAGAACAGTGGTATTGGAGATGAGACCATTTTTTTTGGGGGTTTATGTAGTCATATTCTATATATAATAACCTTAATAGTTCTTAAACTGTTAAAGTTTCATGTGATATAGATTAATAATATTTCTATAGAAAGTGCAATGAAAGATTTAGAAAAAGAATTCAATATTTTGGCTACTTTAATATGACAGAATTATCGATGTGTATTTCTAAATTTTTAATAAGACTCTTTTGTAGCACATTGCCGAAGTCAGAGCGATAATTATGTTTTAATGATTGGATAACCATTAAAGCTTTATACAGATATGAGCACAAATAATAATCAACTGATGTCTAATTATACGACGACGATCATTTCCTCTTTAAAAAAACTGAATATAACGCATTTGTTTAGCACCACAATCCACCATTCCATCATATGCAAAACTTATACCTCCACGATTATCATAATTTAAAACTTTTACACTGAAAATCTGAACATATCTGTCTGGCGCAAGGTTACTTAAAAATTTCCAGAAGTAATTATCACTTTGTATCCATACCGTGTATAATTTATTTCAGCATGATTTATGGGATAGGACTGCTCAATTGTAATTTGAGAAAGTTTCTTATATTGTTTGGTTTCAGTTAATATATTTAGCAACTGATCCATCTTTATTATATACAATATTTTATTTTTTACGTATTCCAATTTTTTGAGCCACTTTTTTGCAGTTGCTCACAACCGAAACTTTTTATGCGTATTTTTGCAGATGCACTCAAATGCAAAGTTTAACGCAGCTTTTTTCTAAAGACTACGACCTAACCAAATGCAACTTTTTGAGCCACTTTTTTGCGGTTGTGCTCAAACGCAACTTTTTAATGCACTTTTTTGCAACTGCTCCCAAACGCAACTTTTTGAGCCCCTTGTTTGCGTTTGTGCCCGAATCGGCATTTCTATACTACTAAACATCTATTGCAGTCCCGAGGTAGCCAGGAACCGAGATTCCTCACGGATAGGGAGGTATATACGGACTCTATATGGCCATCATTCATACGACGCGGAAGAAAACATTGGCGTCAGCGGTCGATTGGAGGTGGTCACCAATCTACCCTTCAGCTGCGCTCCTTCCCCTTCACAACTATTGTTTCCGGCTCGACAAGCATTTGTCACAATTCTTACCAAACTCTTCCACCCCTACTCCCCTCCACCCTGACACGCGACAAGGAATAATGCGTCCGAGCAGAGTTTTATAGCAATTCCTCGCCGTCGTCCCTTAACACGCCGCATCCAGGAAAGATGACGCGATAAGTCAACCCCCACAAAACTCTGCGACTCTCTTGCGCGGAGCTTCCTGTACCTAACGCTGAATCATGACTGCCAATCAGTTATTATATCGCTCTTCTGAGACGTTCCTACGAAGGGACAGGACATTCGGAACGGATGACCTCCCGAAAATAAAAAGCACACGCATTCTTTCTGCTAGATCGAGAAGTGTGCTTTTTTCTGATCATAACCACACTCGACCAAAAAACTTTTGCCTCGGTTATTCGAAAAAATCCATGGAAATATTTTACAATCCAAAGTGTGTAGGTGCTTCAGCTCTCATTGATACTATATCGTACTTAGGTGATGCGTATGTTCCACATGTTAAAAATTCGGGGAAAATTAACTTTATTTTCATGGTATACTGGTTATATATGATGAAGTTTTCTCCTTGAACGTTCTGCTTTACGTAACTCTTTACATCAATCAAGATTGCTTAGAAAAAGCCTTACCTGTTGATTAAAAAAATATTCTGTAACTTAAATTTTTTGATATTGATGATTTTTTGTAGTGGACTGAACAGAAAAAAAAAGGCGGGGGACACTTGAACCCTGCATTAACTTGCCATTCACACACAATGACAAAGTTCTACTGGTCACCATATTGGGCGGGACTGTAGTCAGGCTTGTTCCCATAATTCTTTGTTTTACTGGAGCTGTCAATGGCATAAACAGTCGCATAGTCACAGATCACACAACTAAGGGTATTTTCATTGCACAACACAGGCTCCCAAAAGACATATCGCAGAAGCCTCACATTAAACAATTGACAAAATCGATAATATGTAAATGGTTCAATACACATACTAAAGTTTAGGTAGGCTGATTATTCGTCTTCTGCTCATGTTCCCAACATTTACCTATCACAAAGCAACACAAGTGCCAAAGTGACATGGTCAACAATTATAAACGTGATTGTATAGCACAATTATATTAATAAAATACTTTTACCAATTTTAATTTAATCGAACTACATTACAAATTAGTTAGAGAAAGTGTAAAAACCTCTCAAAGTACCAGTTCACTAAAAATATTCTAACTTCAAACCCTATCCACGTCAGTAGTAGGGAAATGGGGATACAGGTACAGGAGGATTGGGCATCGGAGCCGGAGGAGTCGCCATGGTGTTACGCCACCGGACCGCCATATTGGATGTCATTGACTTTTAACCCCTGACCAATGCACTTTGACCCGTGACCATTACATTGTCCCCGAAGATCTTTAAAACCAAAAATATATTTTACAAACCCCCAAAAAAATACTCAAAAAATTCCGAAACATTCCGAAAAAAATTATTATTGAAATCCACTTAAAAATTATTAAAAGTAACTTCAGAAATTACTCATTTTTCTTAGAGCAGGCAAGGGGAGCTTGTGACCCAGGTTTAGGCCCAGGTGACCGGGATCAGTGACTTCGAGCCAGACTAGCATGGTTGATAACATTTGACCTCGACCCTTGACCTTGAAAATGCAGAAATAAAAAATAAATGAAAATATAAAAAAAAAAATCATTCAAACATTCACAAAAAGTTCTATAGAATCCCAAAATAATGTATTATTAAAAATCAAAAATCAATTATTAAAAGTTATTTCAAAAATTTATTAAAAATTATTTCAAATGTTAGAAAAATTATTTTTAAAAACTTTCATTTCCAAAGGTCCCTTCAGCACCATGCCAATCGTTCGATCAATATTCAGCTATCCATGGGCTTGTCGCTTGGGATTAGGATTGTGGTGCTGATTGTGATTGTGGTTCCAGGTGTTGTGCTAAGTGTGGTGCTGATTGTGGTGCCGGTTGTTTTTGTGATGTCAATTGCGATGCTAGGGGGTGCTTATTGTGATTGCGGTGCTTATTGCGGTGCTAATTGCGGTGATGATTGTGATTGTGGTGCCTGATGCAGTGATAAGAGTGGTGCTGATTGTGTTTGTGGTGCTAATTGCGGTGCTGTTGGGTAGCTGATTGTCATTGTGGTGCTAAGTGCAGTGTGTGTGTGGGTCGCAAGTTAAAATTAATTATCTTTTTATTATAATAAAATTTTACTTTCTTACCTCCGAAAGCTGAAAGACGAAAATTTTATTTAAAAATCTCGCTTTAAAATAGTATATATCCATGTCCATCGGTATATTTAATCGCTTCCTGGTAAACTGTATTTATGCTTTGCAATAAAAGTGCCCAGCAATACGGCACACTCCCACCATGCTTCGCCAATGGTCAATGCGCAACATGGACTTTATACTGAACAATGCAGCACCACGACTTGCCACCACCATGCTTTCAAATTGGTCGTCGTCGCATGAAAAAGGACTCTTCGTACGGACCACCCTCACAAACCGATGTGCATTTTTGAACATAGTTGAAAACTCGATCGCAAAATCCACACTTTCGACAAGCCTTTACTAGCACAGCTTTGAGGTTCAAACCAGCACACCATGTGTAATTAGCATAACGACATTCACAATGCGTATACTTGGTGTTACAGTGTTAAATAAACTACTTATGTAGGTAACTTTTGGGAGGTAGAAACGTGCGAGAAATTGAATTTAATGATCTGGAGAATCACTGCACTTCAGAATGACATCAATTTGGCATGAGAATTGTACATTTGTTCAGGTGCAGTTTTGATAGCTGCGGAATAAATTGGTGTATGAATGTTGGGATAACAGTGACGCGAGGAAAACTAAACTGTAAGAAAGAAAACATTTTATATCGCTAGACGTTACCGTTGATAGTATTATTTTTTTCTTTGTCGTGAACAAAAGTAGCTCGAAGAATGTTTATTTCTTCGGTATAAAAGAATTATTTTATTTTATTACCTTAAGGTAATGTGTTGTAGACAAAACAGCTAAATAGAAATTGTTTTCTTTGCATTCCAGAAAACTTCAAATGGAATTTTTCAGAGTGCGAGCAGTACATGTAATATTTCAGAATACTCCTACACTGCCAGAAGCAGCTTTGTCCAAACGCTGTATCACAAAATATATGGTTCAAAAATAAAAGTACTCAAGCACCCAGAATTGAACCTTGCTACATACAGACTTCGTTCATCCCTGAAACCCGACGCTTCAGGAAATGGCGAAGATGTTTTGTGTTTTTGTACATAGGTAGCTCTGCTGCTTTCATCGTCATTATTGATAGCGTTTCCGTATATTGACATACTCCCGTGAACATTTCCGTGTACATACAGGAAATTTTAACACTGTAATGTATTGGGATAAAGCCTTAAACCGTAAAAGTTATTGAACGTATATATTTCAAAAGATAAAATATGTTTTTTCTCCCTTTTTGCTGATCGACGGCGAATAACTTGTTTCAATCTCGGTAGGATGACATTCTTGGTGCCAGAGAGAACCAGATCTCGCTGGCACGACATTGTAAATGTCTGAAAATATTAACTCGCCCTGACTTATTTTGCGTCACATTGTTTCCACAGATAGTGTGTATGAGCTTTTATTTCCGTCTCCTAAATGTCCAGTGTTTCTTGTACTTGCACCCATTTAAAAAAAATATATGTAGCTGTGCTTGTGCGAACTTAATTTCGTGCAGTCCTCTTTTCAAACATTTTGTGGAACTTCATCTGAGCAAATTTCAGTAGCTGACACAAGGCGCTAGCACATTTTGTTGAGCAACACTTGAACGTTTTCCTTGGCTGTCGCATGAATAAGATGATCACGCCCATGATAGTGTAGGTTTCACATGTGGCGGAATGATACAAATTTAAGAGCACAGAAAAAAAAATTTAAGTAGGGATTTCAAAATTTCTCGATTATCCGTGGACAGACTATAGGGAACAAATTGTGTAAATATAATACTTAATTTTTTACTTTTTATTTGGACATAATATATTTAAGTGTAAGGGAAGGCAGCACAACAGTAGATTCTATATTATTAATATAATTGTCGTATTCGTTCATCTATCATCATTAGAAACATATCCATTAATTTGGAGCCACCCCGGTGGAGTGGTTTAGACAATTCACCTTCCACCTAGGCGAAACTAGCTCAATTCCGGCTTTCCCCTGGAATTTCGCTCAACGGAATCGTGCCGGACGATGCCGCCGATCGGTGGGTTTCCTCGGGGATCTCCAATTTACCCCGCCCGTTGCATTCGGGCACTGTTCCATACTCACCTCGCTTCACCCTCCTCGGCTTTCAAGTACTCGATTTTAAGAGCCGCGCAAATATATCCAATCCATTCCAAAATTTGGCACAAAAAAATAAGTAATCCTTGTATGGAACTAGACTGACGATTACGGTCCATATGTACCGGGCGTAGTTAAAAGGGCTGTGAGCTGACTCTCGGAGTGTGTGTGTACGCCCGCGCGTTCTCATTTTGACAGAAGGGTGAATGTTTGCACCAAGTAAAACAACCTTATCTTACCTATTATCTTTACCTGATGACCTTGTCATTTGTAAATAAAACCCTTACACCAATGTGCTACGATGGAAGCAGTAGGGGCACGCCGGTTTCATACCACTTTTGATTAATCGGATTAACCCTTTGATATCATATTGATTGAAAGGGTCAATTAAACCTATTGGAAGGGTTATTCCTTAATCCAATTTATAGGCAATAAAAATGTTTAATCCGATGGGATTTATTCTTAATCCACTCAATCCGATCGATTTTTTTTATTTTACGTGAATTGACAAGTGTATAGTTTGGTGCAAGAGTGTACTAAAGGACTTAAGTATCTTTCTTTATTTCTGGGGTGGGGAGCAGCTGTGGAACGTCCTCGCCCTTAGAGCCCTGGCACTCGACTGAGGTGTGGCAAATTGATGACAGAGTGTATATATATGGTGTATTTTTTTCAAGAATGGCATAAATGTAATTTTTTGTGTTTGTAGTGATATTGCTTGTAGATGGTGGTGGGAGATAGGCGACTTTTTGGAAAATTAATCAGAAAATGACCTATAGTTAACACACGAGAGAAATTACAGAGTCTTTAAATGAAATATATTTCATATGAGTTCTACATATGAATAAATAACACGAGAGAGAATTTTAACTATGTGAACAACCTGGTGTTGACAAGTGGTAATCGAGCATAATTAGGTGAGTCTCCAGGTTTCCTAAATAAAATTAATTAATCACCGATCTGCAATGAAGCAAAAATGTCAGTATAAAGTAAATGGCAGTCGTCCTAATCACAATAACAAGGTATTTAAGAACACGTAAAAAATGACACTACTTGACGCCTCTTGCACATAACTTACATGATTTTAAAACACGTCTGTTTAATCAATAGATGGCTGAAGCAATCACTGCAGTGTATGATGTGCGCCAACTTATAAACTCTTAGATACATAGAGTGTGGCTGGCATCTGACAAGCGACTAAGGATATAGCTACTTGGAAAGAGATGTGAATATGATTTATGTGACAAATTGATAAAAATTATGTTTATGATGCATGTAATATTATATAATTACACTACTTGAATTAAAATACACGAACAAGAATCGCAGTTAAGAGTCAGTGATTATAATATATGGCCCTTATCTTGGCAGGTCGAAGCAGCACTGAGTTTTATATAGCATGCACGTTGACTTATAAGCTAAATGAGGTGTCGAGAGCAAACATATAATCTGCATCGGCCTACTTTTAATTATGGTCTGAGGTGAAAAACTCGGAAATAAACGAAAATAGAAAACGAATGTTTCCAAATAATTTAAATAGCTACTGAACACAAGTAAATGACAATCACTAAACGAATAATGGAAAACAGCTATTCCGTTTTTTAAATAAATGAAATCGCACCAGGAGCTCTCCCAAAACACATCCATCTGCCTGGGAGGCTTGTGAATGAATTACTGTAGTGTATGATGAGCACCGGCTTATAAGCTGTTATATAGTTATATATGTGGGGCGCAGCTTATAGGGAACCGAGTTGAATTACTGCAAAAACTCTGAATATGGCTGACTAAACGAATTATAGTACATATTTCCCTACCAAACTACTATTAACGACTTGATTACACTACGTCCTACAACAGACAACAAAACAATAATTTAAAAAAAGCGTTGCCAGATTTTAATTGAAAGTTTCACTATTGTAAGAAGAAAAAAAAGAAGAATTCACTTCCAACACAATTTTTCTGTTGAATTGTAAGGAGAATCCCGGTGGCTTAATCCCGCAACACTTTATAGAAACGTACTAGATATTATTTAAAATTCAAAAAGTTGGTCGAAAAAAAAATTATTTCAAATAATGGTTGTACTACAAATTTTTCGTAAAGTCTGTGAAATTCACGGAACTAGTTACCAAAATGATAGTCGAAAATCCTACAAGTTTAGTCGACCGAACTCAGGAAAGGTGTTTACACGATGAACGACTGTATAGGTTTAACACATGAAAATTAATTTTTCCAATAAATTAAAAAAAAAAAACTGATAAAAAAATTTATATTAAAATGCGTATATAATATCACTTGACGAGAGGTGAAGCCCGCTGAGCACCGCGTCCAGTGAATAGGTGCTTCAGTGGAGAGCAATGTATACGTATATCCAGGGTGAGAGTTGGATCCAACTAAGATGGCGCCGGACAGCTAGAAATGTGTACGTCAGTACTAACTATAGTCGTCCTCCCCCATCTCTTGTCCAGAAGATGACTTTTTGCGAACCCCCCATTCTCCTCCCTTCACCTCCAGCCCAGATTGCGTCTTTTATCCAAAAACTTTGGGGACACTCCACCTGCCAGACACCCCTCAAGACAATAAGTTGGAATCTTCCAAGCCATTTACTTGTTTGCAAAACTATGCTAAACCCATGAATTGTGGACTGTCCCGAAACCTGCCCTGTCCTGTTCTGTGAGAGGAATAGTTATTTCTCCACCAGTTCCATCCTATGTCTCGCCCTACCTGGAGCTGGTCAACAGCCTTTAAATGTTTGTGACAGGGAAGGTTTTAAAAAAATTCACGTTTTTCGGGGATCAAGTGTCTGAACATTTATTTCCATCGAATAAATATTTATGTAATTTTGCAGAAAAATTATTCCCTTAACAGTAATAATTATGTTGTAAATTATAGCAGTAGATATGTAACTGTATTTACGGATATGCAATTTGTTGTTTCCAAATAACTTTTGCTAACACAATAAATTACTTTTTTACACCTCTTCCACCAAATCCTGCATAGCGAAGTGAAAACTTTTATAAATCATTGATGAAATTTTCCCAAAAGTAATTTATTTCATTCTTGTTATTATTACCGAATTGTATGCTATGAAGGATATTAAATTATAACATTTCTTTTCTAACAGAACCCAAGCTTGCATGTATGGTTATCTAAATCCATTCCAGATGTTTAAGAGAAACTAGATGAAAGCGATGCTAGGAACACACAATGAACATCAACCTATATTTAGTCATATCTCACTCATTCTTCTATCCTCTCTTTACAGCATTGTATCCAATCGTTAATGCAGGATCAATATTCCCTTTCCTTTGTAATAGACATTGGTAAGGAAAACTTTACCCTCTCCCTGCATATAAGTGTATTTTGAAAAAAAAATCTAAGTTAAGAAATAAATAAGTTGGTAATATTTAAATGATTTTAAAGAAAGGTATACTTACATTGATTTAAGCACACAGGATTAGCACTCAAAATGTTAACCCAATAAAATGACAATCCAAAAATAATTGTATTGATTATAGAATAAATACTACATCCATTATCTATCCAGAGGTACATTAAATAAAATAATACATTAAATATGATTAAAACCATTTATTTGCTATCATAATCATACAATCATTGTATTACAATATTTTAATATCTTTATTATTAACCCAGGAGTCGTGTGCTTTTGACAAACCCCATCGAAAAAATGACATGTCTTTTTTCTTTTAATGATCTTATCAATCAAATATTCATTTGGAGAACAAACTTTTTCAGTTCATGTTCGTAAAAACCACCTTTTATGGGTTGTCCATCGTAGGTTTCTATGTAATGCACTTTGGGATGTGTTTGTCTAATTGAAATAATGTTTAATATTACATAAGAACAATTAACTGTAATTTTTTTTTCAAAGTTTCATTTCTGCTTCGAGATATGTAAATATTAGCCAACTTTGAACTTTTGTTTTCTCTTGTCGAAAATGGGCTTCATTAAACTATTGTCTGTTACTTATTTGGGTGCCATTTTAATAGTTCTATGTTAAGAGGAAATATAAAATTTAACTATTTCAAGCAAAACATCAACCCGATTGTAAGTCCCTTTTTACGTGAAGTGTTTATCTATTAGCTGCTTAATCGTTATTGTATCATTTCACAACACTGTCTTTAAGTTTCGAATATGTTGCGTGGTGATTAATACTATAATCTGTTATCACATTCTGGAACAGCAAAGAAAAAAATTTGGTTCCTCAGTTGGTTTGGAGCAAATTTGGCTTTCTCTCTTGCAAAACTATCTTCATTGCATCGCTAACATGTTTCCCAGTTTTGTTTTATCAAAGGTATATCCCAACCATATTTCGAATAATCATATATTATGGTTAAAATATACTTGTATCCTTTATTGTATTTGAAAAGCAATGTTATTTCACACAAATCGTCTTGAAAAATATCATTTAGCCATTTAGTAATAACTTTACTTCTGGAATATCTTATCCCCTCAGGAGTAAGAAGCTCTTGAGAAATATTGCAAAACTTTGTTGGTAACATAACCAACTTCTTTCAGCTCTTCAATAATAGAAACAATTTTGTTTGTAAGTGAAGTACTGCCATATTCTCTGGAAGCTATGAGAAGTTATAATCTATCAAACAATTCATTAGGATTATTCTGCTATACAGGTAAAAACTGGTTGTAAATTTCATCTTTATATATTCCACTTCCGACTATCTCCTATTAAATGTAGTTTCAGGTGGTTTTCATCTCCTAAATGGTTATTCTCATTCGTAAGATGACCACGTTCTTTATATTTCTGCAAATTATTGTCGGAATATCCATTTGGAAAGTTTTTAAACAATAATTCAAACACTCCTTTCTCACATCAGTTATGTAATCACCTATTTTAATGTTATTATCAGGCAAACACTTAATTACTGACTCTCCAAGGAACCATATGTTTCCATTTCGATAAATGCCAATTGTTGTATCACACAAAGAATTGAGAAAGAGTTTGCTGTTTCTTTGTTAAAGGATCTTCTTCTGATTTAATTTCCAAAACTGTTTCTTTAGGTTTATTTGACACAGAATGCAGTGTATCCAAAACTAAAATATTGTTGTATTTCACCTGCAGATCACACCAAACATCGTCTAATTAAATGCAGAATTGGGCAATACTTCATTCGGATCTACTATATCTTCTTTATTTGTACAAGGGAAATATCGCATTACTTCCATTAATAACAAAATGGTCGGTAATTGCTGATATTTCTACTGTATTGTTTTAAAAAACACATTTATGTTTTCAAATATAAGTCCATTTGTATGTTCCAACCACGAAATAATAACACAAGTTTTTCCACATGAAGAAGGACCACTTATTTTACATTATATATTTGATGGTAAAAATGCCATGTTTCTGTTCGATTACAAGTTATTTCTTATTTACAACTATCAGCAGAAGTACATTTTGATTTATAACCTTTAGACAGTATCATGTAATGTATCATAATGTAATGTAAGCTACTACTGTAACATACTAATGTAAAACTATAAATGTAAGTCTATATATAGGTTCGCATTGAGTTGAAAATAATAGCTCATACTAAACCTATCAAAAAAGGAAGTGGTGAATTAAATACAATGATTAATAAATTACCATTTCAATTGCATTTACCAAAACACCAATATTGCAGACCAGGTACTAAACTTGTAAAACATCTGGCATGGAACGATTAAGGAATAAACTATGGATAATGCATGTAAAGAACACAATATAGTTTATGATCCAATAAACAATTTGAAAGAAAGACATATAGCAGATACAATTCTAACTGATGAAGCAGCAAATATAAGGAAGAATCCATCCACATCTACAGGTGAAAGACTTGGAGCTTCTGTCATTGACAAAGTCATGCATGCAAAGGTAAAGAGAGAAATGAGCGTAAAAAGTAAAACTAAAAAAGAAAGAAAGAAGGAATCATTCTGTTCCTATTTACAGCATTAACAGCCCTTAGATCAATCCCTGGAGGAGTTTTGGCATTTATTACAGCAGTTAAATCAAAATGTAAAGGAATGTATTTGAAACCCTATAAAGATGGACAAGGATGAAAAAACTCGAAACTAGGAAAAATATGCAGTTACCATTGGTGACCTAACCTACAAGATTGTGATACTGGTAGGATCTTATGAGTTGGATGACTTAGAAACATTCATTAAAGCACCATTACCTGAAAATGTACATTTCTGATTACGTGTAAATCGAAATATGTAAACTAGTGTGATGTATAGTAATGTAGATTACGATTTCACCAAGGAAAATTCAATTGTATATATGTGGGGTAATGAATGGAGAGTATGTCAAGCTAATCAATTGCACAAATCGTCAATACAGGTTAATATATTGTCAGTGAATGAATGTCATATAAATGTTAATATTGTAGGCAGTTCATATTTTAATAGGAAACCAACATATACACTACATGAATACACGTGTGCTGTGGCTCCAGGATATAAAATAATTTAAAAATTGTATACATTGGTATATCTGCCAGTAATAGTTGACCATGTTGATGAAATAGTTGTATCAATTGTCGATCAAGGTGGTAAAGTGATTCATTTTAGAAATGAAGAAATTACCATCCATTTACATTTTAGAAAACCTATATCAACAGTTTCATTCCCTGTGCATTACAATAAACTTATATGGACGTTATGAAGGTGGTTATTTTATTTTATTATTTTATATTTATTTACTACAGATTCCCATGAATCCTGTATGACTCCTTCTTTGGGATAAGCACAAACCATATTTAAGAAGTATCTCACTAAGTACTGTATTTCGAAGAAAGGAAGTATAAAAGGAGGTAAACACAAGCATGAAATGTTCGCATCAAATAAGTTAACTGTGAAGTTAACACTTGGCATCAAATTGTTTTTAAAGGAATTAGGATATACAGTTAATAGGAATCGAAGACATACTTAATGTTGAAGAACCAATCACTTATAAAAATGCAATCACCAATACAGAAATACATGTGTTGGACCATTTCGAGCAGGTCCCTATACATTTCTATTGGAAATAAGGATTGCCACAGTAAATCACAATATTTACACATTGCCATCGAAATCAGGTTTAAGGTTTAGAAGAACTATTAAAAAGACACCCGATTCAAGTAATCCAGTAACTACATGAATAGTGAGAAACAGAAGACTTAATTTAGTCGATAGAATCGCATATCTGCTCAATGGTGTTGAAATTGACGAAACATAAGATGTTGGAATTATTTCCATAATAAAGAACTATCTCTCGGAAACTGTAAACAATATTTATACAATGCTTATGGCTGGGTGGAGCAATGCTAATAATTATACACTTCATATAAACCAAGGTGGAAAATACGAAGTTGTTATACCATTAAGTATGGTACTTGGCTTTGCTGAGGACTACAAAAATGTAATATTAATAATATTAAATGCTAAACAAGAATTAGCTATTTTATTTGGTAATACACATTTGAATGCCATATATGATACAGCTAATAACAAGGAAGGTGTACCATCTGAATTACACACTGTTGAATAACTAATGCTACATATTGAGATTAACACTCATGAACATGTGAAGTTTTTAAAACATATCAAAAAGTGAAGAATCTAGATATTGAATTCAGACTATGCGCTTTATAGACATTTCCAATGCTTGCAATATCACAAAAAGTCATTTGGAATGTGAAATCAATTTTTTTCATCTATAAAACCATGATTTGTCATTATTTTTTTTCAAACAAACTGACAAAACAATTTAAAAGTTCATATATCTATATTCGATGATAAATTGTGATATGAAAAATATTAAACTTTATCTGAACAGTCAAGCTTACCACTATATGGATTTAAATATGAACTTATAAAATGGGTAATTCCATATTTTCTACAATATGAACTCAAAGTTCCAGGAAATATATTATAACAAAATCAGCTCACCAATCCTAGAACCTGAATAATTTTAAACCAGAGGAAATTGATTTCTATTTGATGTAAGTAAACAAGACAACACAATTATCAATGGCATAATTGATTCACAAATTAAAATTATTGCAAATATACCTATTCCAGAAAATACACAAGCTTAAGCTCTGATAGTGGCACAATAGATTAGCAAAATACAATGTAAGAGATAAGCTAGTGAAAATAATTAATCGAGTCAGTAGGCGACAAACTACAACTACGAGATGTTTTGCAATGTACAAGGATTATATCTGTAGAAATATTTATCATTAAAAAATTAGCTATTAATGATATGGAAGAAAATACAACTGTATTCAGCTTTAAAGTACCCTTTGGGTAGAACTACAAGAAAACTAATAGATGGATTGCCAATCACCACCATGGTTTAAAATGGGAGAGTGACTGTAAGGAATATGAGAATATTGAAGGTATTTGCCAACATTACCTAAATAATTTTGAAATATGTGTAGGTGGGATCGTGCCAAAACTCATTTTAGAAAGTGTGTATAACAGGAAAGTAATAGTTTTTCATAAGGTATACAATTGCCCATCATTCAAACAATTACATAAAACACACAGATCTAATTCAAAATTTTTCTCTACAGAGGATACCCAAATGATGCAATGATGCCCAAATGGGGTGAAACAGATCATGATGATTCTCCTCCTATATAACCTGTGGATATTATTCGAGTGATATGGCATTTTTTGGGATGAGTGAAATTTAGTATAAAAAGTATTTGATTGTGTATAATCCAATATTTTTTAAAGATGGATCAATAAGACAACTAAATCACCTGTTTCTGCATACAGAAATCAAAGTGTAAATTGAATATCAGCAAGTTATTAACATGTTGGAGTAAACCATTTCGACTTTAGTTTGGAAAGAAATAATTTTTTTTAACATTCTCTAGTATCAAAATGTAAATAAATTTGTGAAACAAGCTGTGTTTGTATATATTTTGTTAATAATATGTGTCTTATAATGATTTTGTTTCCTTTTTTATTTGTTTAACATGTCATTAGTAAAATAATACTTGTCTCATAAGAAATGAAAAAAAATACATTGATCTCAACAGAGACATTCTTAAAGATGTCTGGTTTCCATCAAAACATTTACAATTGTTGTAATAATAAATTCAGAGTAAAAGATAACTCGAGTGGTTTTCCATAAATAGGTATATAATATACCATACCGGATAAGGCATGGTTGATATAAGTTAGTTTCTGGGTTCGAAACTCATCTAGGTATGATTGTAGTTTAGTTTATGGGTTGAGTTCTGGCTGAGATGTGGCTGATAATAGTTAGTATATAAATACAAAAGGAACAATCAACAAATCACGTAATTAATAAAAATACATAAAATAAATGTCGGTAATTCGTTCATGCACATCAAAAAGGTAGATGTTCTCAATTTTATAGATTCTTAAACTTAAATGTATTGCATGGAATATTTCCAAGGAAACATTATTAGTTAATAAATTGATACTCATTTCGATATCTTAGACGTATAGTGTTTGCCATTATTACAAGACATAAAAAAATGGTTACATTTAGAGATTTACAGCCTTAGCAGTTTGACCGCTCCATGTCCAGAGACACAAACCTTCAAGGTTTAATTTCAACATTTTTCCAATACTACCAACTACAAAACCAAGATCTCAGAGGGTGCCTGCCTGACTCCAACAAGACCCCATGGAAAGTATTTTGGTTTTATAATACCCTGGGGAATGTATGTCTTTTCACAAAGCAAGTTGCAAGGTCCTTGGTCCATCCTGTTGGGCATGACAGTTCAGGTCAATGATTTTAACCAACAAGGATACCAGGGTCAAAATGTCTTCACAGCTGAATTTAAACTCTAGAAAATAATTGTGTTTTTGTACTTTATAAAATTAATATTCACCTTCCAAAACCCTTTATTCAGGAAAATATACAGAAATTAAAAAATGAACACGTAATCATAAAACAATTTTTATTTCCCTGTACAGACTAATCTTTACAAAAAAATCTTATAAAATATAGTTATAACCATAGTGAAATCATGATCATACACCTAACAGAAAATATATGTACATGATAAACGTAAATATGATTAACAATATTCGCATTAAGAAAACACGAACATAAAGCATAACAAGTTTCTTGACTTCGATAAAATTTATTGAAAATAAAAAATATTTAATTTTAAATTTAAGGTTTACACAAATAATAGGTGATGTCTTAACACTAAAAAATGTAATACTTCATTTAATTAAACAATATTTACATTTAAAGTTTAGAAAAAAATAAAATAATATTACCTATAAAAAGTGTACCACATTCTTAGAAAAGTTTAAAGACGGATTATAGCAAGCATAAATTATTTTTTTATGGATTATACTTTCTTTTTCTATAAAATATACATCGATTCATTGTGTATTTTGATCTATAATACATTTGATATTCATTTTAATTCACCAATAATTAAAAAGTATTTATTTTTATTAAACAGGCATTATTTTAGTGATAAATTAAATGTTATTCATTTCTCCAAGGATGAAACTTAGCAGAGAGGTTTGTCCTAGAAGTTGGGGGTGAGGGTTGAAGATATTTGAAATGCATAGGTGCGGGAAGGGACGGGACTGAGTCTTTGACCTTCTGACTTCTGGTTGGAGGGGAGAAATCAGGCTTCTTGGGTGTTACCTGGGAATTTGAAATTTTTATAAATAGAGCTTTAGCCTCTACATCCCCTTCCACTGTTTTCAGTTTTTTGTCAGTTTGGTTCGCCTTACCATGTCATGTTCGTATGATGATTATTAACTTGGCTTTTCTACCCAAGACTTCAACAGAGAACTTGCAGATTTTAACTCGGATTATTTTAATGATTTATTGAACGGGCCTGATGTTTGGCGAATAATTTATTCGATTTTTTGGACGATGACAATGAGGAAAGTGGTTCTCCTGTACAGCCCTTTCTCTTGTTAATGCCTTCCTTAGAGCTGTCACAGTCAACTCCAGTGTAAGGATTAAATATACCATCAACTACAACATCGAGAGCAAGTATAGAGATGTCTGTGGTCACAAGACCTACAACATAGAGAATGCAAGTATATTGATGGCTTCAGTAATGAGACCTACAGCAATGCCTCCTGCATCAAAAGGTACAGCAACACCTCCAGCGTTCAGAGCTACAGCAATACCTCCGGCATCCAGAGCTACAGCTACATTTCCGATGTCCAGAAGTACAGCGAAGTCTCTGGTGTTCAGAGCTACAGCGATGCCTCGGGCATTGAACTTGGAAGCTCTAGATTTGACAACAGATATCAAATCAGGTGAGCAATGTGTAAAAAATCAGCAACGTGTTAGTGTTACACTCCACAAGATTTAACGCTTATAACCTCAAATAATGTGTGGGAAGATATGTCTAACAACTTCTTACTCCAAGAGTTGAAAGAGTTTTTTACAGTTTAATTTTGTGTCTTCTGCTGCTCCAAGTATACTGTCTCATGAAATATTATCTCCTGAATCACTGCAAACTAAATTAATTTCCCCACCTCCTCCTTTGTTCATACCTTCACCACAGTATATAATATAAAATCCAATATCATCACCTCCTTCACCTGCTTCACCACCACACCCCACCACCTGTTGTTTCTGTAAAGAAACCGAAATTAAGCTTCTCTATTAACTACAAACATGCAAAAAATGTATGCACCAATTTAATATAAAAAATCTTGGTGAATACCATGATTTATATTTAAAAAGTGATGTATCCTTTTTCTGATGGTTTTTAGTTATTTACTAAGGAAAATGTATTACCTGGTGTTTATAATGTTATTCCTTATTATTTGTCACCTGTATTTTATTTATTTATTTATTTGAATTATTATTCCTATTTTAGAAGATATATTCGAAAATTCTAGAAACACATGTATAAATTCATATAATTTAGATCCAACATGATATTTTACAGCACCAGATTTATTGTGGGAAGGAATGTTAAAAATGACTAAACAAGCACTAGATTTATTACATAACTATGATATGATTTTAATAATGTAAAAAGGAATTAGAGGTGGAATATCACAATGTTGCAAACGATATGTAAAAGATAATAACAAATATTTAGATGATTTTAACCATAATTAAGATCAAATTATTTAGCATACCTCGATGCAAATAATTTATATGGTTGGGCAATGTCTCAATATTTATAATATGTAGGTTTCGATTGGGTTTACTATACATTATATGATTTCGATTACTGAAGTGTAAAATATTAAATTTGAATGAGGATTCTGAGTATGGTTATATATTAAAGTTGATTTCGAGTATCCACAAGAACTGCATAATTTACATAAAGATCTTCCATTTTGCCCAGAAAATAAGGTAGTTCCAAAGACAAATCAATATAAATTATTAACAACTTTAGATAACAAACAAAAGTATGTAATTCACTATTACAAATTGAAACAGTGTCCAAAGAATGTTTTAAAACTTACAAGAATACATAGAAAATTGACATTTAATTGATCTGATTGGTCAAAGAAGTACATGGATTTTAATACATTTATGAGGACTAATGCAAAAAAGATTTTTACAAACTGATGAATAATTCAGTTTTTGGTAAAATTATGGAATATATAAGAAACAGAGTAAACATAAGATTAATATCAGATGCAGAAAACTTTGAAAAGTTAGTATCAAAACCAAATTTGAAAAGAAGTACTATATTTAATGATAATCTTGTGGCATTTGAAACAAATGACTATCCGTCGAGCAATATTCATAATAAGCCTCAAATAAATAAAACAGTTTTAGGCAAAATGAAAGATAAGTGTAATGCGAAAATAATGAATGAATTTGATGGTTTAAGAGCAAAAATGTATCCATATAGAGTTGGCCATATAGAAAACAAAAAATCTGAAGGTGTGAAAAAATGTGTAGTTAATAAGAGAATTAATTTTGAAGATTGTAAGAAATGTGTGTTTGATGAGAAAAGTTAATATAGGACAATGCATTTGATAAGAAGTGAGAAACACAAAATATTAACAATCGAAGTTAATAAAATAGCTCTGAGTCCTTGTGATAACAAGAGAATTATACTAGAAAATAAAATTGATACTTTGCCATATGGATATCAATTTTTTTTAATTTTATTTTTAGTGAGAGTTGGGACCCAATTTGGGTCCCAACTATTTCTGAAAGAATTTTTTTTTATTGAGTAGTGGGAAACTTTGAATCTCACTTATTTCTGAAAGAAAAGATTTATATTTTGAGGATATTAACATTAATAATTAATCATTCTAATCAAATAGCAAAAATTTAAACTTCTTTAATTTCCATAACAACATCGATATCATAACCATCAAAATCAATTAATTTTCCATTTTCATCTCTAATTTCTGGAACAATGTTGTTAAATTGCTCATTATTAATTTTATACAGAATTGGAATTGAGGACTCATAAATAACATAGTCTCTAAAACCAGACATCGTTTTAGTTGGAAAACTAGCAATTATATTAGTCTCCAAATGGTTAGATTCATCTTTTTTTTTATTTTAAATATGACATATGCCAAATTATAATGCACATTGATTGTTTTATATGGATTGAAATTAGGTAATTTAGTACCCACAATAATGTTATCTTTTTCAATAGTTGATTTTCTTTGAAAACATAGAATATCAAACAAGTGATTATCAAGTTTAATATCAAACTTGGTGTTATTAATTAGTCTATTTTTCAAATTGCCTGCTGGTATTTCAATGTTGTTTGGTGAAAATGGTTCAATCAAATTTATTGCTTCGTTTAAAGTTTCAATATCATATTGGCCTCTGGGAATATTTAAAATGGCATTTTTATCAACAACAGGACTCAGTTTTTCAATTGCAGTTATAGTATTGTACCAGATATTTGGTGTTAAAAATTTTTCCATTAAAAACTAATTAATGCAATCGATTTATCTTTATGAATTATACCATAGTGAAGTTTCTTCTTTAGAATAGAACTATTGTTTGTTAACTTGAACATTTTTTATTATCCATTTATTACAAAAACGATTTAATTAAATGAAGAAGCAGAAGCCACAGCAACCTAAGCTGCGCAAGGTTGATTGGGGTTTTGGTGTTTTAATTTCTGAGGAAACTTCCAAGAATAAAATAAGTGGTGAGTTATTGCCCGATAATATTCGTGTGGTAATTGTTGGGCCATAGAACTGTGATAAAACCAATTTAATCATTAATTTTATTTATAAAACAGAATGGCTATATTTTAATGAACTCTATGTTTGATCTAAAAGTTTTAATCAACCAAAATATATTCAATTACAAGACGATTTTGAAGTGATATCCAAAATTTTAATGAAAAAATTGCTTATTTTTAAAGTAGCAATGGTGAAATGGTCACACTAGATCAATGGGAAAATAATTACATAGTTATTTTTGATCATGTAATATTGACTGCGCAAGATGTAGTCTACGAATTAGAAATCGGCATAAAAATATTGATTTTTTGTTATCTTGCCCAGACAAATTCCGGAGTCCCCAAGCAATTAGTACGAGAAAACACAAATTTCCTGTGCAAATTTCAATAAGATGAAACAAACTTCAGACATATATATTACGATTTTTTTGGAGGAGACACAAGTTTTGAGGAATTTAAAGAGATATGTGCCAAGTACTTGGACGGAAATTATGGTTTTATTAAAATAGATATGAACAGAAAAATAGATATGAACTGAAAAATTATCGATTGTAAGTACAGAAATAAAGTTAAAGAGTTTATTGTATTTTAACACTTATTGTATATAAATAATGACATATATAATTATTCTCGCTATTACAAATATAATTTTTGCACTATCCAAAAAAGAGAATCAGACAAAATCTGTTATAATTTTTTAAAATAAATATGGCTATCTAGAGAATGATTCTAATTCGCTTTCAAAAATTGATGCTGAAAAATTTCTATTTCTGAAAAACATGAAGAAATTGCTTAAGAAGCGACAAATTTTCTTTATTTTAGCTCAAAATTTAATGTTTATAATGGTGAGACTAACCTGCGCTATATTTTTTTAAAGAAGTGGTAAATTTGCTTGATTGTGGGGTAAATTTTCTTGATTTTGGGGTACATTTGCTTGTTTTTTAGAATGCATAAGTTCTTAAATTTCAAAACATGAATTTCGAGCAAATAACCCATATTTTGGCCTCAAATTGCTTGATTTATTTATGAAAATGTGAAGTGGTCCAGAATCGGGCATTTACAACTTCTGAGATGGAAGGGCAGAGAAGCAAACTCACCTTTCGAGCAAGCCAGCCTCGGCGAGTAACTTTCAAACACTTGAAACGAATTCCCATCATGTCATTAACAAAATACGTTTATCCCATTAAAAAATATTTTTAAATCTAAATATATTCTAAAACTTTTACCCAAATATCAAAGAAATATCTAACAAACGAACCAATTTAAGATAATTACAAATAACGACAGAAATATTATATTATTCGATGTTCAAACTCATCGCCTCTCAAGACTTGAACTAAATATTAGAAAAATCCGTTTTCCAGTCTTCAAACATTTTTTATCCATACATTTTAACAGCTAACACGATTCGATAAGCATTTTAAACGTACGTACGTATATTTTCTAAAATATGTGTTTGCGTCTTGATTTCTTTACGAAACTATAAGTTTCTAATCAATCTTCGTACACGCGTATTACTGTCTCTAAAAATAAATGTACAGGAAATCACACTGAAAAAGTATTTCCTTATCACTATCATTTAAGTCTGAAGATTCTGTAACCCCAAAATTTCCTATAAATGAATTTTAACACAAGCTCCGTCGGAAACGTTACACAGTGAAAGTTTAAAATTCTCGTAGCGAATACATATAGACTATCTACGGAAATCCTAGCCGAATGACGAACGGATTATTAAAAAAATAATAACCTTATGAAAACTTCCAAATTAAGGGCACTATTTTGCACACTATAACCTGTCGCAATAAAATAATTTGTCCTTCAACGAAACGTTTCACATGAAATATTAAAAACTTGCTACAATGACACGTTTTAAATTATTATTGATTCAAAATTTCACTTCCCTGGGAAAAATAAATAGTTCACTTACAGTGTTTCATGTATTTTCCTATCATGAAAGATGTCTCAGTAAAATTATGATGAAGATAAACTTAAAAACGGAAATCGCCTATACTTAGTGAGAAAATATAAGCACGATCTAACCGAACGATATGAATTAAAAAACTCCTGATACTTGCTCAAAGAAATAAACTATACAATAATTTAAAATGAATAATAAGTAACTTTAAAAAACAATAAACACAAGTAAATATATTAACGGAATCGCTATCAACACAATCTCTAACAACGACAGTTGAAATCCCACGAACTCTCGTAGATCAGATTCACAAACATATTCCACACGAAATTATTGCCGATAATCGATGCTTATAAAAATAAAATCTACATTATTTTATTAACACGCATAAATAATATTGCGGGGCCTATCGCATATGGTGTTACGAAGGGTAGGATATGAAAGTACAAATATATACCATCTCCAGAGCTCTGACCTCCGTCGTCGTCAAAAGTTTTCGTAAAACTGACATGAGGCAGAGCGAGACAAGTCCGGTAGAGAGTCAGCGTGAGAGCGCACCAGGTATTGTTTCACTCCCCCACCCATGAGACCCCAACAAGCCGGGTAGACAGCCTGCGTGAGGGCGCGCCAAATATTGTTTCACTCCCCCAGGCATGAATCCTCCTACAAGCCCGGTAGACAGTCTGCGTGTAGGTGCGCCAGGTATTGTTTCACTCCCCCAGCACTGAGTCCCCCTACAAGCCCGGTAGACAGCCTGCGTGAGGGCCCGCCATGTATTGTTTCACTCCCAAAGCCATGAGACCCCCTACAAGCCCGGTAGACTCTGCATGTAGGCGTGCCAGATATTGTTTCACTCCCCCAGCCCTGAGTCACCCCACAAGTTTAGTAGACAGTCTGCTTGAGGCGCCACCAGGTATTGTTTCACTCCCCCAGCAATGAACCCCCCACAAGCCTGGCAGACAGTATGCATGAGGGCACACCAGGTATTTCTTCACTCCACTAGCCCTGAGTCCCCTACAAGCAGGGCAGACAGTGTGCGTGAAAGCACGCCAGGTATTGTTTCACTCCCCCAGCCTAGAGCCCCAACAAGCCCGGTAAAAAGTCTGTGTGACGCCACGCCAGGTATTGTTTCACTCCCCCAGCCATTAGTCCCTCTACAAGCTGGGCAGACAGTCTGCATGAGGGCGCGCCAGGTATTGTTTCACTTCTCCAGTCCTGAGACCCCCTACAAGCAGGCAGACATTCTGCGTGAGGGCGCGCCAGGTATTGCTTCACTCCCCCAGTCCTGAGTCCCCCTACAAGACCGGTAGACAGTCTGTGTGAGGGCGCACAAGATATTGTTTCACTCCCCCCGCCCTGAGTACCACCGAAAACATGGGTACAGTCTGCGTGAATAAGTACGAGGTATTGTTTCACTCCCTCGAGTCATGGGACCCCATACAAGACGGGCAGACAGTATGTGTGAGGGCGGGCCGGGAATATTTTCACTCACCCAGCCCTGAATCCCCCTACAAGCCCGGTAGACACTGTGAGAGGGCGCACCAGATATTGTTTCACTCCCCCAGCAATGAGTCCCCCTACATGCCCAGTGGATAGCCTGTGTGATGCCGCACCAGGTATTGTTTCACTCCCTCGGCCATGAGTCCCCCTATAAGCATGGTAGATATTCTGTGTGAGGGCGCGCCAGGTATTGTTTCACTCCCCCAGCCATTAATTCCCCTACAAGATCGGTAGACAGTCTGCGTGAGGCCGCGAAAGGTATTGTTACACTCCCTCAGCCATGATTCCCCCTATAAGCATGGTAGGTATTCTGTGTGAGGGCGCGCCAGGTATTGTTTCACTACCCCAGCACTGAGTCCCTTACAAGCCCGGGAGACAGTCAACGTGAAGGTGTGCCAAATAATGTTTCACTCTCCCAGCCCTGAGTCCCCCTAGAAGCCGGGCAGACAGTCTGCGTGAGGGCGCGCCAGGTATTGTTTCACTCTCCCAGCCATGAGTCCCCCTACAAGACCGATAGACAGTCTCCATGAAGATACGACAGGTACAAGCCCAGAAGACAGACTGCTTGAGGGCGCACCAGGGATTGTCTCACTCCCCTGGCCCTGAGCCCCCTACAAGCCGGGCAGACAGTCTGTGTAAGGCTTTGCCAGGTATTGTTTCACTCCCCCAGATATGAGTCCCCCTACAAGCCTGGTACACAGTCTGCGTGAGAGCGTGAGTGGTATTGTTTCACTCCCCCAACACTTAGTCCCCCATCAAGCTCGGTAGAGAGTCTGCATGAGCCCGCCCCATGATTTATTTCAATCCCCTAGTACTGAGTCCCCCTACAAGCACAGTAGACAGTCTGCATGAGGCAGTGACAGGTATTGTTTCACTCCCCCAACAATGAATCCCCCTACAAGCCGGGCATACAGAGTGTGTCAGGCCGCGCCAGGTATTGTTTATCACCACCAGCCTTCAGTTCCCCTACAAGCCTGGTAGACAGTATGCATAAGGGAACACCAGGTATTGCATCACTCCCCTATTCATGAATTCCCCTACAAGCCCGGTAGACAGTCTGCATGAGGCCGCCCCAGGTATTGTTTCACGCCCCCAGCCCAGAGTCCCCTATAAGCCAGTTAGACAGTCTGTGCTAGTACGCCCCACGTATTGTTTCACTCCCCCAGCATTGAGTCCACATACAGGTAGGCAGACAGCTTGCGTGAAAGCGGCCCAGTATTGTTTCACTCCCCTAGAATTGAGTCCCCATACAAGCCAGGTAGACAGTCTGTGTGAGGCCGCCGCTGGTATTATTTCACTCCCCCAGCCCTGAGTCCCCCTACAAGCCCGGTAGACAGTCCGTGTGAGGGCGCGTCAGGTATTGTTTCACTTCCCCAGTCCTGAGTCCCCCTACAAGCCGGGCAGACAGTCGGCATGACGACGCGCCAGCTGTTGATTCACTACCCCTGGTCTAAGTCCCCTACGAGCACGGTAGACAGTCTGTTTAAGGGCGAACCAGTTATTGTTATTCTCCCCCAGCCCTGAGTCCCCCTTCAAGCCCGGTAGAGAATCTGCATGAGGGAGCACCAGGTATTGTTTCACAGCCTCTGCCATGATTCCCTCTACAAGCCCGGTTGACAGTCTGTGTGAGGGCTCGTCAGATATTGTTTCACTCCCCCAGCACTGAGTCCCTTTTCAAGCTCGGTAGACAGTCTATGTGAGGCCGTGCCAGGTATTGTTTCACTCCCCCAGCCATGAGTCCCCCTTCAAGCCCGATAGACAGTCTGCATGAAGATGCGACAGGTATTGTTTCACTCCCCCAGGCATGAGCCCCTTACAAGCCCGGTAGACAGTCAACTTGAAGGTGTACCAGGTAATGTTTCACTCCCCCAGCCCTGAGTCCACCTACAAGCCAGGCAGACAGTCTGTGTGAGGGAGCGCCAAGTATTGTTTCACTCTCCCAGCCATGAGTCCCCCTACAAGCCCGATAGACTGTCTGCAGAAGGATGCGCCAGGTATTGTTTCACTCCCCCAGGCATGAGCCTCTTAAAAGTTCGGTAGACAGTCTTCATGGGGGGTGCGAGGTATTGTTTCAATCCCCCAGCCATGAGATCCCCTACCAGCCAGGCAGACAGTGTGCGTGAAAGCACGCCTGGTATTGTTTCACTCCCCCAGCCTAGAGCCCCTACAAGCCCTGTACAAAGCCTGCGTGAGGCCGTGCCAGGTATTATTTCATTCTCCTAGCCATGAGTCCCCCTACCAGCCTGGTAGACAGTCTGAGTGAGGGCGCGCCAGGTATTGTTTCACTCCCCGAGCCATGAGTCTCCATACAAGCCGGGCAGACTGTCTGCATGAGGGTGCGACAGGTATTGTTTCACTTACCCATCCCTGAGCCATCCAACAAGCCCGGTAGACAGTCTGCGTGAGGACGCGCCATGTATTGTTTCACTCCCCCAGTCTTGAGTCCCTCTACAAACCGGGTAGACAGTCTGTGTGAGGGCGCGCCAGGTATTGTTTCACTCCCCGAACCATGAGTCCCCATACAAGCCGGGCAGACTGTCTGCATGAGGGTGCGACTGGTATTGTTTCACTCCCCGAGCCATGAGTCCCCATACAAGCCGGGCAGACTGTCTGCATGAGGGTGCGACAGGTATTGTTTTACTTCCCGAGCCATGAGTCCCCATACAAGCCGGGCAGACTGTCCACATGAGGTTGCGACAGGTATTGTTTCACTTACCGATCCCTGAGCCATCCAACAAGCCCGGTAGACAGTCTGCGTGAGGACGCGCCATGTATTGTTTCACTCGCCCAGTCTTGAGTCTCTCTACAAACCGGACATACAGTTTGCGTGAAAGCGGCCCAGTATTGTTTCACTCCCCTAGAATTGAGTCCCCATACAAGACGGGCAGACTGTCTGCATGAGGATGCGACAGGTATTGTTTCACTCCCCGAGCCATGTGTCCCCATACAAGCCCGGTAGACAGTCTGCGTGAGGACGCGCCATGTATTGTTTCACTCCCCGAGCCATGAGTCCCCATACAAACCGGGCAGACTGTCTGCATGAGGGTGCGACAGGTATTGTTTCACTTACCCATCCCTGAGCCATCCAACAAGCCCGGTATACAGTCTGCGTGAGGACGCGCCATGTATTGTTTCACTCCCCCAGTCTTGAGTCCCTCTACAAACCGGGTAGACAGTCTGAGTGAGGGCGCGCCAGGTATTGTTTCACTCCCCGAGCCATGAGTCCCCATACAAGCCGGGCTGACTGTCTGCATGAGGATGCGACTGGTATTGTTTCACTCCCCGAACCATGAGTCCCCATACAAGCCGGGCAGACTGTCTGCATGAGGGTGCGACAGGTATTGTTTCACTCCCCGAGCCATGAGTCCCCATAAAAGCCCGGTAGACAGTCTGCGTGAGGACGCGCCATGTATTGTTTCACTCCCCGAGCCATGAGTCCCCATACAAACCGGGCATACTGTCTGCATGAGGGTGCGACAGGTATTGTTTCACTTACCCATCCCTGAGCCATCCAACAAGCCCGGTAGACAGTCTGCGTGAGGACGCGCCATGTATTGTTTCACCCCCCCCCCCCCCGCGTTGAGTCCCGCTATAAGCTGGATAGACAGTCTGCGTGAGGCCGCGCAGATATATATAGAGTCATATAATTATCTATAGGATAGGAATATTCACATATAATTATCTATGAGATAGGAATATATACATATATTTATCAAAAAGGAAGGAGTATACATATAACGTAGCAGTGGAGCGAAAAAGATATCAAAACTGCTAGTTTCCAAATAAATTTCTAAAAGTTTTTCTCTAACGTTTAAGTAATTTGATGATAATCGATTTAAGTGATTTTTTTGTAGAAAAGGTAGATGTAATTCCGCATGAAAACGTAATTACTCGGTATAAAACTAAAAATCCTTTGGGAATTATATGTTTGTTTTATATACTTTTCGATAAGGTGTTTGGTATAAATATGAATTAAGTATCAAAATGTTTTAGAATTGTTTGGTGGATGGAGAACTGTTTATAATCGGTATGTCTTTATGTAATTTATGACTAACTGAATAGAAGTAATATCATTTTATGAGTTTATGGGTTTATAAGTCTTCTTGTTTGTAGGATGTATTCGGAGAGAAGGAATCGATTCAGCTTTAGTGCGATTATAGCTATTAGTTTCAACATTGCTTTGAAATATGTTCTGTTTTTAAACGTGTATGGTTAATTCGAAATTTGTTTTGTCTGAAAAAAGATTTTTATACTCGGTTCTGTCAGCTGTATAATTTATATAATATATAACGATTTTGTTGGAAGTCGGAAATTTGTAACACCCATGAAAATAGGGTTTTATGCATACAATTAACTGAAATTATTTTCCTGTTCTCTTTGCTACACATATCGTCATGCAAGAGTTAAGGTAATATTTTTCACACATGTCACTTATATGATTTCAACTGCCTATGTAAATGTTATTAATTTTTATTAATTATATTTGTTCTTAGGTCGTACGATATTGAAAACTTAGATGTATGGTGGCAATAATATAAATGTGTAATTTTGATAGGTTAGTGCATTTTTCATTGTGTATTTATTTTTAAATAATTAATATTTATTTTTGGTGTGATCTCAATTTTGTAAGTCTTTCTACTGTTTATTGTATTATATCTCAGTTCCGAGATCACGTATTCTATGGTTTTTCTTCATTTATGTCGTTAGAAGTGGTTCATGTGAGTGGTTTGAATAGTTTTGATCCTCATTGGATCAAAGGTTTATCCTGATTGTTGATTGGCTGGTGCTATAGGCCCCCTTAAGCTAGCGTCAGCCTGCGGAGACTAACGCTCTCTTCGCTAGCAGCCTCCAACGACGTCAGACGTAGGGTAGGACCTCCCGTCTGAAGTGGGCGGAGAGGTAGCACTTAGTTTTAGGGTGGGTAGACGTGTCCCTGAACCAACTTTTAAGTAAACTTGTAACCAGCAATGGAGCTTGTGTCAATGTTCGCCCATTCGCGAGGTTAAGTGGTCTCGAGCTAGAGAGTTTAAACACGCCGTCTACTTACGTGTAGAGCGGAGTTCCACGTATCTCCACCTTAATCCTGCTACACCAAATCCTGCAAGAGCATCCTACTTTCGATCCGCTTGATGATTAAAAGATAAGTCCTACCAAAATATCTGACATTTTCATCTGGACCTAATTATATTTACAGTTTGATTCAGCTCGATGTCCGTTAGCACCAATACACAAGCGACGCCATCACGACTTTTATAAGTACGTAAATTTCCAGCACACATACGCCCAGTGCAAAACCTGTGATAAGAGTAGTTTCTACCAGAGCTAGACTGTTTAGTGAGAGCACAATTAGTTTTAACGTAACATTTACTACAGAGAACAGTTTAATTAATTTGATTTTGAAACCAGTATATTCAAGTAGGCTAGGGATGACCACTTTTAGCTTTGTTAGGATGGTGTGTTGTGTTTATAGTTTTTCTCATATTGCCATCAGGGTTTTTAATTATTTCTGATTTAAGCCATTACCATAAAAAAGGAAATGAAAAGTAAAAAGAATGAAATTTATTCAAAGGGCTTATCTGTTTTGTTGTTTTCTGTACTGTAGTGTCAAGTTAACCTATTTCTTACCCAGGGTCTTACATATGTGTTTACTAGAGTTTTCAATTGCCTGTCTTATTTTGACGTACGTACATAAATGATGTACGTGCCAAATGCTAGTTTCTAGAGGGTGATAATGGTAATAAACTTGTTCCCCTACCGGCCCAGGACTGCACCGGGCATTTATACTGAGGCAGCCTAGGTAAGATCACATCCTTTCCCACTGATTTATTGCAAGTCAGCTGTGCAGCCTGGTCACTCAAGTGTAATATATGTTGTCCCATTGTTGCGTATGAAAATTTTACACCATACACAGCACATATCTATTTGAATATAATATGATTATATATCATATTGGCTATCGCAACGAGAATGCCTTGTGTGTGTTCTTCACAGCTCCCTACACACTATATTACGTATTTATATGAAATATAAGCTGTATTCCAAATTAATATCTTACTTATATAGTGTTCGAATCCAAAATGTTTGCTGTTTTCCTTGAATTTTGTTTAAAATGTGGTTTTTGGGAAAAAGTTTGTTGAAATATAGGCACATTTGTCATTTTACAAGTTTGATAGAAGTCATTTCAGGCTGTATACGTGGTATTTCGTTAATATTTTCTCGGAATGTAGTATTTTTTAATAATATTTTTTTATATTTACCCAAATATACACATTTCTGATCAGTATAACGGTAAATCCGACAATCTTGGATTATATCATATGTCAAAGGAATTTGTTAGAAATAGTCTTTATTTTTTCACGTGTATGAAGATTGGTTTAAAACTCATAGATTCGTAAATAAGGCGTACTTTAGATATTACACGTTCGTTTATTATAGCTCACAAGATCCCATCGCGGTCGAAATATTTAAAATATTGCTTTATTTTTTTTTTAATTCTTTTACAATTCCGATACGAATTCCTATCAGATTAGTTTTCGATGCAAACGTGAAATTGACGTATATTTGCTCAAATATACACATTTCTGCTAATCTTAGTTGGGCGTATTTGTAAAAAGAAAAGTTAATAGAATTATTCTTTATTTCGACGTATATGAAACTTTTCCTTATATCGAAAACAAGAAAAAATTAGTTTCGTAGAGATATCTAGACGCAAAAAAAAATGTATTTTTCTGCTATGCACAAATATTTAACAGGTTGAATATGTTCTTTTTTTTTTTTTTACATATATATAACTTTTCACTTCTGTAACGCTATCATTTTAGTCAATCGAATGATATGTAATTTAGAATAACGTTCTTTAAAAACATAACTTACATAAAAAGAATTTGGATTCCGTAAGATTTAGATATTGACACTATATCTTATGTGAAATTATTCGTAATTCTAGTTTCCTGGAAATACTTAAAACTTAAAATTTATTGAAAGTTTAGTGGAAATCGGGATGAATTTTTGCGGATTAAAGTTCGTGGGATTTCAACTGTCGTTAGAGATTGTGTTGAGAGCGATTCCGTTAATATATTTACTTGTGTTTATTGTTTTTTAAAGTTACTTATTATTCATTTTAAATTATTGTATAGTTTATTTCTTTGAGCAAGTATCAGGAGTTTTTTAATTCATATCGTTCGGTTAGATCGTGCTTATATTTTCTCACTAAGTATAGGCGATTTCCGTTTTTAAGTTTATCTTCATCATAATTTTACTGAGACATCTTTCATGATAGGAAAATACATGAAACACTGTAAGTGAACTATTTATTTTTCCCAGGGAAGTGAAATTTCGAATCAATAATAATTTAAAACGTGTCATTGTAGCAAGTTTTTAACATTTCATGTGAAACATTTCGTTGAAGGGCAAATTATTTTATTGCGACAGGTTATAGTGTGCAAAATAGTGCCCTTAATTTGGAAGTTTTCATAAGGTTATTATTTTTTTAATAATCCGTTCGTCATTCGGCTAGGATTTCCGTAGATAGTCTATATGTATTCGCTACGAGAATTTTAAACTTTCACTGTGTAACGTTTCCGACGGAGCTTGTGTTAAAATTCATTTATAGGAAATTTTGGGGTTACAGAATCTTCAGACTTAAATGATAGTGATAAGGAAATACTTTTTCAGTGTGATTTCCTGTACATTTATTTTTAGAGACAGTAATACGCGTGTACGAAGATTGATTAGAAACTTATAGTTTCGTAAAGAAATCAAGACGCAAACACATATTTTAGAAAATATACGTACGTACGTTTAAAATGCTTATCGAATCGTGTTAGCTGTTAAAATGTTTGGTTAAAAAATGTTTGAAGACTGGAAAACGGATTTTTCTAATATTTAGTTCAAGTCTTGAGAGGCGATGAGTTTGATCATCGAATAACGAAATATTTCTGTCGCTATTTGTAATTATCTTAAATCGGTTCGTTTGTGGGATATTTCTTTGATATTTGGGTAAAAGTTTTAGAATGTATTTAGATTTAAAAATATTTTTTAATGGGATAAACGTAGTTTGTTGGAGACATGATGGGAATACGTTTCAAGTGTTTGAAAGTTACTCGCTGATGCAGGCATGTCTTAATAGGTGAGTTTGCTTCTCGCCCTTAGGAAATTCACCAGCTGTCTTGAGACGTGAAATATTGCAGCGGCGTCTTTGACATTGTTGGGTGACCGCGTCGTTTTTGGTTACTTGCGCGGTGTGAGGGGTGAATCTCACATTCTGCTCGCTCCTCGGCGAGGTTAGTTCTATCCGTGCAGGCGAGCTGCCTGGGGCTTTTATCACGTCCCATACAGTTTTCTCTCTTGTGTTCGTATAATTATTAGGTATTTATTTAATTGAAACGTTTTTATTACTATTAATTTACGGGAAAAGCGTGCGATAGGCTTTCGCAATAGCCGAACGATTGTGACGGTCGTATGAGCTAACGAAAGACGCGTCTGTGAAATGATTATACTTACGTGTTTTTAAAAACAGACGTTTGGGTGACCATTTATGTTTACGTTTCTTGATGCGTGTTTTGAGAGCCGATGAGGATGAAGTATGTGTCAGTGTGACTTAGTTTATGTTTATGTTATGAATTTAAGTGTGTAGCTTTGTTAGATTGGAAAGTATGAGTTACTATGCTTATAAAAGGTCTTTTAGATGTGTTTGAACTTGTAGTCTTGTTTGTTGTGGTGGTTTATGTGTAGGGTAAGCGTATGCAATAACGCCATGTGTTTTGATAATTGCATTTTACTAAATAATTTGAACATAATTTCAATTTATTAGAATTAATACACATACAACAACAACAAAATCGAATGTATCAGGTATCAGAATAAACTCTTGAATATTTGTCACTTAGAACTATAAACATATAATAACAAATGTATAGTGGCGACATAGCAGCCATGTAGGCTACAATAACGGCATGTAAAATAACAAAGTCTGTACTATATTTAAACCAATTACACTTTAAGAAATTATGTGTTAGTTATTAAAGAAGGATTTAAAGTTTCCAGATATTAAATTATTATTATTATTTTCTGTCATAGTCATTGCAGACATCACACCAGCCAGTTTTGGCCACTAACACTGCACAATACTTTTCGTGGAACCAACGATTGCATTTTAAGCATTGAATCCGGCTTACATTTTTGCCTGGATCATGAAAGTAGTATCCACCACAATCTTCACAATAATAGTGATACTGTACAGCCACTTTGGCCCCGTTAAGTGATAAAATAATTTCTTGAAAACAAAGAATGAATATAAAATTTTATTTTGTTGAGCTGTACTTTTCTCTATAACTTTAACATCATTCCTTAGAAACAAATAATATGCTGTTTATGCTGTTGAGCTGTACTTTCCCGTATTAACTATAAAATTATTTCTTAAAAACAAAGAATTAATATTTTAATTTATGCTGTTGAGCAGTGATTTCTCTTAGTAAACTATAAAATTATTTCTTAAACCAAAGAATGAAATTTTATTTTATTTCGTAATGTTTAGGCTATTAAAATGCCGAATATTATTTTTTTTTCGCTACAAAGCTTAACAAATTACTTTTTTTTTAATATTGAGTGATTACAAGTTCTCTGAACCTACATACTATAGTTATATTTAGCCCGTACCGCGTATTTTTATAACTGGTGGTATTGCATCTTTGAAGTATGTCGTTATTGTATACTGATGCACTAAATTAATATCTGACATAGGAACACTCTTTCACGAAATATGAAAATTTTATATATAGTACATATTTTTGATGTTATGTCAAAGTCTTTATATCCAAAACGTATGACGCGTCTAGACGTAACATTCTTATTATAAACCGAATAATTTGAAGACAATGTAAATTTCTACTCACTCGGATCAACGCTATACAGCAATGATGTGGTTTCTTATGTGCTGTCGAAACAACGGCGTGACTTACTTACACAAAGTTTGTACCTAAACTGAAGCCTCATACAGGGAGGTTGAAAACTACCTGGGACAGGTTTTTGGGGATTCCTGCAAAAACTAGATATACACATAAACAAAAAAAGTGGCATTATTGTAGCCATGGCATTATTGCATGCCTTTACCCGATTTTATGAAGTAGATGTTTGTAGCTTTGGTAGATAGGGAATTATGAGTTACTATGCTTATAAAAGGGATTAAGACATAATTTATCTTGTCAGAAAGTGCTTAAGATCTAAATGACTTTGCCATTGCATTGGATATCGGATGCGATTCCTAAGCTATGAATTTTATGAATATAGTTTCAATGGTTCGGAAATTATAAGTATGTTTATAAAAGGGCTTAAAGCATAATTGATCTTGTTAGAAAGGATTTGTGGCTTAAATGTCCTTAGCATCGTGATGGATATCGGGTATGATGGTGATTACATTATCTTCAATGGTTTGGAAATTATGAATATATTTACAAAAGTGCTTAACTCAAAATGTATTGTCTGCAGAATCAACGACCAATCACAACACAGCGACTATGGATAGCGTCAGCTGGTATCCCTCCACTCCAACACCAAGGGATAGCGCCAACTAGTATCCCTCACTCCAAATATGGGCAGCACCAGTTTGGTATCCTCCTGTTTGAGACCCTTCCCAGGTTAATCTTATGGCACTACGTATGCCTGATGACCAAAGTGGGCCAGGAACCCGCCGCTCCCTCTGCTGCCAATGCGAAGGAGATACTAATCAATTACAGTATATAAATAACCTGAATGATACAGTCGCCAGAGGCTGAGAGTAGAGTCGGAATGCTACGAGCGGCACGCCGAGCTTCATCTTGATGGCTTCATCTCGGGGTGAGTACACAGGCAGACAGACAGACTGACTGAATAAACATCTGTAGTAATAACATATGAGAACGCAGTGTCTGAACCTCGAAAGGTATAACTGCTGTATCATCATCATCGTTGCAGTTGTTCTTGCATATTCCAATGCAACCAATCTGATCTTTTGGCGCCACACCAGTAATTTCCCTATTTCCTTATTAAAAACTGCCGTGTAACATAAGGCCTATACTATTTCTACCCTACTGCACACTGTGCCTTATCCTTCTGTCATGTTAGAAATTGAAACACTGTAGTATTTCTATTCATCTCTTTGTTAGCCACAAAGCTTGGGTTCGCGGTCATGGTAGAATACATAGACGCGCTACCCGCGCTCCTAGTAGTGTGCCACAGCCGCCCTCACAATGAGACATCGCTCCATACTGCTGTGCCGCCAATCATAACCCTCCCTAGAAGAAAATATTGTCGTTCTTAAAATCCGTGACACTAACGTTACCTTTAAACTCTATTCCCTAGCGTATTTCCGTGATCACGTACGTTGGTGCCAATATACTTTGCCTAATTCGGGTAAGCTACATCTGATGTAGCACTCTGGTTAAATTTTCCTGAGCATGACATATGGAGAAGACTGACAGACTGACGATCTCGCAAAAAGTGTTGCCGAGTATTATATAGTTTCTGACCCAAATACCGCGCCACCAGGAGGGGAGATCCACTGGTACTTCGCTGATATGTTTATAAACTACTACTTTTGTAACGTATTTTGAATTCTTATTCACCTGGCCTCGACACCGACGCGTCGCTATTGTTCGCTACGCTTGTCCGCCTTTACTGAATCATAACAGCAGGCAACCTCTAAAAATGCTATTTTTGACCAGTGTACGGGCGTAGATAATTGTATTGATCTTTTTTGGCAAAAATTCTTATTCCTAATTTCATTTGCTGAGCAAAACGAATGCACAGAAAACATGTTCAGACCACTAACTCTTCTTTGTTTTAGGCGGTTGGAGAGAGGATGGTGGAGAGTATAGAAGTTGGTAGTAAGTTTATTTTGTTCTGAGTAAGTCAAATGTAAACATACCTAAAATATAAACGTAATCTATCAAACGTAGTGAAGATACATCAAAAAAAAAATATCATAGGTGTACCTCAGACATAGCTAACATATACCTCAAAAATACCACCCACACACACATTTAACGTACCTCACTTTTAGTGTGTGCCTACTGGCGACCCCTTTGTGTTCATGCATATAGAATATCAGCAATCGTGTTTATTGTGATCTCGGAAATTTTTGTTCATTTATTCGGCACTCACAATTTCTCACATAAGTATCCAATCCACATTCCAAGCAAATACTATGATATTACCCATTTGTGAGCTTAAATTTTACAGTAGTTATGCGAAGTCCCTGATAGGTTGCTGAGCATTAAAAGAACAATCATTACTGCGATGATACCGCCTATAACGTTTCTACGCGTACGTGATCCATAACCTATCACGACTCACTACTCATGAGCTTCGTACTTCGAGAAATTTTAAAAACAAGATTAAACATTTATGTTGTGAATAATACTACAGATAAAAAAAATACACATTTGCAGTTAAATTCTTAGAGGTTTCTAGTTATTAATGCGTTACTGAGCAAACAGCAAATATGCTAAAGAGAATTCACAATAACTCCGTCAAAATATTTAATATTTGCAGCCCGTCATCGCTTCGCTCATGTTTTATGGAGTTATTGAAATACATACCTACATATGCGACTATCGTGACTACCTGCGACTACCTGTGACTACTCGTGACTACCTGCGGCTACCTGAGACCACCCGCGACTATCGGCCTCTACTTACGACAACTTGCGACTACCTGAATCTACTTGCTACTCCGTGCGATAACTTGCAGCAACCTGCTACTAGTTGCGTTTTTTTTATTTTTTGTATTAAGATACACAATTTCTTCTAACCTTGTTACAATTTATCTTTAATGCAGTGGAGTGAATAACACCAGTGTCTATCATAGTAGAGACTACTATGCATCAACCCTAAACGGTGTGAATAAACAGAAGCTAAAACTAGGTAGCAACAACTAGCCTGGAAGTAGTGCTATCGAGAAAGTTTGTAGATTCAACTACCACTAGTTGTAACTAGGAGGTAGCAGTAACATGATATGAGTCATCAATGTTGCCGCTTCGTGCCCCCTCCAAAGTTGTGTATAGACCTCGCAAGGTACACGTGGTCGGTTGAATAGGCGGTCGTTATCAACGCCGTATTGACATTCGATAGCCTGTGTCGTGTGAGTAGTGTTACGTGGCCAATCATTTCTTCTGTAGACAGCAAAAAATTCACTGACAGAGCTTTGTTTGTTAAGTTACTATGTGAACACCCGGTATTGTTACAGAAATCCAGAGTACCCAAAATAATGAACGAGGAAAAACTCGCTTGGGATGACGTTGTGACAATAATGCTACCGGAATGAAAGTCACCCATGCGCAAATGAGTAACACACTTTAGAACATAAAAAATCACGCGAAAACAAAAACGGATCGAAAGACCACGGGAAATAAAAAGATTAAGTTGAAGGAGTGGGAGAAGCAGTTGTTGTTATGTCTGAGGCCCGCAGACAATCCGATATTTACGAAAGTGTAGGGTAGTGTTGCGTCAGGTGGACCTAAAGCAAATCATGAACATGAGCAGTATCCGTACCTGTACATGACCATTGGATGTTAGCAATGGATCCCCTACAACCGTACATAACGGGAGCGTGAAAACCAACACACAGCACAGTTATGTGCTACAGGGTGGGAAAAAGGTGGCGTGTTACGAGAATGACGAAACAAAAAGAGATGTCCACACCGCAACTGCAGAGCGTTGTACTTTTGCAGCAGTTCAAACTGCGAAAATTACAAATCGAAAAAGAAGAGAAACAAATGATGTAATTGTTTTATATATATATATAATATATATAAAATATATATTATATATATACTGCATATATGTATACAACGCTTTTCTTGTTTTGTTCGTTGATTCGTTTTTCATTTTGGACGAAGGGTGCGTTTATTTGCTCAATTACACAAACGACGTTCACATGCATATATTGTCGTCATACACTACAATTGTTACTACATAAAATGCATCATGTCCTGGCGCTTTCGTTCTCCTTGTAGCTTTGTTTGAGGACTCTCGTTCATTCCCGGTCCAACGTCATCATCACCTACGTCTCCGTTTTCATTTCCTTCAGGCTCGTCGTCCTCGAACTGGTCGTTGAGATGTTTGGCCACCTAGTGAAGCACGGCACAGCTTGCAATCACTTTGGGTACTCTTTGTAATGGAACTCTTACACAGTTACACAATTTAGGGAACCTCTTTTTTATCTGACCGAATACTCTTTTCTATAACTACTATCTCACTTACTTGTGTTATGTTGGATCTATGTTGGATGTCGTTTGCTGCTGGCTTGAATGAGCCATGGAGATATGCCGTAACCCGAGTCTCCGAGCAAGCAAGATGAACCATCATATCGTGATATTACGCCTCTAATATCGCTTCGTCGCCATATTCTCGCATCATGTACGGAGCCCGGCCACTCAGTGCACACACACTAGTGGACCTTTCTTGCGCATCACAGGTGGCCGCATGTTGATACTTGGATAACCCTTCCGATTGATATACTCGTCACCGTGTGTTGTTGGTTTCTTAATTTCAATGTGCGTGCAATCCAATACACCTATGACAGTCGGTAAATTATAACGTGTTTGCCACAACAACTTTGCATCGTTCATTTCTTTTACAGAGTCAGGAAAGCGAATCCAGTTGTGAGCTCTGTCAAGTATATGATCAATTAACGTGTTATACGTCTTAATAACTGTTGTCTGTTCAACACCAAAGTCTTCTGTCACACCGCTCTGGAATCCTGGATCTGCAACGTAATGCAAGAATATTTCCATCCGGTTTCTCGGGCTTAGAGCTTTTCCTCTCGTTTCATCACTTTCCGGCAAAAATGCAGTACTTAATAAATCTATACTATCACTTTCAAAGCGAATAAGCTGCTTGCACGTATCGACGCCTGCCTCTCGTCTTTCACTATAACGTGTTCTTCTCCTCACGTACATACCCATGGCCATGGCTACGACAACGTACTGGCTAACAATAACCTAGTGTGGTCCCTCTCGCACACGGAAATAAGCTAGTGACTATTAGTCTACCTACCTAGTGTGGTCCCTCTCGCACTCGGAAATAAGCTAGTGACTATTAGTCTACCTACCTAGTGTGGTCCCTCTCGCACTCGGAAATAAGGTAGTGACTATTAGTCTACCTAAAGAGTGTGGTCCCTCTCGCACTCGGAAATAAGCTAGTGACTATTAGTCTACCTACCTAGTGTGGTCCTTCTCGCACTCGGAAATAAGCTAGTGACAATTAGTCTACCTACCTAGTGTGGTCCCTCTCGCACTCGGAAATAAGCTAGTGACTATTAGTCTACCTACCCAGTGTGGTCCCTCTCGCACTCGGAAATAAGCTAATGACTATAAGTCTACCTACCTAGTGTGGTCCCTCTCGCACTCGGAATTAAACTAGTGACAATTAGTCTACCTAATTAGTGTGGTCCCTCTCGCACTCGGAAATAATCTAGTTACAATTAGTCTACCTACCTAGTGTGGTCCCTCTCGCACTCGGAAATAAGCTAGTGACAATTAGTCTACCAACCTAGTGTGGTCCCTCTCGCACTCGGAAATAAGCTAGGTACAATTAGTCTACCTACCTAGTGTAGTCCGTCTCGCACTCGGAAATAAGCTAGTGACAATTTGTCTACCTACCTAGTGTGGTCCTTCTCGCACTCGGAAATAAGCTAGTGACTATTAGTCTACCTACCTAGTGTGGTCCCTCTCGCACTCGGAATTAAACTAGTGACAATTAGTCTACCTAATTAGTGCGGTCCCTCTCGCACTCGGAAATAATCTAGTTACAATTAGTCTACCTACCTAGTGTGGTCCCTCTCGCACTCGGAAATAAGCTAGTAACTATTAGTCTACCTACCCAGTGTGGTCCCTCTCGCACTCGGAAATAAGCTAGTGACAATTAGTCTACCTACCCAGTGTGGTCCCTCTCGCACTCGGAAATAAGCTAGTGACAATTAGTCTACCTACCTAGTGTGGTCCCTCTCGCCCTCCGAAATAAGCTCGTGACTATTAGTCTACCTATATAGTGTGGTCCCTCTCGCACTCGGAAATAAGCTAGTGACAATTAGTCTACCTACCTAGTGTGGTCCCTCTAGCACTCGGAAATAAGCTAGTGACAATTAGTCTACCTACCTAGTGTGGTCCGTCTCGCACTCGGAACTAAGCTAGTGACAATTAGTCTACCTACCTAGTGTGGTCCCTCTCGTACTCGGAAATAAGCTAGTGACTATTAGTCTACCTACCTAGTGTGGTCCCTCTAGCACTCGGAAATAAGCTAGTGACAATTAGTCTACCTACCTAGTGTGGTCCGTCTCGCACTCGGAACTAAGCTAGTGACAATTAGTCTACCTACCTAGTGTGGTCCCTCTCGTACTCGGAAATAAGCTAGTGACTATTAGTCTACCTACCTAGTGTGGTCCCTCTCGCCCTCCGAAATAAGCTCGTGACTATTAGTCAACCTACCTAGTGTGGTCCCTCTCGCACTCGGAACAAGCTAGTGACTATTAGTCTTCCTACCTAGTGTGGTCCCTCTCGCACTCGGAAATAAGCTAGTGATAATTAGTCTACCTATCTAGTGTGGTCTCTCTCGCACTCGGAAATAAGTTAGTGACAATTAGTCTACCTACCTAGTGTGGTCTGTCTCGCACTCGGAAATAAGCTAGTGACAATTAGTCTACCTACCTAGTGTGGTCCCTCTCGCACTCGGAAATAAGCTAGTGACTATTAGTCTACCTACCCAGTGTTAGCCTATTATTCACGCTTTAGCACTAGGTATTCGGAACTTCCAAGTTGCAACTAGAGGGCTAGTGGTATCTTCTGTTTATTCACTCAGGATGTAGTTACAACTTGATGATATTCTAGTGTTAGCATTAACTACCTTTTATTAACTCCACTCATGGTATTTGTAGAGCATGCTTAGAAAGCAGCCAAGTAGCTCATTTATATCCGACTTGTTTTACAAAATTTGAAATTTTTCAAGAATTCTTTTCTTTTTTTTTTTTATTGAACATAGCTTATGTCCATCTGGAAGAATGTCGCTCTCTAATCGTGAATTAATTATAGGAATCTACCGTGTAGTTTCCCAGAATACCCGAGTAATATAAACAAATAAACAAACTCGCATTATCTCTTCATAATATTGGTATGGTTTATGGCTGAAAATACGTGCTTAATTGTGTTCGGACCACATAAAACTATTTTTAATTGTTTCCAAAAAAAAAGCTTACAATTTAAGTTGACACGGAAGTGTTCAAATCTACGAATATAATAGTAGAGCCTTAAATAAAGCTAATAAAATAGCCCTAAGTTGAACTCTTCAAGGATAAACGTTATCTCCACAAATGTTGTATGTCATCGATAAATAAATTACTTCAGTCACCATCAATTTGATGTACATCTGCGACGTTGTCAAATGACTCCCGAACCTAGTCTGAAAACTCGTAACTGAAATTTAGGAAGGGGATGAAAAAGGGGGGAGGGGAGGCTGTGACCTCGGATGCGTGAAATGGCAATGTGTTCCCCTTTCTATTCGCAACAAAGTTTCTAAATTATATTACTGCCGCTGTTCCGGTGGTTTACAGCAGCGACTTGAGCGGATTCTAGACGAAATGAAAATTCTGGTTTATGGCAGGCTGCGGGAAAGGGGAGATTTTGGAAATTAGGGACGAGAATGAGGAAGGGTGTCTAAAATTCGCCACCCCCCCCCCCCCAACGCCTTTTTTTTTCCACAACCAACACACACACACACACTCAACCCCTGCTCAGCCAGATTTCGAATCGCGTAATACATTAGAATTAGAGTGTAATCTGCCACCCGATGTTGCCATTCTCTCAACTAGCCTTTATCACGTGGTTCACACAGCAACACCAAAGGTCGTTGGCGTTAACTGACATTTAAGAGGAATAACGGCAGGTTTCTGTCTCTATACTCAGCTATTTATCGTCTCTTACCACTAGTTACTTATATGAGTTCGCATGTCGTGCCCATACGAATCCGGAGTATGTGAAGAGATTTGGGCGGATTTTAATTTCGAGGTCTTGAGGGTGAGACGAGGTGAGTATGAAGCAGCTCCGGAATGAAAGAGCAGGAGGTACAGGATATTCCCGAGAAAACCCTCCGACCAGTGGCATTTTCCGGCTCGATTCGTACATGCGAAAATCCGGGAGCGACCAGACCGGCAATCGAACCCGGTTCGCCTTCGTGGGAGGCTAACTACACCTCCGTGGGAGGCGAACTACACCTCCGTGGGAGGCGAACTAACCTCCGTGGGAGGCGATCTACACCTCCGTGGGAGGCGAACTAACCTCCGTGGGAGGCAAACTACACCTCCGTGGGAGGCGAACTACACCTCCGTGGGAGGCGAACTACACCTCCGTGGGAGGCGAACTACACATCCGTGGGAGGCGAACTACACCTCCGTGGGAGGCGAACTACACCTCCGTGGGAGGCGAACTACACCTCCGTGGGAGGCGAATTACACCTCCGTGGGAGGCGAACTACACATCCGTGGGAGGCGAACTACACCTCCGTGGGAGGCGAACTACACCTCCGTGGGAGGCTAACTACACCTCCGTGGGAGGCGAACTACACCTCCGTGGGAGGCTAACTACACCTCCGTGGGAGGCGAACTACACCTCCGTGGGAGGCGAACTACACCTCCGTGGGTCCTTATGCGAGTCCGTAGTCTACACGAATTGACGTGGGTTAACAGCAACTACATTGTAACCTCGAGTGTAATAAGTTAGAGAATTTTGAATCCATAATTGGAAAAGTCGCAAGCAAGAGAAGAATATATTCCATTCAGATTGCTAATCTCACCACAATACCGTTTAAATGAGAAGTAAATACGTATAAGTCGTACATTAATGTAACCGCAGTTTGTTTTAATATACTGACATTGTATACTGGCATTGTATACTGACATTGTATACTGACATTGTATACTGACATTGTATACTGGCGTGTCGCGTACTTCACAGAAAGGGTAAATTCGTGGGACGTGCCCTACCTCACAACAGACAACATATATATTATTCTGGTGTTTATGTATATAGGCTGTTCACGGTAAAATGAACACTTCTGAAAGCCCTGCTCAAGATCTACTTGTATACACGTTCTGGGTTCTTCTGCATTATGTAAAATTAACATTGTCATGGCCCTCGTCACTTTATTCATGCGTCGGTCAAGTGAAACTGTGAAATTATTAGAAAGTAAATATTGTACAAATCTGTTAATTTTTACAATTCGATGCATTAAAAAATAGAGAAAGCGAGCGAAATAATTTAAGTTGTTACAAATGGTTATCTAACACTTTTTGTTTGACGTTAATATATGTAACTACTTTGCACTCCATCGTTACAAACTTTGCCGGACACATGTCACCCATTGCGCCCGTTAAAATATATGCAGGTAGGAGCAGTGACTTTTTCCTTAGGTTGATTTCAAAAGTGCTCACTTTATCGTGAACAGACTTTGATACTAGTGATTTTTTTTATATTCTGACAGCTTATCGGGGACTTTACTTATGCAAAATTCTGATAACTTATCAGGGACTTTACTTATGCAAAATTCTGATAACTTATCAGGGACTTTACTTATGCAAAATTCTGATAACTTATCAGGGACTTTACTTATGCAAAATCGGTAAGGTTCGTTTACGGAGCTACAATTGTTTTTTCTTGAATTGCAAGAGATAAAAAATGGAAGCACTCTGAGAAAACTGTCGGAATGCGAGAGAGAAAAATCGGAGCTCTAGGAGAAAACTCTCGGAATGATATAGAATGAAAAATGACATAGTGGTTACCAAAATGGCGGTCCAACATGGTGATGTACTTGGCGGAATCCAACTTAGTGGACGCGTGACCGTATGGACAGAGCGGGAAGTCCGGGAATCCAAGATGACGGCCGGTGAGCCTAGCGCCTCGCGCCTGCCTGAAGCCTGTTATCCCCGAAGGAACATTATCCATCTCCTCCCAACCCATTTGCTTTTCGATTCAATGCTCAAACTGATTTATGTTTCAGGCAGTGCGTGGAACATCATTTCGCTATGATGTAGCTGACTCCTTAGCGTCCACAGCACCAAGGGTATTGAAGCAGACCTGTAAAGAAGTCACCAGCATAAAGGCATTTAGCATTTAGGATATTTATCAATAGAGGCCGCCAAAATTCGTGTTATTATTTGAGGACATTTAAAATTAAAAATAATTTTACCTCTGCTATACGTTTGTCACTGGGCCATTCTTTATTTAACACGGCCCGTGTAACTCTGCGCCAATAAATTAACACTTAGCAAACGTGTGCCCCAATCACGTGCAGTCTACTCAGAAAGGGAGTGACTTTACATCTAGACAGCCGCCAATGGGGAAATGAAGTTGAAACTACTAGCCTACGCAATGCTTGCATAACAATAACAAAAGCGAAACAGTTGTCAATAGATAACGTAGCACAAAATTGGATTAACTCCTATAAACTAAGAAAAAAATCACGTAATTATCTGAAATGATAAAGAAATACAAATAGTAAAAAAGGAACATAAAACTATATTATACATACATTTAATTAATATTATATACGAAAACGATTAAACAAATAATTGAGGAGAAACATTTGATCTCATAATAGCAACAATATCCACAGAGTGTTGCAAAATTGCATGGCAATTCTTTGGGGAAACATTCCTTACATATGAAGGGTTAAAAAAATTTGATATATGAAAGTAGGTCCGCAAACGCTTCGTTTCTGTACTACAGCCCGTAATACATAGCATATAGTGTATGGCCCGCCGCAGGCTGGATCATGTTACTGTGGAATGCCATCGCAGCGTTCGTCTGCATGGTACACGACACCTTACACTGAGACACTACACCTAGAACAGTAGGAACTGTACCGGAATTAGTTACACATGTGTGAAAGTTTATCGTCGGCACTAAAGTAAATGTTCAAAATATCCTCTATCAGCAGGAACACATGTATCAACCCGCCATTGCATGGACACCCGTATGCATTGGTGATTCCCTGGACAGTTCCTGATTGTTCCGCGAACCGCTACAATACGTTTACGGAGGATGCCCACATTGTCCACTGGAGTTGCATACACAAGTACCTTTGAATGTCCTCACAAATAAAAGTCTAGTGGTTTGGAATCAGGACTTGTCGGGAGCTAGTATACCGCTGCCAATTACAACTGCGATGGCATTTTACAGAAACATGATGCCACCCGCGGACCATACATAGTACTTTATATATTACAGGCCTTAGAAACATTTGCGGAGCTATATTCATATAATATTTTTTCATCCCCCAGAAGTGAGGAATGTTTCCCCGAAGAAATGTCTTGCAATATAATCTACAACATGAATGCATTTCAAAAGTTGTATCTATAATTTGCGATACTGGAATGAAAATAAATATTCAATAAATACAAAATTAATATAAATTATTACACAACACACATAAAATAAAACTATTTATACAGAATAAAAGCTTCAGACACAAACCGATGTCTATGCAGAGAAACTCAAACTAGAGAACACATATTGTATAATTGTATATCTGTGTAATTGTATATTATTTAAAACATTAATGGGAAATTTAAAAAAAAAATGTTTTTAATGCAGTGGAGGAGGATTGGCCAGGAATAAAAACATTAATCACGAATCATATCACAACAAAATTGCAAAATATATAGCACAAACACACCAAATGATCCAAACTCTAAATGAAAACTATTTTGAGAGTGAATATTGGCAGCTCTGCTGGCTGCGACTTATTGGATTTAAGCTATAGACTCTTATGTGTGTTGTGTTGAATGATGTTGCTAAAACTTGGACTCAAAACATCGTATCTCAGTAACTTATCAACCAATTCTCTCCACTTACTTTTATGCAAACAGTAATATGGGATGAATTCTACTATTCTTTTCCAAAAGCTTCTTTTTTTAAACGGTAGTTTTATTTTACAGTGTTGTAAGCCATGTATGCGGTACCGTCTGACGTACCAACTGTATTCAATAAATTTCCTAATTAAAAGCTTCAATGTCCACCATTCTGTCAGATACTGCTACAAAAATTGTTACAGTTTTGGATCGTATCTCAGGTACTAAGGTACTAAAGTAGCTTTATACTTGTTACTTAGATATTACTGCTGAACATACACAGTGAGACTTCCACACTTGCGCAGTTGAACTACAGCAGTAAATCAATCTCTATGCATGATATACATTACTTTTTGACAGGTACACTGGTAATTCTGTGCAAACCTGTCTTGAAAAGAATACACCGCTGAATATATTGACGGCATCCGAAGTTTTTCTTGTAGACAAACGTTATGTCCCATCAATCACCTTTGGGGAAGGCACTGGCAGACGAAGTCCTGAAACGCGAATGAGGGAGATAGGGAGAGAGAAAAAAATCATTCCTGCCCGTGATAAGAACGCTTGTCTAGACGGTAGAAGGGGGAGGAAATGGACAAATGACAGCCATTTGTCAGCGCCACCTGTTGGCATGGAGCTGAAACCACGCGTGGTCGCATCTGAGACTACGACACGAAAATATCAGCGGAGACAATCGCAGGTTCGTCGCATAGAAGACTCCAGAGAAAATGCATCCAGTGTGGCAAGAAAATGTTAACTGCTGTGGGGAAAGTGAGAGTAAAATGTAGTTTCCAGTAGTTAAAAAAAAGTGTTTTGTATCAAAGCTGAGCTAGTAGCTATCGCATAATAGCGGTGGAAATATAGATTTTTTTCTAGTACGAACTGCCACAAATTTTAAACATTGAGGCGGAGTTTTCTTGGCAATGAATGCGTTCTAAATATTTGTAAGCAAGATTTGTACACAACTTGAAAATAATAGCAACCAAACGGCTGTGTTATAATAAATAAGGCCACGTGTTTGTAAACAAAATGTCCCAAGTGAATAGACTTTAAACTCGTAGAATTGGTAGAGTGCTAACAGCTGCCTTTTGGCAATTGCTACGAAACACGCTCGAATGCTGAACACTTGCGTTTCCCAACGTGAGTTTATAGAGTGAATATTCTTGTTTCCTTCCCCTTTGTCCATCCCCTATGTGTTTCGTCAGTAATTTTAAATAATTGCACTTTAATGTACGTACGTAGGTATTGTGGAAGGTAGCCAATGTTTGTGAGCAGCACTACACAATAAAGAATAAATAAATAAATTGCTGATGTCTTACGTACTCAAACATGGGAAACCCAGCAGTAGCTTTTTTTAGATTATATTTCGCTAACAGGAGGTCGAGAACGGTCGCATGAGGCTCTTTGAATTTTACTCAAAGATGAAAAATGGTATGCACGTGTGATGCAATTAAATGTGCTTGTTTATTGCTTTGAAACACTTCAACTTCATTCGATATATCTTCACTGAGTTACAGATGGGAGACCATCATTCAATTCTGTCTCTAAATATATGTCAAGACCCTGCAATAAATATTTAAGTATAAATATAACATGACAATTTTGGTTAGCTCTTACGAAAACAGCAAATAAACTAAATTAAATCTCTTACAAACACTGAAAACACAGTACGCAGTAATAAAACTAACACCCAGCTACATAATCACTATATACAATACAGTCCCAGTGTTAAAAGATTGATATTTTTGGTTAATACATGTCGTCCTGTAGAACTCTTGAACTCAGGATGTCCTAATGAAATCATATTATATCCGAATAAAATTCTATTGTTACCGCTAGCTTTGTAATACACAGATAAATATTTTGGTTATTATTCATTCCGGTCTTTAGAAAGGCAGATAATCTTCGCAGTGCATCAGGCGTTCCTTGACGAATTGAACATAATAATGTCTTTTCTGTATGCATGTATGTATTTATGTATGTATGTAAGTATGTATGTATGTAAATATGTATGTATGTAAGTATGTATGTATGTATGTATGTACGTGTGTATATATATATATATATATATATATATATATATATATATATATATATATATATATATATATATATATATATATATATATATATATATATATATATATATATATATATAACATTAACACTAGAAATAATTCTATAAGCTTCTTCCTTTCTTTGATGCGGAACTCTGTTCAAAGTCAGAAAATGAGAGTGTATACCTAACCAGCTAACTCAGCAAAGAGTTGGTTGATCTGTTGACACACCCTTCACAAAATTCTAAGTTTATGAATCTTTCCTCACCGGGATTCTTAATATACAATAAAGCAAAAACCAGGATCTGCTGACTTCTGACCGGGGGCCTGCTCCTTGCCAGGATCTGCTCACTTCTGGCCGGCAGCTTGCTCCTTGCCAGGATCTGCTCGCTTCTGACCGGGGGCTTGCTCCTTGCCAGGATCTGCTCACTTCTGACAGGGGGCCTGCTTCTTACCAGGATCTGCTCACTTTTGGCCGGCAGCTTTGTCCTTGCCAGGATCTGCTCACTTCTGGCCGGCGGCTTGCTCCTTGCCAGGATCTGCTCGCTTCTGACCGGGGGCTTGCACCTAGCCAGGATCTGCTCAAGTCTGACTGGGGGCTTACTCTCTTTGCCAGGATCTGCTAGCTTCTGCCGGATCCTACTCCTTGCCAAGATCTGCTCGCTTCTGGCAGGCTACTTGCTCCTTTCCAGGGTCTGCTCACTTCTGGCCGACTACTTGCTCCTTTCCAGGATCTGCTCACTTCTGAATGGGGGCTTCCTCCTTGCCAGAATCTGCTCACTTCTGACTGGGGAATTGCTCCTTGCAAGGATTTGCTAGCTTCTGGCCGGCGGCTTGCTCCTTGCCATAATCTGCTCACCTTTGGTCGGGGGGCTGCTCCTTGGCATGTTCTGCTCGCTTCTGGCAGGCGTTTTGCTCCTTGCCAGAATCTGCTCACTTCTAGCCGGGGGGGAGGGGGGCTGCTCTTTGCCAGGATCTGTTACTTCTAGCCGGCGGTTTGCTCCTTGCCAGGATCCGCTCACTTCTGACCGGCGGATTCCTCCTTGCCAGAATCTGCTAGTTTCTGGCCGGGATCCTTCTCCTTGCTATTATCTGCTTGCTTATGTCCCGGGGGCTTCCTCCTTGCCAGGATCTGCTTTCTTCCCTTGCTTTCCTCTCGTTTCCCTCCCATAACTACCTTACCTTCACCTAGGGCAAGTTTATTTGAGGTTTAGCTCGCTTTGCTTCCCCATCATTTCGACGCTTCAAACCTGCTTGATTAGCGTAGCTACGCTTGAAGATGACCGTCAACACCTGCTGATAAGAACAAATTGAATTTGGCTATTTGACCTAAATTGTCAGTTCCGTTTTGCTAGGTATGTTTTGAGATACCGCTATTTATGATCGATGTAGTTGAGCAGTAAAACATGAAGAGCGAAGTACACGGTGAATCGTCGCTGCATCATTTTGAATTTTGGGTCAGTTCAGCTTTTCAATAAATTTGTGATGTAGTTTATGTTGTTATGGGCCTTGCAGTTAAGTAGTGTTTTTCTAAATACTTGTTTGGATGCCGTTCTAAATTGTAGCTTTGTCTTTAACTAAACGCTAGTTTGCTGCATTGTTCTTGTTTATTTTTACGTCATGCAGAGTTTTGTTCGGGTTCACTAACCGCCCCTGTTGACTTACATACATTTTACGATAACATTTATTATTCTTTTAAGGCGTGTTTCATACAAAGGAGGCTCTGGTAGTGGAACGATTGCTTCCCTCCTTTATTCGCAGTGTTGTGCATTTTACCTGTTGATTCAAGTCATCCAGTTGACATATCATTCTCCGCATTTCAATTTAGTATACTTTAATGGTACTGAATTAACTCTAAAGCCAATTGTACTATGGCATTATTAGATTAACGGAGTTTTCAAAAGGCTGTGAAATATTTCTCATATTTGCTGGTTACTGTTTGGGAGCAATTTTATTGGTTTTTCAGAAATAATAAATGTTTCGCGCATTTGAGAATAACAAATTATGCTTAATGTTAAGATATGAAGTAAGTATTGTGCTTTTTGTCAAGTCGTAAGCTAGTCGTTTACAATTTTGAATAGTTTAAAGCTGTTATCACGCACTTTCCCATGGAATGTATTTTGGGATTTCATTGTACTTGGTATAAATCATGTTTATTAACTTTTAATATGGTGCTGCGTGTATATTTTTGATAAAATATATATTTACTATAGTGATTTGTGTGTGTTATTTGCGCATGGCACAGCAGAAAGAAAGGTTTATTTCCAGGCAAAAATATAAATATTTAGGAAACGGGAACCTCACGTCCTGGCGGCTCTCTTATGCCTCTATTGGGCCGCCGGCACGGCCTGGCCTACGGCATGTAATGTTAGTGACGGCCTGGCTGTGTACAACCCGTTACAAAAATATTCGGCCCGCGTCGGCAAACGCGCAACTAATGTTTTTAGCACTGCATCAGGTTGGGACTGTCTGCGCGTGCAGCTACCTCTCCCCTCGCTGGCCCACACCCGCTACGCAAGGACTTGTGGCGCTAACACAAATAAGACAGGCCTTTCCAGTGTTGATGAGAAATCGCCTGAATCTACACTTCGCTGGTATATCAGCTGCTGGATGAGAATGACGTCGCAGTGTGACCAATTCCCAGACATGTTCCATATGTGACATCTGATGAGCATGCAGGCCAGGGAAGAATCCTTGCTTCAACGTGCGATCGGTATGTATTGTCTTGTTCTAACACATAAATAGCAGTGTAATGAAGGAAGGGCACAAATTCAGCCTCAATAACCCCTGGTTTAGTGGTTGATATTGAATGTGCCCACAGTTTGTATCATCCGAGATCGCCTGTGATACGCTATTGTTCCCACAGCGCCACGCGAATCGTTCGTGGAGTACTGTTCTCCTTTATGTCGTCCAATGCGTTTGCGGTCGCTGTTGTTAGACGAGATTGAAAGTGTTTAATCACTGCTAAAAGTGAAGCAAAGTTTGACACTTTTCTAAGACCACTGTTCTCGGTGGCTATCATTACTTAGGTGTCAAGTCATGTGACGAAGAGGGTCGACCGTTATTCAGCATGACTCAGAATTTGTAAGCGACGTAATACACATCACTTTGGCCCGTAAATATATTTCTGAATGTATATGCACTGTACAATGAAATAAAGATATTGGCATTTTTTAATCGAAAAAAGAGTAATGTTCCGACCAAAAAGATTACGAACAGCTGCTTGAAGCGCCATGTAACGCACAGGAGAATCATGGTGCCAAAGCATATCCACCCGGTATCGGGGATCGAAGAAAGGTAAACAAACCAGAGGAGCACGTCGGATATTGACTGGTAATAAAACTATCTTATATCGTTTAGAGGCACAAGGCCAAAATAAACTAAGGCATTTGACAAGCAACAGTCGTCATGATTTGTGGTGCAGCCCGCAAGCTCGTCGAAATGCAATGATAATTTTACCAGTAAAACAGCGGTCCACTGCTGTCTTCAATTGTCTACAACAGTTTATGCAGTTTAAATCTATAAGGAGTTGTTAGTAAAATATTTGTTTGGTCAATGATTTATTTCAAGAAACGCTGCAAAAGTGGGAGCTTACTAATGACCATTAATTAAAATACAAACGTTTTCACTTTGACCAGGACGATGATCCCTAACTCTGTGAGTGGGGGGGGATGAACAACCCTACTGGGTGATCTCGGTTTAAAGGCCGGGGCAGCGAAGAGAGCATCGCTGGGCTGTAACCAGGGTTGGTGCAGCAGACATGCCAACCGCCTCAATTGGCGCCCCGGCTCTTGCACGCAAGGCTGGCTCCGGACCTTCTCACCCATGAACCATATGATAACGCGAGGCCGTGGAGGGTTGCCTGGCGGACGGGTTTAGGGGGAGAGAGGGGAGATTATAGCACGTTAATTCCCGTGTATTATACGAGCCGAGGAGACGAGGTACCACCCTCCTACCCTTTCCCTTCGTGGACCTACCCCCTTCCCACTCCTCCCTCTTCATACTGTCCACCCCCACGAACAGCTAATCGAGATTTACTCGCTCACTGCAAACTCTCTTTGTTTCATTTGTTTGGCCAGCAGCCTGCAGCGGTGTCGCCCTCACAACCCTTCATGCCCATCCCTTCCTCACCCTCCAGGGCTCGTCTTAGCGTGCTGAAGGGTCCGCAGAGGGAGGCAGTAGTTTTATACGTCGCTGGTATGAAGAGGGGTAGAAGAACTGCAGGGGAGTCCACGATAACACTAATGAAACAGATTGTAAATTCTCGCAAAGCTCTCTGGAATGTAATATGTTTGCTTCTTTAGGTGGGGATGAAGGCTGTTTCTCGCATTAGCCACCGATGGACTTTCTATAAGCCGGTTAGATGTTGCCTCTAGTAAATATGCGTAAGTACGTTGTTATGTAAAAAGTGCTCTCAATAAATTAAATTGTTTGAACGTTCTCGCTAGTATTGTACCATATGTGCCAGGTGTCGTACCTGGGCCCTCCTGTATGTCATGTTTCATCAGGGTGATATATATAATTTTTTTCATACCTGAGTATGTCTTTACGTGTATAATTTTTCTTACCAGCTTGTCCAATATAATTTTTTCTTCCCATTGTGTTTCCGTCAGTGTAGTAGCGTGTATTTTGTTACGCCTATAATTTTTTTTCATAGGTATTGCACCATATTTTTTTCGTCAGTACTGTAACATTCTTTCCATCAGTAGGCCTACTGCGTATGTTATGCTGTTTTTCCATCAGTAGGCCTACTGCGTATATTATGCTGTTTTTCCTGCCAGTATATATTTTTTCGCCATACTGGATTTTTTTTTTTTTCTCGTTTGCCTGTCTTCCCATTATTGTACTTGTATAAGTTCCTCTCGATGTTACTGTACCGTGTAAAGATTTTCCCCAGTATTGTCGCATGTATTTTGTTCCGCTTGTGTAGTAACTGAGATTTTTTGTTCGTAAGTATTGTACCGCGTGTGTCTCCGTGTGTATTTTTTGGCTAGTGTGTGTTGTGTCTTAGGTGCACCGGGGGACAAACCTAGACCTCCTGTTAGCATATATATTCTCGACTGGGCTAGAGTTCCCCGGCGTATTACAGTTTTGCATGTTAATTGAATATGTGCTCGCTCTCAGTTGGAGCATAGACTATGTATTCTAGACGTTATAAGCCTTGGTAGCTGGCATGAAGTTGTCTCTGGAAATCAGTTCTCAGAACGTTCCGACCAACTTGTGGACGGAAGTTTATCTCTGTCAAGTGTTCTGCGAAAATTGCTTGCGATGCAAATACCTCCGGCCGCCCAAGTCTAGAGAGACGACTTTCACAGCGGCCTGCCTTGAGCTACGCACTTCCTTAGTTTTAAAATTCAATTACGTTCGTACACGCAGTATATGTGTATGTGTATATGTGTATATGTGGTGGTTAAAGCCTCTCGTACTTTGAAATGCAACAAACCCGAGTATATCTTTATAATATACCAAAATATACACAAATTTATATATATATATATATATATATTACAAAAACAACAAAGCTGGTATACTAAATAATATTTTTACACATTTATTAATTTACGCACAAATATTATTGTTCTGAATTATACAAAGCATCTTCCCTGAGTCTTTGTGGTTTAATACACACATGCAATGTTTTTATTCCTCGTATTCTTTTGTTTACATGTAACACGGATTCCTCAGAGCCTTAAGGCTTGGGCATTGCACGGCGAACATCGACAATTTTCACAGCCTGAAGCCATGCTACATACGTCCCTACCAGCCTCCTGAACGGGGGGCATCGTTGTTCTCTGTAGAGGTCCACAATTTTCGTACCTGCATACAAGGTGTTAACTTTAAAGAAAACGAAACGGAGTATTTTATATTTTTGAACATTTTTGTTTTCTAAGTCCAAGACTACCAAGAAATTTAGCCAGCTGCACTGCTCTGAAAAACCAAGTATATGGACTACAAACCCATGCCTACTATTTTTGGCCTGGAGGCCTTAATTTCAGTTACTTAACTTATTTCCATTGTCGTGCAAGTCCCCAACAGCGGAGCGTCTCTGGAGACAGGTCGGCTATCGGGTCATATTTATATGAACACTTATTAGAGGGGAAAACACCCTACCACATTCTTTATTTGTACAGATTGTTCGAGAGACACATGACAACATTGCGGATATCCGGTACGTACAACGCACTCTACGTCTTCGAACAGCGAGGCGCGACTGGAGCGCTACGAAGCGGCAAGGCCTTGAACCACAGGCACTGGCTACCGCTAGTATGCTAAGTGCTTTCATACGTGTCACCACCGCCGTGCGTCGGAGCTTGCCATTTTGCAACACATATTCGTAAATTGTTCACCACTGCAAACGTCTGTTGCTTCAAGAAACGTAAATTCATGTTCCTTCACTATTCTTTAATATTAAATCAGTGTAGAATGCTCGGACAGAATGTTCTTCAACGTCAGATGGAGCGGACGTGATGTGTGTCGCTCTACACTACGGGTGATAAGAGATGGCGCGGTATTATGTGTGGAAGTTGTGCTACACCGATATATTTACATAAATATGGCCAGTTGCGGCATTGGCATTAATTTTGTTTAAGTCTAAATAAAATCACTTCCCTCTTATCGAGTACCCAGATAAAGAAAAGTGTTCTTCTACCTCGTTCATATAAAAAATTGAAGAGACTACCAAAAGGTGCAGTTATATGTATTAGTGTGTAAAACACTTTTTTATACCACAACAAACCCTGATGACTATTTGCATATGTTATATTACTGATCACCGGCGAACATCGCAGAAAGCTTTTTAGTTAATGTAACGGATTTTTTGTCTTATGTTTAGTTATTTTTGCTTTTCAAACATACAATAATAATTATTAAAGTAGTTTACCAGGAAAGTTATCAATAAAGGCCAATTAAAAGCCATTGAAATTTGATTTGAATAATTTATGAACAGTGCAAATTGATTTGAATATACATTATTTTTACAAAACCCGCCATTATTTTATTTATGGATAGCATATATACAGTCACCAACACCACTGACGAAATAAATAATGTTACTTATTATAGGCTGTTCACGATAAAGTAAGCACTTTTCAAAGCCCTCTCAATATGTATAAGCCATTAATAAGTGTATTCTATTGCAGCAACTGGAATTAATTTTTGAGAGAGGTGAAATGTATACACTCCATTTATTAATCACATTGCAATTTTTATATTAAAAAGTGGCGGAAAGTTAGAAAGTGACTGAGAGGAAAAATTTAGCAGGGCCTTCAAAAGTGCTCACTTTACCGTGAACAGCCTATAGCAATTTTTATTCTGCCACAATTTACATGATACGTTTATTTTGTGTTTGAGGTTTAATATAGATGTATATATATGTATGTATATATTATATATATATATATATATAATATATATATATATAATATATATATATATATGTGTGTGTGTGTGTGTGTGTGTGTGTGTGTGTGTGTGTGTGTGTGTGTGTGTGTGTGTGTGTGTGTATGTATATATATTAGAGAATATTTTGCTGAATTGTGTTTTGTTCCTGTATCAACATCTGGAGTGTTCTCTGTTTAACTCGTCCATTATATCACTTTGAATATGATATTCATTAACAAACACACACTCATGTAATATGGTGGAATTGAATAAATTTGTTCACACACCAACATACAGGTTATAAAAAAATAAGCAATAGTTTAGAGGTCGAATTTTCCGCAGTGAACAATCTAATCGAAACGTTTGACAGGTGCTCGTAGTAGGGAAATGACGGTTGACGCGCATTGGCGTCTGGCACAGGAACCAGAAGCCGCCCGGCCGCCATCCTGTTACGTCACCCGCCTTACCATATTTTTCTTTTTTTCCATCAAAATTTCCCTTTTTTTCCTCAAAATTGACCAAAATACAATAGAAATTTCCCTTTTCGCCCTAAAAATTTCCTTTTTTTCTTAATATTTTCCCTTTTTTCTCGAAACAGGCGAGAGGGATTAGTGACCCCAGGGTCAGGGATCAGCGACCCAGGTGCCAAGGTTCAGTGACCCAGGGTCAGAAAGGAGACAGGGATCAGTGACACAGGGATCAGGAGAGCAGGATCTATGACCTTTGACCTTTAACCCAAAAAAAAAACAAAACATTAAAAAAATTCCGAATAAATCACAAAAAATCGAAAAAAATTATTATCAAAAATTAATTGATAAAAATCATTTTAAAATATTAAGGAATTATTTAAAAACTTATAAAATATTTTTTAAAAGCTTACGTTTCCCAGCACCATTAGTCACATTCGTTCCATCCTCAGGAGACGACTGACTCCCTCGTGCCCACTCCCCTCACTAATACTCAATCCGCCATCTTGATTTTTCATTCGTCAGTTGTTTTCATGCTCTTGGAGCCAGCCATCTTTGTTTATATGTTACTAAAGGCTACCCTATTTGTTTTTTTGTTCGTCATTTGTTATATGTTATTGAAGGCCACCATATTTGGGTATATGTTACTGGAGGCAGCCATACTTGTTTTTTACAAACATCATTTGTTTATATATGTTACTGGAGGCTGCCATGTTGGAAGGCAGCCATCTGGCTAGGTGAAGCCCTCTGTTTTTTTTTAAATTGACATTTGTTTTATATTTTGTGCCTCACCTTCTTGCAACAACCATATTATATATCATATGTTTACATTACCTATGTGCCACCAGGAGACAGCCATATTTGTTTATGTGTTTAAAGGATGGGTTGCATTGTCAACACCAGCCAATATTTTTCATTGGCAAATTAGTGTTTAGTCGACAAGCCTCCACCACCTTCGTTCCATCAAATACTCACTTAAAGTTCGACTCCCTCCATGTTAGGTTATATTTTTTCAACACACATATGTAGTATCGATTATGCCACCTGATATAGGCCTGTACCGAATGGTGACATTGACCATTCCTGCAAAGCACTTAAAATTGTGATCTTTATTATTGTTATGCTCATATATAAAGCAGAGAATGTTTTTTGAAATAAAACACAGCATATCTTCATTACATAAAATTTATTTTGCGAATACTAAAATATACAGGTTTATTAATCTTTTTCGACGTTCACCGCTCGATGTCTGCCTCGGCGATCCAGAAATTGTAGCAGGCAGGGAAACACCACCATTTGATGTAGGCCCTTCTATTACGCCGTTTTAGCAAATTTTCCACTAAATACACGTTTGGAAAATTCGTCGGCAGTATCTCCTCGATGTAGAAACCGCCATGGATGGGTACATTGTTCAGATCTTCAAAATAGTAGATCCTCGGAGCATAGTTATGTATACGTCGCACACGAAACAGTTTGGGGCTCCAATTCACTGTGAATCCTTTCTCGAAGACAGCTTTCCGTATGGAAATGCACACCAGGTCACCGATATTGGCTTTAGGCTTGTGTGGGTCCTTCCTCTTCGGAATAGGATACACAGTCCGAAACAGGAAGTCGTCCTTGACATCTTCGGGCTTCATGCGAGTGGTCGAGTGCACAGTAGAATTATACTCGCGAACGAGTTTCGGCAGTAGCTCAAGCCACTTGTAGCTACCATTTGCTGCGCAATGATTCCACATCTTACCCTTCAGAGTCCTATTGAACCTCTTGACAATTGAAGCTTTGAGATTACTGTATGTAGAATAATGATTTATGTTATGTTTCTTCATCAGGGCCCCTTGAATTTTGCATTGTAGAATTCCCTGTCCTGGTCGGTTTGCAAATTAGTTGGGATGTGTCCTTCGCTCAACACATTTGCGATGGCTTCGGTGACATCAGGTGCATTCCTAGATTTGACTGGCCTAGCCCAGGCGAATTTGCTATGGGTATCGATGACTATCAACATGTATTTGTAGTCTTTGTTGACTTGAGCATGCAGTATCATCTCGACGAGGTCGGCTTGAAACAGATAGTTCATTCCACAAATCATGATCTTGCAATGGTGGTAGTTGCACCTGGCAGCCGCATGCAGTTCATTGGCAATACCCAATCGATTCATCATATGTAGCCTCCTTAAGTGCTTCTATGATTGACGTTATCTCATTTGTGTGGGAGTAATTTCCAACACTTTGCGAAGCAAGCAGTAGCTGCAGCCTATCGACCAGTCCGTTCGGATCATCCTAAAATACGTAATCAATGTTCTTGCCGTCGTCTATCATGTTCAGACCTTCGCCACTTTTCAGTGCTAAACCTCTGAAGAGGTCTGTGAGAATGTCGATTTTATCGTGCTCTTCATCCTTATAAACACTGGTCTCGGGATCATGGTCTTGGTAAAGTGCATGCATAAGTTCGAGCATTCTTGTATTCTAGGAGGTCGGATTCTGTAAAGTCCCTGGAATCCTTGCGAAATAAAAGTTCGTATAGTCCAAGGGTTCCAAATACGATGTAATTGCCAACTCGGATGCTCCCCCCTGGCAGAAACTCTATTTCATCAGCTCCGAGGAACCATTTATCATTATGCCTGTATACATCATATGTCGTATCATTATTACGAGATGTGTACGATCATAGGTACCGTCGAGCCAAAGCATTAGATTTCAGGGCTCTCTTCCATACTGTTTTCTTGTGTGGCAAATCCGCATTCCATCCATCGTCCTGATCTGACCGTACACCATCATTATTTCGCTTCTGCAAAGGCTTTGCAGTATTGTCGATTTCGTACTTTACAGCTACAGGTGCTCCATAGCTCTCCCTAAGTAAATCAAGACAATGAATAATGGCCTTAAAAATTTCTTCATTTATATGGTCGCATGAAATTTTGGCTCTCTTGGCGAGCAAATATTTTGAGCGGACAGACTGAATCACCCGATGTAGTTCGCTGGCAATGTCTGCCATCATACTGAATAAAAATTCTCACTGTTGCTCTCTTTTATAGGTTTAGTCATGAGTCTCTGCCAACATACTTTCGATCTTGCTCAGACGTTGGCTGTGATTTTGAATATCTGTTTCCTTAGCGAGGTGGGAAATTGAGGCATTGAATGTATATGTCATATATCCTTCCAGGTTTTTCAAATTCTCTTCATTTTGTGCAGATGCTACATTCAATCAGCGATAATTTGCCTTTGAACACTCGTCACATGCTCCTCCATGGCCACCATATCGCGGACGATCCCCATCGTCACATGCTCCATCATCGCTCCAAGCTCGGACAGGTAGTTTAGAAAGAATGCGTTTTTTTTTTTGCCAACATTCTGCGCAGTTCCGTAGTTACGTTATTACCAGTTTCGAGGACGAAATGTTTAGTAGCGGCATCCCCAGATCGTTTGGGTTCACCAACGTTTCTCATTGTACTTCTACCAGCATCACAAGTTCCATCATCCCCAGGTACGAGACAATAGCCATCGTTGTCTTCATAATGGCGTATGTTGAGGCTACTCTGCCCGAATGTCAATATACTGTAACTCATTCTCGATGGCTGGTGGTGAACTGATCGAATCCGTGCCTGTACCTCCCATTATATAGGGGCCAGTTCTTTACGATCGTCAAAAATCCATATTTGTCTTTCCAGCTCAAGGCACAAAATGTTTGAAATCCGATAGCGTCGTGTCGGTATTGACGTGAACATCGTAAACAGGACGCAAATTCGTGTCGTCTATGCGAAACAGCACCAACACATTGCAATTATTGCGAGGCATCTGTTTGGGTATACGCGAATAGGTCTGGCCGAGGTACACACAGTCCGCGCATGCATTCCATCCCACGCTGAAGTATTCTTGAATACAAGTTTGTTTCTCGCAGGCAATGTCGTCGAAGACAAATATCGATTTTCGCAGTGCTTCGTTCGGAGGTACGACGGCTTCATTATCACTGCAAGGGAAATAACCCATGCCTTACACAGCCTGCAGTACTCGTGCCAGTCGCCGATATTTCGGCTGCTGGAGTGATTTCGAATAAATATGCACGTTCTCGAACCAAAGACCAATCTCTTCTTCCAGCAGACTCAGTAGGACACACATCTTGCTGCAATTTGATAGTCCCACGATGATGCGACTCGGTGTATTTGGAAATAGGCTCCTATGCCACGATTCGTGGGAGATATAGCTTCGTCGTCAGCGTGAATGCGTATGGGTAGAGTAACATCTTGTTTAATGATCTGTATACTCTTTTCGTCTGCTGGTTTATATAATACATTGGGGGAGGAAGAGGATGACGACGAGGAGGAGGTCGGGGGGAGAAGGGGTAAAAGGAGGAGGAGGTAGCATATACAAGCCTCTTGAAGACATAAAGCACGTTTTAGAATGTCTCTTCAAGTTATCACACCAAGTAAACTGTCTCTGGCAGAAATCGCACTGAGATTTAATATTCGAATATGTTATACGTCAATACTGTTCCAAATCTAGAATGATACTGAAACGAAAATGTATAAAAGGGTCGTATTTATACTTTTCTCGCTCAGTTTACCAAGATGTCTCGAAGAGGTACGACCGTAGCTGGAACTGGGGTCGTCAATAAGCTGATCAACAATCTACCATTCGAGCTGCACATTCCCGGATACAGGATCTGTGGACCAGGAACCAAGCTAGCTAAAAGACTGTCACACAACGAGAGAGGCCTGGACGTGGCGTGCCAGCAGCACAACATCGCCTATTCCCAGCACAAGGATTTGCATGCAAGACACCGAGCAGACAAGATACTTGCACAGAAGACGGACAAAATAATAAAATCATCAGATGCCGCGATCAGCGAAAAAAAATAGCACTGTGGGGTGTTTCCAGCTTGATAAATGCCAAAGTGGCAATGGGCATGGGTGATAAGAGCAAAATAAAGGCACAAGTGAAAGGAAAGCAGTTACGAAAAGAAGAAAAGCCGCCAAGTCTAAGAAAATATCTACCAGCTGATATTTCCCATTGCTTTTGCCTGCACTGGTGGCCCTCGGAGGCCTAATCGGAGTCACGAGTGGTATCGCTAAAGCCTTCAACACAGCATCGAACGAACAGAATATGTTGACCTAGGCACAAATACACAATGCCAATATGGAAGCTATCGCCAAGGGTAAAAAAAATGGACAAGGCCTCTATCTAAGACTATATCCAGTAGGAGGCTGAAGTGTGCAAAAGCGACGCAGCAAGAAGAAACAATAATGACATTTCTACCAAAACGACCACTTACGAATGTGAATTTGGAACAGTTTGCATGCAGATTGAAAAAACCTCATTTTCGCGGAGTGTTTATGAGAGATGGTTTTCCCACTAAACCCAAGAGAAAGAATGTGCCCTAATTGATCTGGATACAACAGCAGAGACCAGTATGCAATGGTTAGCCTATCTAAAAGAGGGTAAACATACAGAATATTATGATAGTTTTGGGAATTTGCGTCCTCCTCCTGAATTGCACAAGTACCTGAAAAATTGTAAACTGACTTACAATTATGAAATGGAGCAGCTGCCGAACACGTGGAACTGCAGACATTTGTGCCTTTACTTCCTGGTTCGCTCTTACAAATAATTGTGTAAAAAGGCTATACACTGCAAGGAAACCATCATTCATGTCTATAATGCTTACCTTGACAGGTCGCAGCGCCGAGCTGCGTGCAGTACATTTTCTGCCACTTGACTTGGAGGGGGAATGGAGCATAGGCCTTGTCGATTTTCATACTTACAATGCAATGCAGAACATTGATGAAAAAAAAAAACATTTATGCTATACCTCGTAAAAAGTGGTCATGTTTCCCATGAAGTTTCGCTGCCCATTGGCTCTTATGAAATAGACAGTATTGCAAGGTAGATAGAAGATTCGCTGCCCCCCGAAACTGAATTCGAACTACGCGGGAATCTCAAAACTCTGAAGAGTGTTATCAGATGCAATGAAGATATCGACTTTACGAAACCGGATACCATCGGACCGATTCTGGGGTTCAAGCCCCGCGTCTACGAGGCTGGTAAAACACACGTGTCGTTGCAGCCTGTAAATTGTTTGCCAGTCAATGTGATAGGAATAACCTGCGATTTGATGAATGGCACGTGCCTCAATGGCAGGCCGAGCAATACGCTGCACGAATTTTCGCCCATGGTCCCTCCAGGTTATAAACTGGTCGTGGCACCACAAAGCATCATTTACGTTCCGGTCGTCGTGAAGAGAACACACAAGGTAGTCGTAACAATCGTCGATAAGCGTGGAGAGTTGGTAAACTTTCGAAACGAAGAAATCACCCTACATCTGCATTTGAGAAGATGGGTATAAGATTTACGCCGACCAGAAGCTATAAAAGAATGTGTGGTGGAAAACCAACATCACTGCGTCACAGGTCTCCAAGGAGTTAACACGTGCTAGCGAGATTATCCTCTACAGTCTCGGTAACGAGGTCGATCGCCATGGAAGATTTCCTGAACTACAAAGAGTCAACCATTCACGAATACAGCATAACGAAGGTGGAACTCCATGAGTACCAGCTGTTCCTGATCGGGCCGTACTCACCACCATTGGAAGTTCGGATAGCGGTCCAACACCAAGATATCTGCACTCTTCCTTGCCAGTCTTTCCAGCGAATCAGGGGTACTCTGGCGAAAGAAGATGGGCCCAATCCAGCATCGACGAAAATAATGAGCAATGGAATTTTTCACCTGATCGATCGCATTGCCTACTTTCTCAATGGTGGCTAGGTGAACCAGTCGAAAGATGCGGGAATAACCTCAACGATCAAAAATTACCTTTCGCTCAAGCCGAATGAGCTGCCTGCAGCCAAGATGGCAGACTGGGGAATCGAAGATGGCTACATTGTTCCAATTTATGCAGAAGGAAGGGTCGAAGTATGTGTTCCGCTCTCCATGCTATTGGGATTTGCGCACGACTTCAAACAAATTATCTTCAATTCGAAGCAGGAGCTGGTGATAATGCTCGCCAATACGCATTTGGATACCATCGGGGGTACGAGAGAAAACCTGGAGGCAGTGGACATGAGCCTACAGTCTATCAAATGGATGGTACCTCACGTACTGTCATGAGCGCAGCTAACTGTTCGCACACCGTAACTATTTAGTCGTCTTCAAACATCGTCAGCTTCAAGTGGTGGGGTTTCCCTGCCCGCTACAATTCCTGAGTCGCCGAGGAGGACATCGAGTGGTGAACTTCGAAGAAGATTAATTAACCTGTATATTTTAGTATGTGTAAAATAAATTTAATGTAATAAAGATATGTTGTGTTTTATTTCAAAAAATATTAGGGAAATTTTGAGGGGAAAAAGGGGGAAAAAAGATGGTGGACGTGTGACTTAACACGATGGCGGCCGTGTGGCTCCTGGCTCCTGTGTCAGACACAAATTTCGTGTCAACGATCATTTCCCTACTACTTGTGCTATTCTGACGAAATATTTTACAAAGTCAGTATGTCAGGCCAATCCCCACCAGTGTTCAGAAGCACTATTCTCTTTTTTCTACATTTTCTGACATTTTAATTTATGATTTCAGGAGTCCAAATATGATATTTGATGATGCATATCTTACTTCATGCCGATACCATAATTATTTCGTTATCTCAGCCAATGAATGGTAGTACTTTTCTTCACCTGTATAATCAAGAAACATTCATAAAACAAAACAAAAAACAGTTACCCACAGGGACGATCATTGGGCACTGAACCAAGAGTACCAACCAAAAGTAAATTTCCTCTACATTTTATACACATAACTAAACACTAGGTCTCGAGATGAAGAATAACGGCCTAACATAAATTCCCTGTACATTGTAAATACAATATTAAATACTGGCCCACAAGCTGTAGAGTACCGGACAAAAATAAATTCCCTGAATATTGTTTACACAATACTAAACACTGCGTCTCAAGCTGTAGAGTAGTGGCCGAAAACAAACTCCATGTACGTTGTAGACACAATAATAAACACTGGGTCCCCAGCTGTAGAGTACCACTCAAAAGTAAACACCAAGTACATTGTATACACAAAACTAAACACTAGGTCTCGAGTTGTAAAGTGCCGGACAAAAATTTACTCCCTGAAAGTTGTATATGCAAAACTAAAAACTGGGTCTCATGATGTAGAGTAGTGACCGAAAACAAACCCCATGTACAGTGTAGAAACAATAATAAACACTGAGTCGCGAGTGGTAGAGTATCAGCCAAATATAAACTCCCTATACGTTGTATACACAATAAAAAAAACACTTGGTCTCCAGCTGTATAGTACAGGCCAAAAGAAACTCCCTGTACATTGTATACCCACACTAAGCACTGGGTCTGAAGTTGAAGAGTATCAGGCAAAAAAATATCCCTGTGTGTTGTATACACATTTATAAACACTGGGTCTTGAGCTGTAGAAAACTGGCTAAAAGTAAACTCACTGTACATTGTATACACAATACTTAACACTGGGTCTACAGCTGTAAAGCACCGCCCAAAAAAACTCCCTGTATGATGTATATACAATACTAAACACAGGTTATCGAGGTGTACAGTATCGGCCAGGAATAAACTCCCTGCACGTTGTATACCCAATACTTAACACTAGATCTCGAGATGTAGGGTACTGGTAAATGTAAACTCCTTGTACATTCTAATTGCAATACTAAACACTGGGTCTGGAGTTGTTGAGTACCACCCGAAAATAAACTCCCTGTACACTATATACACAATACTACGCACTGCCTCTCGAGTTGTAGAATACTGGCCAAAATTAAACTCTCTGTATGTTGTATACTCAAGACAAAACATTGGCTCTCGACTTGTAAAGTACCGACCAAAAATAAACTCCCTGTATGTTGTATACACAATACTAAACACTGGGCGTCCAGCTGTAGATTACCGGCTAGAAATAAACTCCGTATATATAGTATACACAATAATAAACTCTGAATCTCCAGTTGTACAGTACAGGCCAAAAGTAAACTACCTCTATGTTGTATACACAATATTAAACACTGGATCTCTAGTTGTAAAGTACCGGCCAAAAGTAAACTACCTCTATGTTGTATACACAATATTAAACACTGGGTCTCTAGTTGTAAAGTACCGGCCAAAAGTAAACTACCTCTATGTTGTATACACAATATTAAACACTGGGTCTCTAGTTGTAAAGTACCGGCCAAAAGTAAACTACCTCTATGTTGTATACACAATATTAAACACTGGGTCTCGAGTTGTAGATTACTGGCCTAAAATGAACACTCTTTATGTTGTATACATAATAGTAAACACTTGGTATCGATGGGTTAGCTCCTATTTGTTTCTGTAGTATGATTTTTCGCCCCTTTATTTGTTTTCTCAATTTTATTTACGAATGTTGTTTTCAATTTTTTTTTTTACATCTTGAAATTATTTACATTGGCTATTAAACCACTCTTTGTAGTCTTCTACATAAAAAATTACCAGTGTAAAATTATTAATTGTACAAGTGTTTTCCAAAAAGCGAAGTATATTAACCACTTTTTTTTTTTTTTTTTTTTTTTTTTTTTTTTTTTTTTTTTTTTTTTTTTTTTCCAATATTGAGCTTATGTCTATTTGTCAACAGTGCCACCACTTTTCACTAAACATATTTACGCTGTTCATTTGTATTTTTCAAGTGTTCTGTGATAGCGACTGCACTGAAATTTCAGTACAATTGTGTGAAATGTTGTACAAGGTCAGTAACATTAGTAGAAAATCATATACAAGAACTTTTAATATAATCTGCCCAATATTTTGTACATGAAAAAACGTGTTTGTACAGAATATTAATATCGGTAATTAAAAACATAACACAATCAATATAATAATATCTGTAAATATTATTATGCCCCGTAAAATGCTTATTTAAGCAATGACTACATAGAACTCTCTATAAAGCACCTAAAATAAAAGCGACTCAAAACGTAGTAACAAGGCAGAGTGAATTTTACAATCAAAATGGCATGATAATATAAAATCACCAAGACCTGATTAATGCTAAGCATACAAAATTTGGTATTATTATTAAATATTTTCTCCATTAAATAAATCACAATAGACATTGCTCTACCAATAGTCTACTTGGTACAAGCTGAAACTTAATTTTACCAGCAACACGTATTTTCCTTCTGAGTGGCAATCAATGATGGCGTTTTATACATTCCGGCGAACGTCGGTAACAAGGACCATGTCCAATGACAATAGAAAATTGAAATTATGAATCAGTTTGTATATTACAACTATTGACTCTCAAAGATTTGCTAAAGCCATTTACAACGACCCCAAAAATGTCACGTCCATTTGGTCAGTGAATTTATTATGTACTTTTACAATCACGGCCAATATTGCTGTTAGCCAAGCAAACTAGGTTCATGCGTGAAGCAAAAGTTAACCATAAGATTTAATTCCATAGTGCGTCTACAACATCTTTGCTGCGGGCGTGATTTACAAAGTCGGTAGTTTTCAAGCGCATATATTTATATCAAAATATCCAATAAAGCAATATATTATTATTACTAACATAAGTGCGCCTTTACAAAACACTATGATACAATTTATTATGCACTGCCGCAACCAAGCTAGGCCCGTCAAAGGGCGATGCATTAAAAAGACAATTTAAAATACCGAAATAACATTAGTATTAAAAATATTTTCTTAACCAGGCAGCACCCGAAGTTTAATGCGGGCCGTTCATAGCGCCTGACTGTAAAAACACGCAGACAATTTAAATTTGTTCTTCCAAAGCAGAGCGGCGATGTATGGACAGGCTATATCAAACAAAGCTCGTCGGCCGGACCAGTCGAATCGGGTAACGACAGTACAAGCAAGCTACGCATTTGCAACAGACAAACACGCACGGCAGTATTCAAAACATTTTAATAAAAGACGTAAAATGATCACAGACCAGAAAAGCAGAATAAGGAACGTTACAGATCGTGCGCCCACTACATTACACGAAAGTCATCTGCAATGCAATACAAAGTTAAGCCCAGATACAATCAAACCGTCCACAACTTACTGTGGCTTCCCATCATCCACCTATTCACACTGGATCGTCTACATTACAAAGAAATGATTGCAAATTGAAATAGACAGGTACTTGTGTGCTGTGCTGATATTACTTTGCCAAATGAAGTCTATTTCCATGCTGATGGTGTCTTCTATTGCATACACTTGTAGAATATTACATGTACGTATAACGTATGACATTTACGTTTAGCGTATTACATGTACGTTTAGCCCACCACATGTTACGTGTAAGTTTAGCGTAGCACGTAAATTACGTGTAATTTTACCATAGCGCATATTACGCGTAGTTTTAAACAGGTGTTGTAAATTGTTATGTAGCATCTAGCCAGTGTATAACAAGAAATTGTGAACTTTCGCGTTGCGCAAACTAGGTGATGTAGTGAGTGGTCTGTTCGATGTGATGGTGTAAGTATTTAAGTATTGTTACATTCCTCAGTCTCCATTCAGCTGCTGGTTCATCTCCATCTCATTTCACGCCATTTGTTGTTCAGGATAACCAAGTGCTACAAGTGTTTCCCTGTAAGACAGAATTCCAACTTGGCATCATTCTCGTTACATCTGATCCATGTCGACCCTGACGTCATAGGTGCGGACAACAACGTATGTATGTTAAAGCGAGGGGGGCGGCCTACCAGGCGCTTCAATTACGTTACAAAGTGTTTGAAACATTTCATTTTTACGAAACTACGTATTAGAAGTTCACCCAATGTGTTGATCTATGAAAAGCACACATGTTTCAGATGAGGCATCCCTCACATTAGAAACACTATTTCAGTGCAAGAACGGCTTCCTTAACGTGATGTAAATAGACATATTCACGTCAGATACACACAAATGAACTCGTTGCACCTTTATTGAACTTTCCGACAGACTTTCCACCAACAAAAGCATAGGGTCACTCCTTAGTCCCATAGGTACCTATAGGCAGTACGATGAGAACACTACAAGCCAGTTCAAAGCCTTGTGCATAGCGGCGATGACGCACTTGATGAGTGTGGTAGTGTCGTCCTTATCGCTTTCGTGCTCCAGGCAGGCGGAACCCTTATGAACCTGAATTTGTGTTGCAGGTTAGTTAAATGCTGCTATCTGAACGCCAGATAAACTATCAAACAGGCGATTCACTCGGATGAACTAGGAATCGATGTCTGGGTGTTATTCACGTTGACTTCTAAACATGTTCGGTAACACGTGAATTTGTTACCGCATACACGAGCTTTGGGCACAGGTTTCAATATATTTACACAATATGTCACATTAGAAATATATTTTTTAAAAACTCCTAGTAAGACAAATTTTAGATACAGTTATGCTTATTCGCGTGCAGTACAAAGACATTGAATGAGAATTTGTTTAAGCATTTTATTTCTGTTGTAATTTTTTCAATATTTTCCCTGGAAAAGGCTTTCTATTGTCTTTTATGAGAAACAAATAGCAAATACACTAATGGTACATCAATATTTAAGACACTGAACAATAAAGCAGGTTGGGATTAATTCGCATCATTAACCCACTTTATTGAGATATTTTATTTTTTATAATTGCAGTTTGCGGCGGTTTGCGCGGCGCTATGCCGAACACTGAGATTTGGTTTCTCAGTTTTAGCAAGGTTATGATATGTTTGGGAGTTGTTACTCTGGCTGTACTGGTGATGTAACCATTCACGAGTCACGGGACCCGTTCGCCGCGTGAACGGTGCAGGACTACAGATAGCAAGGTAAGTGTTCCGTTATGTTTGCAATTGCCGTGCGTCAGAGGGTTGGTGTTCCGAACGTGGTGGGAGGGACAGGTCTCCGTATGTTTCATAGACAATTTAAACCGTGATTCTAATGTGGTACAGCTGAGTATTTCAATATCCCTTACGTATAAACCAAGGATATTAATATTCCAATCAGTCTCCACGGTCATTATGTTCACTTGCATCATCGCGAAATCGCTTTCAACCACGACGTGACATTAGTGTTTCACACACAATTTATAAACGAACGAATCCTAATGTAAACGGTGAGAAGCTGCTGCATAGTTTTCCCGTGCAGTGTAAGGGGCCGCAGTGGTGTAGTGGTTAGATTCTTCGCCTCTCACCTAAGCGAAACGGGTTCGATTCCTGGCGGGGTCACACCCGGATTTTCGCGTGTGGGAATCGTGCCTGACGATGCCCTTAATCGTCCTCATATTGACCACATAGTGTTGACTCTAGATGAAACAGATTTGTGCAGCCCAGAACAGTGTCTGTGGCCTTTACTGGCCAACCGAGCGAGGTGGCGTAGTGGTATAGGCTGTTCCCGCTCAAGTGAGCACCTTAGAAATGAACACATAAAAAGTGTCACTGTCTCTACCTGCATATAGTATAACGGCGACGTACTGAGTCTCACTGCAGCCAGTGGGGTTGGTAACAACGGAGGCAAAGTAGTACCACGTCTGAACGTAGAATTAAGACTGTCAGCAAACTAACTTTCTTTTCCTGTTTAATGCCTAAAAATGTAACCTTATGGAAATTGAGAAAATATATTCACTTTTCTAATAATTTCACAGTTTCACTCGACCGACACGCGGATAAAATGCTCAGGCCCATGGCAGTGTTAATTTTACATAATGTGGAATAGCACACAACGTGTCTACAAGCAGATCTTAAGCAGGGTTCTCAAAAGTGCTCAGTTTATCGTGAACACTGGAATCGCGTTCGGATGGACATTGGTTCGATTTCCAGTCTGGCCAATCTTACTTCGGCTCTCCATAGTAAATGCTGGGATGGTTCCTCAATACAGACCTACCAACATTGCTGGACAAGGGCGCTACATTCTCGGTTGTGATGTTGCATGTTTTCAGAGCGTTTGTTATCAGGCGCGTACTCGTGCAGTAATACTTCATAACCAATTACTATTGATCCCAGGTCGGCGTTTCCATGTTTGTTAAAGTGTCGTGGATGTTTGGAGAAACGAACACTTCAGTGATGTTGTATAACATTTTGGTATCCACCGTCAGGAGTACACACTTGGGGGGGGGGGGGGTGTCCAGCGGATCCAAACCCACACCCCCTGATGACTCTGAAATATATCACGATATGTAAATAAAAACTTTGTAATAAATTTCTAATTTATTTTCTGCCCTGTTGAATAAATAATGCACGTAATACGCCAAAATTATTTATCACTGTAGTGAGTAACGCCAAGTTAGACTGCACGATACTGCTTTGTAAAGAAATTTAAGGGCATCTGTTTTATGTGACTACTGGTTTGACTTGTAATTTACTTGGGATCGCTTGCCTCTCCCCCAAACCGCTTTTTCTAAGAAAGCATTCTGTTTGCGCTCCTACCCAATGTGCACACACTTTGCAAAGCCGAAGCTGGTTGTAAATTATAATGTGTGTAATGGCGTATGAAAGATATACGTCGTTAGCAAAGTAATCAATTGTCAGTTGTTGAGTCTCCTGGATCAGTACGATAATAATGCTAACTGTACTAAAAGTACAATAATTTGGAGTAACATTGCACCAATAAGGTGTACACTGTTCATGATAAACTGAGCACTTTTCAAATCCCAACTTGAGATCCACTTGTATGCACATTGTGTATTCTTCCACTGCATGTAAAAATAACATTGCCGTGGGCCTGTTCACTTTATTTATGCGTTGGTCAAGCGAAACTATAGAATTATTAGAAAAGTAAATGTTTTACAAGTGTGCTAATTCTGGCATATATATTCATTGGAAAACAGAAAGAAAAAATAATTTCAGTATTTATAAATGTTCACCTAACATTTTCAGTTCAAACGTTAAGGTGTGCAACTATTTTCCAGTCGTAGTTACCAACTTCACGGGGTACAATCCAGATGTGCCCATTAAAATGTATTGATGCGGGGCAATTACATTTTTCAAAGGCTGATTTCGAAGTAACCGTGGGCTGCTTATTTTAACTTGAAATAAAGGCTATAGCCCTTACTTTAATATATGCATACTTCGCGGTTATAAAGATTTATTTATAAGGAAGAGAGTAACGTACAGCGATGTTTGCGGTATTAAGTGGAGATTAAGTCATGAAGTGGTAGAAAGTTGCCCTGACTGGCACTAAGTTGCCCTGACTGGCACTAAGTTGCCCTGACTAGTACAAAGGTACCCAAATGACGTAGTAGTTGAGGTAGCATGTCTACCGCTGCGATGCTCACTTTCGCCGGCGAACTTTTTGTACCGTTCTCTAACGTTCTACACACTCGTTGCTCGCTCCATCATTTGCCTGTGGATTTCAATTGGCGATACATATTTAGCCAATAAAAACGTAACCACTAGGGACGTGGAAAAATCGCGTTATTGTTTTGTAACAAGCTGGACTTCACAGTTCAATATCTGCTTGAGTGCAATTCGTAATTGCATTGCCTACTGAAAACTATACAACGTAATGTAACTGTGTGACAGCTTAACTGGAGATTGGTCGCTGAACCGTTTATACTTTACTATAGGCTAAAAGCTTTCTTGGTGTGTCCATACAAGTTGTTGACCAATGGCAAAAGTCACAAGAGCCTACAACATCTTGGAGTTTAGTCTGCGGCTACAAAACAACGCGAATTTTGCAGGTCCCTGCTAATCACAGTGCGAATTTCATTACGTGACCTTACAGAATGTTGCGCCGTCACCAGACCACTTACTTAGTGCACCTGGGTCGTATTGTGGAACACGCTACGTCATGGGCAGTATGTACCTACACATTTTAAAACACGCATTCCCTAGCATTCATGGAATAATTATCGCAATAATCACGGATTGAACCATTCTCATATTAGAGACAAAATTTTGGTAATTGTACTGACAATTTAGACTTAAAACACCCGCGCGCTTAAGTTACTTTATAAATTGCATCACGGTTTGTTATGCATGCCTGTAAGGCTGCTGAATTAACAGAAAACGTATAATAACCATAAATGTATCTCCTATCAACATGTCTAGTACAAAATTGCCTGCTGTCTATAGTTTGGGTTGCAGAAATTTATAAATAAATTCTCAGTGCAGTGTACAAATTTTCCGGGAAACAGGTATTCCGAGGTGATCTCACTACGACTTCGTATTTTGCTGGAGAACCATACATTTTTCAAATAATTGATGGACTTAATTTATAATGTTGAACACTTTTTATCATATTTATCACACACCTGCAGTTTACAACTGTAGATGATGTTACTGACGTCATTATACAAAAGCGGATCCTCAGACGGATCCACGCAGTGCCATAAAAATAACCAAAATGAAAAAAATAACAAGATATATAATTTATGGAAACTACCTTTTCCTCGTTCACAGCGCCCTAATGTCACTTCCATGTATGGTTACCCAGAGCTCTCCGGTTACTTTTTTCGTACTTATTGGCTCTCGCCTTTCCGGACAAGTCACACGTTAATCTGTCTTCAGTTGGGAAATAAACATTTTCAGTTAACTCCTGATCGCTGGGTCTGAAGTTACGTTAGCCAAAAACCATTTTTGTTCGTTATTAAGTTCACTTGAAGATATAATTGAAAGACGTGTTACTTCTGCGTACAGAATCCACATAAGTCGCCAATATTTAAGGCTTTAATAGACCCTTCTCTACGTTAATGCTATACGTTCTACATTTCGGTTGTCCTCTCCTTGTTTGCTTTGGTAGGTGATATGACATTGCTCAGAGATAATTAAGTCGCCCTCTCTTTGGAATCTTCTATGTGATCGTAGTTCAGGCATCGATAGTGATTGAGCCACTAGCGGTCAGCGCTTGATGAATGTAGCCGTTAATGTTATCTTCTCTCTTCTCTTTCCGCGTAATATGCTAAACAATCACTTACTTTGACTAAAGGTTGTTCTGTTATTTGTGCACTATCGAAAGCCCTTCTTAGCCCTTTCAAATTCACTTTAATTTACGATTTCACGTGTTGCAGACAATGAAAATGTACGATGCATGCTATACTTAAAAGTATACACAACACCTGGTTCGTTGCCATAACCAATGATCTGTAGGCTCTATGTTTGGCTACAGTAATGTGAACCAATTATGACCTAGACCAGAAAGACGGTTTGAGAATTATTTATCCACAGGTGAGATCATTGGCCACTGTGCTTCGCAATGTGCAATTAATACCAAAACTTATCTACACGTGCATCATGTACACAATTGTGCACACTGGGTATGAATTGCTTAACCTGTCCGTTTACTCATTTACTTAAGTGTCGCAATCACTTAATTTTGTTTTGTGCTCTGTACTGTTATTTAGTATTTGTCTTACAACCAGTAAACAAAATGCATCGTGGTTACGGTGATATTCACACTTAGCATTCATATAAAAGGCGTTTATAACAGTCCACATCTCAGACAAGCTGCGAGGAAGACTGGGCACTGATGTCTTGTGTACAGCACTGGCCATGTGTACTACTCACATGCAACCTTCTCGCGAGCCTCGCCAATTCTCTTACCATGTGTACAATTTATATTGTTATAGATCTCATCACTATGTTTATGGGTCGGTCAAGTTAACTGTGAACTCTCACACGTTACTGATAAGTTATTTCTAACTTTACTGTACACAAACCAAACAAACTAAATAATAAAATTCAAACTCCACAAATTTTAGAGTTGCAGTCTTAACGCGCGTTTAGTAAGGGAGCTAATTTTCCTACAGCACTGCTAACATTACAGGGAACATTCCATTAAAATACGTGCATTAAGATGAATGACGCGCTAAAGTTTTATATTTACCAACTTTCCGCAACTAAGTTTTCAGAGAATGTATCGAAATTTTTGGAACATTGAAACCTAAATACTAGTTAGTCTTTATGAATTGTTAAATTATTAGATATTGACTGCCTTTTCTCACCTCAAGTCACCTTCATCAGCTCTAAAGAACTCGCTGTTAAGAGCCGCCCAAATCTCTTCACTCACTTCACTCACTCACGCTGTAAAAAGGTGTTGAGATAATTTAACTGCTCAAAAAATGTTTTGCATCAAACGAAAAGTGATGAATGGATGAATGTTCCAACATTATCAAACGGAATACATATCTATAATAATGTGTGTGCATTTTTGCAGCGATTTTGTCGTCATGTATGAGTCCCACTTGATCGTACTTCTTTTTTGGTGCGCTGTATCTGTGGTAGACGAATATCAGTTTGTTTACATTCAAAGGTGTGGAGACTGTTAGTGTAGGCTTGACTGCAGATGTGGTCGGATCGTGCCACGGCACACAGTAACAGTGCTTTAACCTGCCAGGGTAGTTTCTCTCGTACAAAGTGGTTTTGTACAACGTACTAGTGCTGAAACTGTGTGTGTGTCACAAAGTTAATTGTCTAAGATCTGGAGGCGATACATAGAGTGTCCGAGAGTTACTACACCTGTTCAGGACCGCTATGTGAGAATTAGTGCATCCAGGAACAATACCTTAACAACAAGGGAGATACGAGATGGCCTCCGAGCAGCCTCGGGTGTACAAGACCATGCACGATCGTCTTCGAGGTGGAGGCCTATGTGCGAGGAGACCCATGAGATGCCCTTATCGCAACAGACAACATCGGCAGAAGCGCTCGCAATGGGCACGGGATCAAGAAGAGTGGGCAGCTGAAGAATGGTCTCATGTTCTGTTCACTGATGAGGCGAGGATTTGCTTTAGACCAGATTCCAGAAGGTTGAGGGTGTGGATAAGACGAGGTGCTCATGGAAGATGTCAAGCTGTGCAAGAAATCAATGGATACCGAGGTGGATGAATCATGGTCTGGGCAGGGATTATGCTTGGATGTCGAACAACTCGGCTGTACATTACAACTGTACTGCAGGCTGTTGTGTGCCCTTACCGACAGGCATTTCGTGAAATGTTTCTGCTGGCGGATGCTAATGCTCACGCACACCGTGCAAGATCCGTTGAGCAATACTGCCAGCGAGCCGGTATTTCAAAGAATGAATTGTCCAGCAGTAAGTCCCAACCTGAACAGCATAGAGTATGCCTGGAACCTTCTGAAATCTGTCATTCAAGCACGCCATCAACAACCCCACAATGCACAGGAGCTGGTATGTGCTGCGCAGACAGAATAGGACAGCTTGCCACAAGAGCGACCGTATAACCTCATTCTCAGTATGCCTCGGCGTGCTAGGGACCTTGCCAGTCCTTTAAGAGGTCACGCATACAGTAGTATTGATCCAAATGGATAGTGACAATAAAAGAGAAGAGAACAATGGTGTTTCACAAACAAACAGACTGATAGCGTATTTTGTTTATTGTCATGATACAAAATTGAAGTTTTTTTTATTTGTGTTGATTTGTAAAACATGCATTCGCAACATGCTTGCATCAAGGGAAAATGTTATGTTGTGGTGTTTTTGGTACAATATATCTTTGATGAAAAAGTTTTTTGAGTAGTTTATTTAGATTTTAAAGTGCGAAAAATTTTGATATGCTCTCTGAAAAACTAGTTTCAACAACTGGTTGATATTTATAAGCTGCCAGTGCACCATTATTCTTAGCGGCTACGTCTGCCGGCAGATACTATGCGCCTACAAGGCCTCCAAACACATGAGCTCTAAGGTCTACTCTTGTTATTCACCACTTCGCTCATCGCCTCTACAAGGCGATCTTATGGTGTGCATTCTTTTCGTATACGATTTGCCTGAACGGGACTTCAAGCAACCACACTCAATGATTATGGCATGCTAGTAAAAATAATAGCATAATGCGTGAAAGAAAGAACTCTGTTTTTCCAGTAAATAAAATTTAGCATCTAAGAGTGATTCAGTAAACACCGTTTTTAGTCATATTCACGCCCACATAAATAACCCTTGGATTATAAATGAGAATTTTAAACTAGTTTATGGGCAAGAAATATTTCTTAAATGATTTTTGTGTTTGGACGCCACTGAAAAATAGCCAACCGTTTTGGAATCGTGCGTTCTCCAGCGGAGAGATGAGGTTGTGTAGGGAGGTGAGTATGGAGTAGCTCCAGAATGGAAAGGCGGGGAACATGGGATATCCCTGAGGAAATTCACCGTCCAGCGACTTCGTCCGGCACGATTCCCACTTACAAAATCCGGGAGTGGCCCCGCCGGGAATGGAACCCGGTTGGCATAGGTGGGGGCGAGCATGCTAAAGAGTGTTTTCCATTGGTGTATATCCGCACGCACAAGGTGACGTCACGTGCTCATGGGTCACCCGAGACGACGTCTGCCTGCAGTTCAGTCTACACACGACCCGCTTGCTCGCAATGGCCCGCTCATGCTCGTGGTGGAGGAGGGTTTCTACCTGAGAGACGCACAGAGGGCATTTCCACTATGCATGTCTCCCAGCCGAGCAGATACTGCAGTACAGGCTTTTATCCAAGTCAGTCGACATGTATCGGGAGGTATAAGTTACAGCAGCTTATGTTGTTTTAGTAGCTGAAACTTGACATAATTGTCTAAAAAGTGCCAACAAATTGCAACTCCTAAAACATGTTCCATGTGCATGTACGTTGCATAAGGTGGTTTATCGTTGTCAGTTAATACAATTCAGAAGTACTATCAAATATGTAGCTCCAACTTTGACAATCAAGTTAGTTTGTAACACTCGATATACATTTTGCGAAAATGCATCCACATAAATAATCCGTATAAGATACAATATTTCGGGTTGCCATATACGTGGTACTCAAAAAGAGGGCATATCTAGTAACTAGAATTAAAAAAGTGGACACTTGCTAGAAAACGACACGAAGAAAGTGGACACACAATTTTACAATGTAAGTATATAATATCAGTAGCCTATATCATGACGCAGGTCAGCTGTATATTACAATGTCACAAAAGTGTGTCCAAAAATAAATTTCATATAGCTTTTTAAGTAATACAATATATTGTTTTTGCAACCAGATAAAGTGATAATCATGTTTGTTTCGACTTGAAACTTACACATTTAGGGTTTCATAAACTGTAACGAATGCCACGCATCCAGCCACGCCTGCCGCCATCTTGTACTGATGCCTCGCCACTCCTAGTGGCCACTAGGAGAACTGAAGTCGTGGTGCTCTGTAGGAGCCAAGTTCAAAAACAATACGTTTTGAATGTATCATATAAACACTATACTCCGCGTCACTATTCGGACTCAAGCCCTCACAACACTTTAAACAGGTTATTTACAATTATTTACAGTCTCAACATCCCGCCCACCAAAATGCACATTTTATTATTTATTGAGATGCTAGCGGGCACAACTTGACCACGAGGCGCTTGAGGACTCCATGGTGAGTCGTCACCTCTGCCACTCTGACAACGGAGTCTGGGTCTGGAAAAGTCTTCAGTAATCACACTAGTTTCCAACAAAGAGGGGGTAAGTTGTCATCCTTGACTAGCACCGATGTGCCAATAGTGAAGTTATCTTGGATACCACAGCCCTTGGGTCGTTGCTGGAGATGATGGAGGTATTTTTGATGCCACTGCTTCTAAAATGATTGGTGGATTTGCTGGATAAGTTGCCAACACGAGAGTCTGTTGAGTGAGATGTGAGATAAATCTGGCACAGGCAGCATACCTCGGGGTCCTAACACCAGGAAGGGGCTTGGAGTCAATGCCGTCAGGGAGTTGGGGTCGGTGGAAAGAGTGCACAGTGACTGAGAGTTGAGGGTTGCCTCCACCTGTATCTTAACAGTGTACAGCTCTTCATATGTGAGTGTTTGCAAACCCACACACTTTATGAGCAAAGATTTGGCCGACTTGACTCCAGCCTTCCACAATCATCCAAAATGAGAGGCTGAAGGGGGGTTAAAATACCATGTCACTTGGTGTTCGGTCAGCGCCTGTTCCAACAAATCCTGCGTACCCTTGTCAATCATTAACGTTCTCAATTCCGCCAAGTATCGATTGGCACCTACGAAGTTGGTACCACAGTCACTATAGATTTCGGAACATCGACCACGACGAGAGATAAAACGAAGGGATGCCACCAGAAAGACCTCAGTGGTGAGATCAGATGCATGTTCAAGATGAAATGTCTTGGTGGCAAAACAAACAAATAAGCACATTATGTATCAAGGACTTGTGCCTTCCTCAACCACGATCATGTAATCTTGAAGGGCCCTGCATAATTGACACCCACCTTGAGAAATGGCTTTGACTACCGAACACGGTCAGCTGAGAGATAGCCCATGGGTGGCTCTAATGGGGTAGAACATACATTGAAGCAATGGCACACACTGCTTTGGTTTATGTCGAATGTGGTTGCGAGCACCCATGATACAAAATTCTTGTTGTAGAACTGACTGCAGGATCGTTGGCCCACAGTGCAACAGGTGTTCATAAAGGTGGTCGAACAAGAACTCTGTGACACAATGGTGTTTTGGTAGTAATTTGGATGCCTCTAGTCATATGACAAATCAGACAAATGCAAACATCCATCCACCCTAACAATTCCAGAAAGATCCACAAAGGGAGACAACTTGGATAGTGAGCCCCTGTATAGCTGCTGCCTTGCCTGCAGTGCCCTTATATCTGTGGTAAAGGCTTCGGATTGTGGAATCTTAATCCATACCATCAAGGCAGCATTGAGTTCCTGAGGGCAAGGAGGACCAACAATAGGTTTATTTACATGCAGACTTCACACAGATCGCAGACAGTAGGCAGTGATATGTTTTATCTTACTCAGAGACGATAATCTGTGCAACAGTGAACTGTCAGCAGGCATTCCAATAGCATGGAGTGTGACAACCCGTTGTTCTACATGCGCTTCTTCAGTGTGACTCCTTGCTGGATAAGGCTGAGGTCAGTGTTCTGGCGACTCACACAGCCATGGTGGGCCTGTCCACCACAATGGGTGTGCAATCAGCTCACTGGGAAAGATACCTCGAGAAGTACAGTCAGCTGGATGGTTTTCTGATGGTACATGATTCCAGTGTTTTGATGAAATAAGATCATGGATTAGGCTGACCCGATTAGCAACAAATGTTTTCCAGCCCTGTGGAGAGCCATTGACCCAGTGAAGAAGTCATCGAATCAGTCCAGGCAAAGGTTCGGAAGATGTGACCATGGGAACTTAGGTTATCTTGTATTTTGTGCACGGTATGGGCAAGCAGTAGAGCCTCTCATAGCTCTAGACGAGGTAGAGATACTTGCTTGGTGGGAGCCACCTTCGACTTGCCAATAATTAAATGAACAGTTACTAGACCATCCGGTAAGGTGATTCATAGGTAGACAACAGCTGCCTATCCATGTTCCGAACAGTCGGAAAACCCGTGAATCTGAAGATCTACATTCTGCAGGTTTACATGCACCAGTCTAGGAACAGCAATGCTTGCCACACCTGGAAGCTCCTTCTGAAAGCATTTTCAAGTGGATAATATGTCTGTTGGGGGTGGATCATCCCAGCCAATATTGCTGATCCACAGATGTTATATGAGGTATTTTACCACCAGAACAACGGGTGACAACCACCCAAGAGGATCGAATATCCGGGCTAAGTCTGATAATATACTTTGTTTGGTTTGGTAAAGATGGTGGAAGTTGGCTGAACCTTGTATGAGAAGGTGTCGACTTCATCCTGCCACTGGAGGTCTAATATTTTTACTGTCGGAAGACCACAATTACTGTCAAACGATAGTACCTCATTACCTTGGACCATGTCTGTAGGGAGCCAGGAGAGTAAAGGCTGGTCATTGCTGGCAAACTTCTGCAAGTGGAATACACCCACCCTTAAAATATCAATGAAGTCCTTCTGTAATGACAGGGCTTGTTGTGTCGTCGGTGCAACTGACACAAGGTCATCTACATAAAACTTTGTTAATTGCACTGAAGCAGCATGAGGAAAATGCTCCCTCTCATCAGCAGCCAGACGGTGCAATATTCCAATGCCGTGAAAGGGTGAGGATGAAACAACATAAGTTACAGTATTGAGTCGATAGTCACCTACTGGATCTTGGCCTGAAGGTCTCCACAAAATGTATTGGCAATCGCGAAACTCTTCATGAACTTGGATCAGACGATACTTTTGTCTTATATCGGCTGTGAAGGCCGATGACTACAGAAGTAGAGGAGAATGTCTATGAAGTCCCTTTGTAGCTGTGGACCAGTGAGCAACAAGTCGTTTGGGGACACTCCGATAGTATCTCTTGCTGAGGCATCAAATACTACACGAATTTTGTGGTATTGCTATCTGGCTTCAGGACGGCATGGTGTGGTATATAAAATGCAGGTCTCTTAAACTCCGAGGTAGGTATTGGAGACATGTGATCCTGCGCTAAGTAATCCATCATGAACGATATGTAAGAGGCCCTCAGGCTAGAATCACGATTTAGCTTTCATTCAAGGTTATGGAACCGATTAAGGGCTTGCACTCTTGTTTCTCTGAATTGAGGCTGGGTATCCTTGAAGGGTAGAGCCACGCTGTACCGACCTGTTTCATTCCTTTGGTAAGTTGCAGCAAAAACTTGCTTGCATCATAAGTCATCTGAGGTGCGCCTTGCAGGCACTGCAACTTTCTCAATCTCCCACAATTGTCGGACTGCTTTCTCAAATGTAGGTGATCGTACATGAAGTGATACACAGTTCATCGACAGTGCAGAGGCAGGCACCCTCCCATGACTACCCATCCAAAGACGGTGTCGACCACCACTGGCAGATCTCTACCTTGGCTTCCAGTATCATACTTCAACATGTAGAGGAAGAGATCTGCACTTATCAATAAATGAAAAGGCCCTGGATTGGCATAATGTGGGTCAGCGAGATTAAGCTGGGCCAGGTGGGCCCATTAATTTATTTCAATTCGTGCACTGGGCAGTAAACCAGTGATTTTTGATAAGACAAATGCAGTGAGTGCAAGTCCAGGGCATCTTGGCCAACTGGAGTTAACAGGCAATCTATTACCCCTTTCTCAGTGTACATGGGCACTTAAAAGTCTCCATGCACTGGCAATGATGTTCTTCTGAGCCTTAATCCAAGCCTTCTCACACAATCTTCAGTAATAAAACTTGACTGACTGGCCGAATCGAGTAGAGCGCACACTGTCTGTGAGTTACCATTACCACTTGGAATCTCCACCAAGGCAGTAGACAGGAGTACTGTTGGTGGGATGTCTCTGACAGGACCTTCTGATGTCAGGGCGTGAGATCCAGGCACTGTTGATTACTCACTGCTGTCTGTAGATGAAGCTTCAGCAAAGTGTAGTAATGTGTGATGTCAGGAACTACAGGTACGATAGTTTCTATTTGACTGGCATGCCCTGGAGCGATGGGAACCACGTAAACAATTAAAACAAAGTTAGGCAGACTTATCTAGCTTCTGCTATTCTTGAGGAAATGCCTCTAGGAATTGGGGACATCGATACACTTCATGGTCATCACTGCAGACAGCACACTTAACATTCACATTGGTCACAGTGTTCACAGCAAATGACTGTGACTGGGAACGACACAGTAGGGTTTTTGTGGTGGCATAGTTGTCCTTAACTTAGGTTGTGATGCAGTAGCTAGTTACAATTTGGAGGCCAGGTGGTGCCCTTCTAGAAATTTTAAAAACTCTGTCACCTTAGGCAGCTCATCTATCTTGTCATTTATGTAAAGTTCCTATTGGTTGCCCAAAAAGGGATTCAACTTGGTCTCGATGATATGGAGAAGCAATGGGTCCCACTTGTCTACATTAACATCTGATACACGCAGTGCAGCAATATGTTCATCTAAGACTGACAGTAACCCATTTATTTATGCTGAAGAATCTGGTGATATTGAGGGAGCATACATGATAGCATTTGTGTGTGTAAAGACACAATAACTCTTTTCTATTATATAGTTTGTTCAATAATTCCCAGGTCACTTCATAAATCTTTTCAGTAAGTGGCAACGCTTGGATTACAGACAATGCACCTGCGAACAGGGATGATTTGAGATATGAAAATCGCTCCATATTACTGAGATTGGGATTGTCGGCTACCAAGGCACTGAATAGGTTGGAAAATCCTTTCCAATCGGTAGGATAACCACTGAAGTGCGGCAGTTCAATGGTGGGGAGACAAGGGGATGAAGTGGCTGAGCAAGAACTGCATGCCGGCTTGGTAGACTCCTTCCTAGGTTCTAAGGAGTCGCAAATTGCAGTAATTTCATAGAATAAGTAATCAAAACGATATAACCTTTCTGAGTGCGTCGCAGCATCGAAGTTCGTCTTGTACTTACTTGTTAGTTCGTAGGCCAGATGATCGTCTTCAAATTCTGAGCGTATCTGGGCTAAATCGCGGCAGGCAGCAGAAAACAGCTGTCTTTTGGTCGCATCTGTGGAAACCTTTTTGGCGAGTTCGGCGGCCCACTGTAACCTATTTTCCGCATGTTCCATGCGTCGCTCTAATGCTGCGGTCTTGTCAGCCATGGTGACACACGACTTCTTGAATCACAAAACTTCAATCCACGGCTAAAACCAATAGCACCACAAGTGTAATGAGCCCATAGACCCGGTCACCAAGCACTCAGTTACTTTTAATATTATCGGCCTCGGTATATCGAAACAACAGAATGCACCAGCTACCACTACTTGAACATCTAGTTTATGATAAACGTCTCTCGTACTCTAAAATTCCGAACACACGTCCGTTGTTTCGTGTCAGTGAACAAAGTCGGTGCAGGCGAGACAAAGAGGTTAGAGCAACACGACAATAACAACACGAACAGACCACACCGAATAAAGACACTCGCGTAAACACAGCAAAAGACGACGTAAATTACGTGGATCTTAATCCGGCCCGGAGGACCAAATGTTTCGACTTGGAACTTACACATTGAAGGTTTGATAAACTGTAACGAACGCCACACGTCCGGCCACGCCCTCCGCCATCTTGTACTGATGCCTCACCGCACCTAACGGCCACTAGGAGAACTTAAGTCTTGGTGCTCTGTAGGCGCCAAGTTCAAAAACAACACGTGTTAAATGTCTCATATAAACACTATACTCCGCGTCACTATTCGGACTCAAGCCCTCACAACACTTTAAACAGGCTATTTACAATTATTTACAGTCTCAACAATGTTCATTCTTAATATGGAAGTTTATTTCACTTAGTTTGTAGGCGCTACAGAATATTTTGCGAACAAATAATAAGCATTTATACAAAACAGAGTTGCACATAAGCACTACACACGCATTTTTCCATTGGCTGTTAATCACTCTTGCACAGCTCAGATTCAGATATATTTCGATATTTTCCCTTTAACAATTTTATTTGTACCTAATGGTTTCTATTTCCCCGCAAATAATTATGAAATTTGGAATATATTAGGCACCCCTCAACTTAGATATGTAAAAAAAAAAACAGCCAGTGGAAAAATATAGGAGTGTGGCTAAAGAGAACATCTATATGTAATACTGTCCAAAAAGTTTGCACTTCTACAGGAAGTTCATTTGCACCATTAGTATATGTTTAAGGACATAAAAACCCACAAAGAAGCAAAGCTTCGCTGTCTTTCACGTTTATTGGAAAAGAGGATATTTCCATTTTTTTTTTTTTTTGTAAAACTCGGTCGGACAATTTACAAGACCTCAAAAAGAGGACGTGTCCGGTAAAATAGGACATCTGGTAACAGTAACAACATTACTATTTCCGCATGTAGTTGTATTCAATAAATATTAAAGTTAAAACTTGCACTATTTTTTTTTTTATATTTCAGTTAAAAAATACCTATATGTTCCGAATTTTTTTCAAACCACTACAAACCATGCACTACACGAGAATAACTTGTCGAAATCAAACTTTTTTCTAACATGATATATTTACTTTGTGTGAAATAATTAGATGTAAATTATTTTGTTGCTTAAATGCTTGTTAAATACTGTATTATGGCACAACACTTTATATAAATACTTTTTAAAATATTCGGCGTGCTAGTTGAAAAATTTGATTCAAGAAAACCTTGGAGGAATTAGAGTAATTCAATTGCTTGAAAAACAAAATGGCCGTGATTGACATCCAAGTAACATCATACAGTATTCAATAAATAGAATTCAATAATTCTGAAGAAGATTTGAAGTGAACTTTGATCATATGAAAGGGCCTAAAGATTGTTTAAATTAACGACCAGGCAGTTTATAAAGTTGTTGAAAATGAGTCACTTGCAATATTCCGGATTATCCTCGCAGAATACGTTTGCTTGGGGAACCTATTTTCCCGTACAGCAATAGGGGAAAATATTTTTGCCATATTTTATAGCAAATGTTGGTAGCCAGTCTGCGGCGTGATACGCCTACAGCAATGGCACGCAGACATAGCGATCCATTATCCGTGGAACCTGGGGGGGGGGGCGGCCCCTTCTTGGAGATGACCCGCACTGTGCGTCTCTTCACGCTCCGAGCAAGGGAGATTCCCGTCGCCATCTTCCATGTACACTTACAGCTACAGCTACTTGGAGGATCACCTCTAGACGGATCCCCGCTGTCCTGCACGCATCCCACCCGTGACGTCAGGTGTGACGTCATGTTCGCCGAACAAGACGTCAGTGGAAAGGTTCCTTAACCACTACACCACCGCGCACGGCTCCCGTGTGCCATCCAAGCGATACCATTAACGTCGGTGACAATTTTCAGATGTTAGTTTGAAAAGCGCGAATGAGCGAAAAATGAGCGCAAATCATATTTTCGGACCTCTTCGAACTCCAGACCACACTACTTCACGCATTCCCCCGCTGGCTTTGTCGAGGGTCGCGCCGCAGTTATCTCGCGTTTGCGTTAAACTGCCAGGCGCCTTACCAGCCCCTCCCGATATTGTCCTGCGAGGAGTCCTGGGAGCTCCAGGGGCGTGGTAAAGAGGTCGTGGGGGCGGTGTTAAGCCGCCCGCGGTTACCAGACGGCGGGCCCTTTTATCTCCGCAGGAGCCGGCCAATCCCATGGCGAGTAGGCCGCAAATCCTTTAATGCCACGCCATCGCCTAACCCTACCAATCCCCCTGCTTCCTCGCCCCCTCCTCCTAAACATCTATGTGGTGTCGAGATGAGCTGAACGCAATATGGACGCGCCAGCTGGAAGGAGCAAGCTGTATGCCCGGTGATGAGGATTGAAAGGCCTCTCTCGACTTAGTGTTATGACGACCTTGGTATGCTAAACAGCTGTCGGACCGCTGATAAACATATCTACCTCGCTCGCCCGCCGAGGCTCGCAGCCATACACGTCACGGACTCGTACCGTTAACTTCAAAATGGCGTCACCGACCAACAAACGTGTCGGAACGTCATTTGTCACACGGAGCCTGGTAATCTGCTCTCCAGCCGGCGCCCGAACAAATGGAGAAACTTTCGCGACATGCAGCAACCAATTAGATGTCCCGGAACTCTTACAAAGCCAATCAGAAAATGGGTACAGCCACGTCAAAAGAACCGTTGTCCCATTTATTTTCTTTGTATTTGCTGAGGTTATGACGCGAAATGAGTAGTGCCAACCCAGGCATGATTTTCTCGTCAAAGTTTACGGAATGAAACATAGATTTGTAGTATCTATTTATAGTTTTTTTTTAACACAAATACAGTACAATATAATATTGGTAGTTCTGTTCATTTGGAAAATAATTCTAGGTGATTATTTTTTTCGAGCGCACTATTACCAGTTTTGTTAATGGCTTAAAACTATGTTATAAAAAGAATATTTCCGAGATATCTGCGAAAGTTATAAGTGTAATGACAGGTATCCCAGTTTTATTATCTTGTAGCATCGAAACATCACGGATATTTCGGATGGGGGAAGATGTCGGAAATGAATGTCACTTGTGTAATTGGGCGTGTGACCTGAGCTCCCACTCGCGTCTACAACTCACTCATCAGCCACCGCATCAAGAAATTCCTAAAATCCCTAACTTCTAATCCAAATGCGAATTAAGCCAGTCAACGGCATAGTTTGTGAACATCACATACCCGTTGTTCGGAGTCCTTTATAATTAAGTCTATTCATATTTATCGTTTGTGTGCTTCACCGTGAGACTTTGAACCTAACATAAACTCTCTACATTTCTTCTGATCGATTGACAAAGTATGTGTGAATAAACTGAGTAAATCTGCTTTTGCACACTGAATAGCAACCGAGTGTGTTTCATTATGTAGCAGCAAATATGGGTTTGCATACGGAGAGCTCGTAAGTTTGATCCCGGCAGACTTAACTTGGGATGGATTTTCCCGCCTGGTTCGTAATCCTCTTTCGAAGGAAGAGCCGGTATTATTCGTTAACATATATTCCCAGATTTCCCGCCACTAGTCAGCTTGATTGAACACTGTGGGTAAAATAACTTAAATTATTACTATAAATTCATCTTTGTAAAAACTTATGTGTGTTTTTACTATCAGAAAATGTATCTTACCCTGAGCAGGTGGGTACGGATTATAAATACTACATGAAAGCAAATGCAAAGTCAATTTTTTTTAATGGCCATAAAACTGCCCTACAGCGTTTTTAATTAGGCCCACAATGATAAATGCTGCTGAGGAGTATATTTAGTCGGAAAAATATTATTTAATGAATGTTTTTTCTATTACAATGGAAAGCAATATTAAATAAAATTTTAAAATAAACTAAGTTCTTTTAAGTTATTAAACTACTCATGTGGGATTTTCACTTATGATACAGAGCACAGAAATTATCGGCTATGCCACAAACTGAAAGAATGTATAAAATAAGAAGTGGAACCATCTTACATATTAGAATTTAGGCCTAATTTTCGAGGGGCCACGTTGGCTGAGTGGTTAGCCTGCTCACCCCCCACCAAAGCGAACCGGGTTAGATCCACGACCACGCCACTCCTGGATGTTCACATGTGGGAATCGTGCTGGATGATACCACTGGTCGGAGTTTTTTCTCGGGGATCTCCCGTTTACCCCACCCTTTCTTCCGGCGCTGCTCCATATCACCTCCATCACCTTCATCGTCTCTCTAGACCTTGCTGTTAAGAGCCGCCCAAATCTCTTCACTCGATAAATTTTCGAATTGCGTGAGAAATTATAATTGGTCTGTGACATTTTGCAATGATTTTTGTGGCATGCAATACGAATTTGGAGATATTTTTGAAAATATAAGACGTTCCCATAAGGTCTTGATAATTTTTCCGGGTATCCACAACTATTTCCATCAAAAGTGATACGGTAGAAATGGGAAAATGTCTGTATTCACGTAGAAAATTCGAAGACTCGCTTCTTACAGGTGACGTACATGTGTTCAAAGTTGAGAATAATTTAGTTAGTATAAGCATTTTGCAGTAATGAAAAGCGGGGAAGTTAGCAACACACCCACAGAGGTACAAAAATAAAAAGAATAATTCAATTATTTTTTGTCACTAATAATGCTTGTAGCAAAGAAAACGAAAGTGAACAGCAAAGCCATGATAGTGTCGCGCACGATAGTGTTAGCTGATAAGTTAATCCATGATAGTGTCGCGCACTATGGTGTTAGCTGATAAGTTAATCCATGATAGTGTCGCGCACGATAGTGTTAGCTGATAAGTTAATCCATGATAGTGTCGCGCACTATGGTGTTAGCTGATAAGTTAATCCATGATAGTGTCGTGCACTATAATGTTAGCTGATAAGTTAATCCATGAACGGAAACTATTTTCACCATTACAAACTGTAAGAATTAAAATATGTCTGAGTTATACTTATTCATCCTGGGATTTTTGCGCAGTATCAGTTAAAAGCTCACATTCAGAAATGATACCATACAATCTGATTAATATTGTTATTGTCAAAAAAATATGCATTTATTATGTTGCTCTTTCTGTGTGGTGTATTTCTAATAACAAAAAAAACTGTTATAATTCAATTTCAAATAATTAATTTTTTAGCAAATATAACTTAATCGACTTTGGTCTGACCTATGCGTACTCCTAAAATGTTAAAAATATTTTTAGGGGCATTTAGATTGTTATATATAATTTATAACTCAATAATTGTAGGTAATTTAATCTTGCATTCAAGTAACTTGAATATGCATTTCAAATAAGAATCCCGCTAAAACGATTAAAAATAGAAATGATTATTTTCCTTTCACCTGGAGTATTTATTAACTGCTCACACAACCAATATATTATGAAAAATAAATACAAACATTTGTTTCGACAAATTTTAATAAATTTTCTGCCTTTATATTAGCAAAATATTCTGGCAGTTATCGTATTTCTGGGAGTACGCATACAAAAAGAAGAAGCATTTTAATTACTTCTTTCTTTGCATATACTCCACTACTTACAGACAAATTGATGAACGGCAATAAGGCGACAAACTCTCACTGATAGTTTTCCTCATCTCATTTTGAGTGTGTAATATTCATAATCGTTACTATTCCTAATGTAGAATATTAGATAAATGATTTTCTTTAAAAGTAATCATAACTTCAAAAATATATCCACGAATCAGTCAAATAAATTAGTTTTTGTTTACTAATTTAAAGACACTCATGCGTGATAAATTTTGTGTATTTGGTTATCTGCAATGCCTCTTTCCAAACGTTATTTTTGTCTTAGTGCAAGCACATAAAACCTCTTAAAAGAAGTTTAATAGTTTAATCAGCCTCTGTAGAGTGAAAACAGCCTATTGTGGGGATTTGCCACGCTTTGAAAATTTTATATGTTCTGTATGTGTACTAGAGAGTAGAAAAAATAAACAAGTATTCCACTTTCATGCTGGTTGACACATACGCGTTCAAATAAAACACAGGGATATAATATACAACAACCCTTTAAGTTGTGTAGAATGAGATTCTAAAACTGCCAACTGTCAAATACTGTTATTACCTTAGGCCTATCAGACAATTCTTCCATGAAAGTTTCAAGTTGTATGCTATTGTTTTGTATGAATGCTTTTAAGACTGTCCCTGTTATTATGCCATTTTACGTTCTTTAATTCCACAGTTAGATGCCTCGCATCACAGTGCTCTTAAAAACTCATTTGTAGAATGATCATCAGGCCTACGTTATTACTCTTTCCCGATTACCGTCAGCATACAGGAGAACCG